>OY365800.1:15262230-15881337 GCA_959347355.1 Napeogenes inachia | reverse complement strand
ACAGCTAAAGCGCTTCTTCCTAATATTTTTTTATTTCGGTACTCATATCAAGTCCTTTTCTTATTTATATTTTGATAAATCTGTTCTATTTCTTTTTGTATGTTAAAGATTTTTATACGGGATATTTTTTTTTTCACAATAAAAATATTTTTATTAATAAATACTATAACGAAACATTGTTTCTTTTTACCTTCATTATGATCTGGAATAACACCAATATTACTGTATACATTTCAAAACCTCTTTTTGTTTAATCGTAACGTCAGAATTAGATTTGATTGTTAAGATGAGATAAATGATGTATCTAGAAGATAGTGAATAACAGAAGTATAAGTTTACTTAAACATAATATGTATTAGTATATTTCCCGAAATTTCCACATTTAAACTCTCGGGACTTATAAAAAATTGGTTGATATATATATAATTAATATAATTAATCCCAACAATTTATTATTTATTATTTATTTAATTATTATTTATCCTTGAATGACTGGTGGTGGATATATAGAGGAACAGTGGATCAATCCAATATCAGATAATTTTTCTCATAGAAGTAATTGTTATACTTTATATTTTTTTTAATTTTTATCCTATTATGTTACCTAATACAGTGGTATTAGTTAACATAATAGGTCTGTATAATAATGATATGGAGTAGGCAATGGCCCACTCCATATCATTATTATACAGACCATTCTTATATGATTCGTTAATCACATACACAGTTACAGTACATTGTGTAAAGCTTATTTTCAAACGAAGTTATGGAAAAATCCTATTATACATCCTTTAAATAAAAAGTAGTTCTCAGAGAATAATAAACATGAAGACAAAGGTCGTATGTTTATCCGAGCGTTATTTAATTTATCCCTTGCGTAGTTAAACAACAATTATGTGGGAAGCGAATGAAAGAAAATAAAGCAGTACTTAAATTAAAGACGTCGGAGTCAACTGCAGGATTATCCAGATTGAGAACGCTTACGTATTTTATACTATACTTTTTTATTTTCATGATTTATTTATTATTTGTTACAGATTTAATGATATACATTGAAATAACATAATTGATGATATCTTTATTTGTAATGTAGACAATTTCTTCATTAATATTAGATCCTCAGTCCAAGATACTGTCACATATACAGTCTCGTAACATATTCGGAACATTACTCCGGAAATTCTGAAGGAAACTGCGTGACTGCTACCGTCATTACTTCATGCACGAGAGTTCTTATTTCGCGCCTAGGAAAACAATTTCTATTGTATTGTGTGGAAATAATTTCTATTGTATTGTAATACTATTTTGTAGTGTATTATAATATTATTTTAGCTTTTTTATGGCTTTAAAAATAATTCATTTCTATAACCAAAAAAAATAAAAATGGATTTATTTTATATTAATAATAACGGCGGGTTACCACTTTTATCGTAAACAAATGTTTTATATTTATGTATAATCTCAGAAAGCACTAAACTAAGGAACGATTTTCTTACGATTAAAAATGGCGCTGTCTTTACCACGACTCCAATTCAATTATAGAGCAGCTGCTAACAAATTACTCTTTGATCAACTCGATTGCACGGTCGTATGATGCGAGTTGGGAATTCGATCAAGTTGCTATTTTTCTGTTAGAGAAAAAAGTATTCCCATCCATAGAAGATTTTGTTGGCACAAACAAGGATTGAAGTTTGTAAGAAAATCGGAAACAATTCTCTTAAATTCTATGTTTTGTAAAACAATAGTTAAGGTGTTTAATAAAAGGTTTATTTGCTTACGAGTGATGTCGCGTACAAGAGCGAGTTCAAACGTAATAAAAATATCAAATCAAATCAAACGATTCTTAAATCACAACCCATGTCACGCTGTCCATTAGGCACAGCTGAACGCGTCATTTCTGATAGTTTACAATAGAAAAGTAAAAATGTGTAAATTGATAAAAAATAAAATTAGGCTTCCATATTCTGGTCATTGAATTCAAACATATATTATAATATTGTATGTAGTAATTTAAATAAAAATATTTGTTCTTATCAAAAATGGTTTAAAAAACAAGTGGTTTAAATCTACCAAATATTACATTTATAAAATTGAGTTTCTATAGCACGTTCTAGTAAAATTATTAAAAATATATATAATCAAATTGAATTTGATCTAGCTTTATGTCTGTGTTGTGACTTTTTCTTTTCATAAATAATAAATTTCGACTTTAATTTGTTAATGTTAGTTAACAATTTCATTTGATTGATGTTGATCGTAATCCTGAATTCAAAATGAATGTTTGAGTTTTTAATAGTCCTTCCATTAGTTCAAACGCTTATAAGTCGATTACTTTTATTTGTACATTTTGATATTATCAATATTTATGTGTACAAAAAAAGTTTGTTTTTCCTAGTAGAATCCAAAATTTTTAGTTTTGTTTTGCTAGTACAAGTCTACATAAAACTTAAGTTTCGAGTTATAAATTATGAATAAATAGAGTTTTTTTATAGAGTTTATATCTCAGGCTATTAATTAAAATGTTTCTATTTTTATTACACATCTATAGTTACACATGACTTGTTTTTCATTGTTTTATATTAATACAGAATAAAATATTGTGTGGTATTAAAGATCAGCAGATTCTGTTGTTTCTGTTATTTATCTTTGATCTTGTGTCGTTATTTTTACATAATGAGAATAGTGGCTATTATGTGACCGACGAAAAGTAACTACAAAAAAAATGAAGAATTAAAAATCTATACATAATATTATTTATAATATTAAAAATATAATATATAGAAATATATAGAAGTATTAAAAATATATATGTAATAAAAATATATTTTTATTCTTATTGTACTTTAGAAGTATTTTTAAATATACAAATATTAGGATACAATAAATCAAAATTAAAATATTTTATTAACAGATAAAAATAATTTACATAAAAATACTATTTTATTTTTATCTTTTCAGACATTGACTGTCCTTTCTGAGGGTAGTGGAAAACCTAGCAACACTCATTCCCAGAGAGGGTTGACTACATGTTAAAGGCCGAACTTATATTTTTCCTTAGTACCTATCTATCTGGAAGATGGCCAGGAGGATGTTTATTTTACAGACAAATAAGACTCCGGATGTTATGTGGATTTTTTTTGCTCTCTGTGTGGTGTGAATTTAATTAGAATTACGGATCTAGTTTCATCCTTGAGATTCATATCTCCTAACATAAAAAATATATTTGTTATTTACAATATTGACGATTTTTATAAATTTATAAACCTATTTTACACAATTCTTAATTTCTTTCCTTATATGTGTTCAGTATACTCGCACTCAAATTAATTCTGTGCGTTGATCCTATTCCAACCTTTCTCCTTCCAGTTTATTATTTGGGATAATTTTAAAATACACAGATTAAGAATATATAAAACTATATTTGGTCCATAAAACATTAAGCAATATTTCTTTAAAGTATACATTTATTTCTACACGACAAAACGTAATGTATGTTCCCGGTCGTGTAGCACTTTGAAAATGTATAAGCCAAGTGGCTTATACATTTTTAAACGTGCTATACACGATTTTTCGGACTTCTCAGTAGCTGTGCAAAACTTAATGTAAGCCACTTAGGGAGTCTGAGACCACAAAGATGTTTCAAGCAGTTCATATTTGACGCGATTATGTAAATTATAGTATTTCATAAGTTGATAAAATATGAGTAGGACTACTGTCGCAAGTTTAAACAGAATATACAGATGTATCTCAATAAAAAGAACATAATAACTTCAAGAGTCCTGGAGCATTAATTTAGATAATTTCTCACAAATCCGATCACAAAGGTAATTTCTAAGGATTACAGAAAAAAATAAACGGGTTACGTAAATGTACTTAAGGTGCTTAAGACTTTGGTCCAGTCCCTTTTGAGACCGAATAAATTGCGGTCGTAAACTATGATATATGTCAACTTAACAAGTTAAGTAGATATATAATTTAAATTACTTATCGCTTTTTGACAACACTTAGGAAAGTGTTGACTGAAGAAAGGTTTCTCTAGGTCTCCAACAGTCCTCCCTCACAGAGCAGAACTCATTCCCCGTACACCCACATTATTATAGACGTTGTAGCCACATATATTTACAGACAGGAATACTAAACTATAGCTACAAATAAACGCATTTACATATTATACTTGTTCCACATATTCTCTTTATACAAATAATTTGAGATAAAGTTAACTTAACTTAGCTTTTGTAGATTTAGTATAAAATTAAAATTTATTACCTTTTGGAATTCAACACAGCGATGCAAAACTTATATTTATAGACAATAATATAATATAATATATACTAGATATTGTAGCCACAGAAAGAGGATAGACTTTGGTATTTCCTATAAAAGTATTTATTCATTGTAATAAATTGGAAAAATATGTGACTAAAATAAAATATGTATATTTTTAATACCCCGCTGTGACATTGTATTGCGCATAATTTAATTATTGTATGAAAAAGTAATTAATTGAACATATCATAAAAACAACTTCTTTTGATAAATTAACAATCTCAGATTATTATTGAATTAATTATATTAATATCATAATTCATTGTAATTACTAAGCAAATTCTAATAGAAATATAGAATAGTTTCAAATTATTTTTCGTATATATATAGAACTGTAATTACAAGATTTTATTATTAGATTTTTAGAAGTCAATTATCTTTGATATAAAAACTAATCACACCAGCTTTGAGGTAGGGTAACTGTGATCTGACCATTTGATGAAACATGTTTTTTGTTGACAGTTCACGGTACCTTTACAGTATTATCATTGTACCGATCACCCTCGACTTCGTCCGCATAGCCTTAATTTTTGCCGCCGAGTTTGAAACAAAATTGCAAACTTTATTTCAAGGGTGGATTTTTTTATTCCTTTCTTAGTATACCACTACGTACAAATGCAAATGTACTCTCCGGTCTTACTGTTACTACTATCTGCGGTTTAGGCTGTATGCTATAACTAAGTCAGTCAGAACAAAGAGTTTTAGATTATACAGTGTCTTTAATATTAACAACGTATTTTAAAGTACTTTAGTATACTCGATATTTTTTGTTGTACTTTAGTTTGGTAGAAAAACGTACTGGTTTTCTCGACAACCTGATCTTAATAACACAACATATAGTGGTCCGTATGTACTTGAAATCTATTCCTACGTGCTTTACTATGCAAACTTAATCACTATGGTGTGCGTAGTGCTGCGCTTGATCTTATTGCCTCTTAATTGAATCAAAGAGTTCAGACGGTTGATGTAAATAATTGTAAATCGGTTGGATCTCATCTAAAAATGGGTGTTCCTCAAGGGTCTATTCTAGGCCCTTTCTTATTTTTATTAATCATTTGCCCTTTTACGTAAAAGGACTATGTGACATTGTACTTTTTGCTGAAAATACCTCGCTTAATTTTTAATAAAGCTAATTTTGAAAAAGTTACCTGTGCTCTGTCAAATGTTCTTCATTGGTTCGAAATTAATAATTTGGTATTAATTAATACTAACTGCATGGAATTTATACTTCCGAATGTAAAAAGTCAAAATTGTAGTTTTTTCCTTAACAATAAAGTGTTAGAACTGACTGACTCGACAACTTTCTTAGGTATAACTTTAGATAGAAAGCTCCAATGGAACCCCCATCTCTCGATACTCGCAAGCAAACATAGTTCAGCCGTCTTTACAATTAAAAAAAAGACAATTAACAGACGTTAATACGGCTCGACTCGTTTATTTTAGTTATTTTCATAGTATATTGTCTTACGGTATTTTATTAGGGGGCAGCGGTGTCGAAATTAATTCTATATTTATTTTACAAAAACGACCTATACGGGCTTTTTGTAACTTAAAAGCTAGAGGCTCCCCAAGAGATGTTTTTAAAGAAATGGGTATTCTTACGGTCGCTTCTCAATACATTTTTAATAACTTACTATATATACGCCAAATTTTAAATGACTATAATAAAAACAGCGACAGACATACGATCAATACAAGAAATAAATATAGGCTCGTAACGCCTAAATTTCGACTTCAAAAAGTTAAGAAATCCTCCATGGGCTTGAGTATACGCATATATAACAATATTCATTATGTGTTTAAGAGTTAGCTATGCTTTACTATAAAAAGAAATATTTTTGAAAAAAAACTCATTTGAATTGACTAATATTAGTAACTTTCCTAAACTATAAAAATAACAAACGTTGAACTAATTTGAGACCTTAATTCTTACGTACCTGCCTACTACGTAAAAAAACAAACAAACAAACAACAAATTAAACAATAATAATGCAAAACACAATACAAAAATATTATACAATTAAATTATCTGTTTTAGTACCCTAGGATATACTTAAAAACGTTATATAGAACAATCACAATTAAAAAGTATGACAAATTAAATTATTTGCTTAGAGATAAGTAACTATCTACAAACGCCAGAAAAGCTCTCAAAAAAAAATATATTCCCGTTTTTGCAGAATTTTTCAATGCTGCTTGACTCCTATTAGTCTCAGCGAGATGATATAATATAGCCTTCCTTAATTTCGATTTCAATTTTTCAATTCGGGTCAGTATTTCCTGAGATTAGCGCGTTCAAACAAACAAACAAACAAACTCTGCAGCTTTATATTATTAGAATAGATAATATCTTTTATAACACTCCATATTTTTTCCAGTTATAGTTGCACCCTTTTTAACTTTTATTGTGATAGATATTATTATAAATCTTGTTTAGTTGCCTTCAATGTATTTTTTTAATTTCATCGGATATTAATAAAATTGAGATATACACTAAAGGATAAATACAAAACTAATGCCTAGAGGTTTTCTCTTTACTTAAAATCTACCGAAATTTTTTAAATCTACTTTCCACCCCTAGCAGGGTCATAACGTTTCGTACCTAAATTACATTTGTTTCAAATAAAACGTTGTCTATAGAAAAAATCCTGGCTAAAAATTTTATAAATTTTAATAATAAAAAATATATATTACTAGCTTTAATTAACCAAAGGGCATAAACTTGAAAGAGGGTCAATAACCGTTTTGTTTAAAATAATGTGAAAAAAAATAATATTTGATCAAATATTTTTTTTCCATAAAAGTATATAATACATAAGTATGATCGAAAACATAGAAGATTATTCTTTTATTATTTTATTCAAAGAGTTAATTAATAATATTCGGGAACTCTCAAAACATCTCTATTTTTAATTTATTAATATTATAATATTCTTTTAATATGTATGATAAAACTTATTTTTTAATATTTTCATCATAAATATTTAAGTTTGTTGACAAATGTTCTAAAAGAAATTGCCAAATTCATCTGCTTCTCACCGGCACGTAGAGAACTGACAATCTCGCTAGCCTGCAGCTTACAATTAATCCCAACCACAATTTTAAATTGTAATATTTATTAAATAAAAAATGTATAATATAAAGTATAAATATTTTAATATATAGTTTATATCCTTCTGTAAATATTTTAATATACGTTTATACCCTTTATACCCTTATCCCTTATATTAAAGGAAAAGTAAAATAAAATAATTAAAATAAAATAAGTATTTAATATAATTTAATTTATAAGAGATCTTCATTGACGGGGATCTGGTATTTATAAAAAGATTATATTTAGGATAAGTTTGTGTAAGAAGAGGTAACAAATATAATTGCGATATAAAACATAAATGTTATGTAAAATATTTTAAAATAATTCGAAAATCCCAAGTCAGACAACAATCAAAACGCTAGTACCCTGGGAACTTAAAACACCTGTGGTGCTACTGGTCATTTGCGACATTTATATAAATATTTTAAACATTAAAAACAACATTTTAATTCAGTTTAATTGTGTTCGTAACTTGGTAAGCATCAAAGACTTCTCGCTCAGTGACTGCTGCGGGTGTTTTAATGAAAAAAAACATATATAAATTTAATGGAAAAGGTATTTAACTAGCTAAATTCTAATATAAATTAAAAGCTAATTAATCTATTTACGAAAGTGACAAATGTGTGGATTAAAGTTTTGGGTGGAGTCCAAATATAATATTTAATCTAAAAGAGTACTTTATGTATTAAATTACAGTTCTGTAAATAAAAGCTTTAAGACTAATTGAACTACATTAACATTCTTAATATAATTAGAAAGTAACGAGAAATAATCTGAAATTGTAATATAAAACAAATCCAACATAATTAGAAGAATAATTCACTATGTTAGTTACCAAAATTATAAACTTACGGAATATAATTTAAATGTAAATGATTTGAATAGTTGAATTGGTTATTTTCTTATGTATAATGAGAATTCAAGTTAAACTAAGGTAGAGTAAATTAAAACTTGGTATAAAACTCTGATTGTACTCAAATTTATATATTATATTTGTCTAATACCTGTTCAAAATAAAGCTTACCCGATTATAATATTAAACTAAAGAGTTCTAAATTCTATGAAAATATTAATTTATTATTTCCACGGAACATTTAAAAAGGCCTAATCAATGTTTTTTTTTTTAAAAAAACATCGTAATTTTTAATATAAAGGACAGGTGTCAACTATTACTGACAGACAGTCAATGACGTTTAGACTTTTCTTCATTTTTAATATATCATTGAAAGTATTGTCATATTCGTACCTAAATCAAAAGCAGCGAAGAGAAATATAACAGAAAAAAGATACGAATCACGTATCGTGTTACTAACAGCCAATGAACTGTCATTTTCTGTGTTCTTTTTCTGTGAACATTAAAATAAAACACGATCTTTTTTGTTATGTATTTTATCTTTCCTCTTCAAATTTGGTTATTATTGCAGTCTCATAGTCGATAAAATATGTTTCTCATAAAATATTTTGATTTTTTTAAAAAGAATATATTTCTTTTACATAAATGTTGAATTTAATATTTATCAAAATTTGTCCTTTCGAAAATTAAACAGTATATTCCAATAAAGACGATTACACATAGAGCGTTCATAGAGGCCGGTCAGCCACACGGGACGGTTTGCCAGAGGTCGTAGATAAGAGAGTCCTGCTCGTGTCGACGTATTTTTCATTCTACCTTTATTTTAAAATGCTACATTATTTTTTAAATTAAAATATTGTAGTACTTAGTAGTAATTGGTGGCTCAAAAACTGTATGGCAACATTATTCAGTAGTGTTCGAAGGTTATAAAGGTTACTTCGACATTTCATGGTTCACAACTAAAAAAAAATAATGAGATATATAGATATAATATATATATATATATATATGTATAAACATAAACATGAACACGAACACGAACACGAACACGAACACGCACACGCACACGCTAACGCACACGCATACGCATGCATATACATTTACATATACTTCTCTTGCAGACAACACACATTTATACTTCTTCTCTTCAATACATCCGCTAGCTCTCTTCCCCTTCCAGTCATCTTCCCTATATTCGAACTAGCCATCCGCAGTCTTACATCCTGAACTCGCTTCTTACGTTGCACCCGTCCCTGATGCAACAACCCTAGTCCATGCTGTTAAAAGATTTGGCAAAGATTTTATGACAGGTCTGCCTGCCTGACGTCAACCCTCCTCGGGAATTATCGTCAATGAATATACCACCATCGTTCGGTATGGAGGTGTAACTGTCATTTACCTCCTATATCTCTTAATCGCCTCTTACGACATCCACGGGAAGATATGGAGCGGTTCTATTCTAGTCCGGGACCAGCACCCGCGACTACGGGGAAACCGTTCCGTCGTCGTCGTTCCCAGTAGTCACGGATTTCAATCCCTGCCCGAATCGGTTTATTTTTCATTCTATATTTATATAAATTTAGAAATCCTTTGTTTTTGTCAACAACGTCAACGTCAATAATATACCTTAAAACCCTGATAAGGAAGATCTTATGGATTTTTTTTTTCTATTCTTAGTATTTCAAAGTTGGTAATATTTTAACCAATTATCCTCAAATAACTTCCTTTTCAAGTATATAAAATTGAAGTAAACATTAATTAAAACAAATAAAGCCTTCTGAGAAATTACTGAATAAACGGTTTTTCCTAAAGTAATTTAATTATAATATTTTTCTGGGCTTCAAGGTTATAATTGTATATTTTAAAAATTATGATCCGAGTACCCTTCAGGCGATTCAAGTAAAAACCGGTGTGTATTGAATACAAGAAGGTTTTATCATTTTCCTTTGAGTTATACTAAAACTGAAACAATTAATCTAAATTGTATTTAATGAATTAACATTCCCAGAATTTTTATTTTATAAATAGCACAATATGTTTTAATTTCTAACTGTATTGTACTGTTTGTTATATTATTATATTTAAATTCACCAAAAATAGAACGAAGGCGTAGAAATTCAAAACATTTTATTTATATTAATAAAAAGAGACGGCTAATGCTTACCCACTCCCACGAGAAGTATGGTTAAAACTTGTATGAAACTACTCATACATGCCTAAAACGATTCATATCACCATAGAATTTCCTAGTAGCGTAGAAGCAAAAAGTATGAAACACGCCTGCTTCCTCCACCAGTTGATTTGTAGGACCGCTCTCATAACCCAATGCAGTTTCCGAGCGTGAGTCTGCAACAAATTATGAGACAAAACGTAAGACAAAGAGAAAATTCACATATCTCTTTAAAATATATTATACACAAATAGGTCTACCGAAGGATTTGATTTAAATTACAATGCATTTTTTTTAGAAAATAACGATTATAAACGTTTAAATTGTTACCTTAGGTCCAAATATTGTTTGATTAGAAAAGTCTTTTATACAAAAGAGATTGCCCGTTTAAAAGCATTTTATATTTCCTAATAAAGTAGAATGTCCCTACCATAATTATGCAGCGTTATATCACAAAATTAGATTAGACATAAAAGTTAAGAGTTGTTCATTCAGTAGCGAAATATCACAATTTTATATTCAGGGTTGAAATTGCACGATAAACAATTGAGTTAGAAACTTTTTTTCCATATCTGTGGCACATTTATAATTTATTATAAAATAAATAAACGATATTATCCTTACAAAATAAAAAGTACATTACATTTACAAAAAGTAATAAAAACTAAAACGTTTGGAAACCACAATTATTGTTTTTGTGTTAAATATATCTTTTTGTGTTAATATTTTTAGAAGTATGTATTTTTTTTAATCTGATCGATATTAATTCAATATATACACAAATAACCTTCAGGTCAGGTTTAAAGCTGTAAAGCTGCAAAAACATATTTTTCAAAACTGATTTGCCATAGTATGTTAGCTTATTTTTCTTGCAGTCACTCTTATTAATTTAAATATATTATTATTTTACAAGACTACAAGTTTTTATTCTCTGAAGTTTTAAAAGCACTTGCAACTTGGAAAATATGATTTATTATAATTTGACTTTATGAATATTACTTTCACATAAATTTCTTATTGTAGGTTACCGAATAATACAGATAAAATGTAATAGAAATAAATAAAAAATAAAAAATATACTAACTAAGGTTCCAATACTAAACGGTTTTCGGTTCTGGCATCTTTTTATATTTATCTATGCTGCAAAATTAGAAGTCTTGGTTAGGATTTTCTAAAGAACAATAATAGCTGTCACCACCGCCCGAATAAAAGATGATATAATGCTTAATTCACCGAGACGGGTAGAGACACGGTAGCTCAATAGGTTTACCAAAGCGACTGGACGGTTTCCCAGAAGTCCCGGATTCGAATTCGGATTATTTTTCATTAATAAAAAAATAAGTTAAGTCAAAAACAGGTTGTTATTTTATACATTTCTGATAAACTTTAAGCCTATGTTTATATAGGATGAGTATAAATCATTATAAGTGTTAAAATATATTTAATATTTTAACAATTTTGACATGTTCCCGGGGAGTCCAAGAAGAGATTGAATGCGATCCCGTCATTTTCTTCTGAAGCGATGAGTAATCGTTTCATGTTAGTAGATAGTCTTAAAAAATTCGATGTGCTGTATTCCTTGTGATGTATCAATAATACCGTCTATCAGTTTATCTTGGTCGGGAATACCGAGATTTTTTTTTTATAAAAATAATAAGCAAACCAAGGCTTTTACAAAAATTGTCTAGACACATTTTGTTAAAAAACAAAAGAAGAAAAATAGTGATATATTAATAAAAAAAGTAATAATAATAATAATACTTGGACTTAGCTCACGAGATTACCAACATGTGGGATGTTGACTCAACAATAATTGTCCCGATGGTAGTTTCCGTAAATGGTCTTATAGCGAAGAGTCTCGATCATCATCTCAAGAGGCTCTCATTAAACAACTGGATCAAGGGTCGGATGCAAAGAGCAGCAGTTTTGGGTACGGCACGCATTGTGAGGAAGTTTCTTTCGCTGTCACCCTAACCACCGACGGACTGGTCGTAAGGCCCACGTCGCGTCGGCGGAATTCAATTTTTTATATTTATATTTATAATGTTGTTTTTTTTATGTTATATATATATAAATGTAAATAATAAGATAGATATGGAATAAATAATAATAATATTCTGTATTGTACATCCTCAAAATTATAATTAACATTGTCTAACATGACATTTTGAGGAAGTCCATTTTTTCAAGTGATACCCAATTATAATAACCGCCCCGTCTCTTGAATCAAGATAAGAAGCTCTTTTTAATTAGATCTTTTGGTAATAAAAGAAATAACGTTTTGTGTTCTCCTTTCTTTTATTACTTTTGCCATGTTTTTTATGAAAATCATGGCTTTCTCAGCCATGTTTACTGTAGTCAAAGGCATTACTTTAGCAATGTCTTTATCAAAAACATCCTTATTAAAAATGTTAATATATACTTTTTATAGATTAAACTGGCTATACCAAATATGTTTTTAATAAAGAGATTGATCTCTGATTAACAACATTTTTTTTTGTTGAATAACTAAATACAAAACATGTACTAAAAATGTCTATTGGCTTTTTAATAGGTACTTATTTTTCTATCGAGTTTTAATTTGGCTTTCGCAAGTTTAAAAAAAATAATTTCGTTCGATAATGTTAGACCATTATATCTTTATCCGTCTAGGAATTAATCCTTGTTCAATATGTCAATCAAAGTGAAGTTGTCAGCGCTATCCTCGTTATATAATAATTGAAGTTTTAAGGCCATGTCAGCCCTTTACAGAGGTTTATTTCAAATTGACAAGTGATATGTAGACAATGCTTGTTTATTTTGTACAATGTTTGTTTATTTTGTTTTGTTTTATTTTTAGACAGAAGAAAAGTTTTTTTAAATATTTCCTGTATAATTTATCCAAGTCATTCTATTGAATTAAATAACATATTCGGTATAATTTCTCATGGGTTATGGTAACTTCATATTTGGGAATATTATTCCCTTTAATGGAATCCTATAATTATTTGATCCACGAACTACTACTTATATTTGGTATTTTAAATTTAAATTAATCAAAAGTTAAAAAACGTTAAAAAAGGTAAAATAAATAAAAAAAGTTAAAATAAAGTTAGAAAAATTTAAAATAAATTGACGATTTTTTTATATTATTGAGAATACATACATACTACATACAATAGCTAACGCCATTGTTCCACGAGAGGGCTAGGCAGAGACTATGGAACGCCAGTCCTTCATACTACATTTTTTTTTCTTGACACTTCAAACTCCAACTTTTTTTAGAACATCGCTGATTCTGATCTGATTTTGATCAGTGTATGTCCGTCTGGGACGTTCTCTCAAGGATGGAAGGATGGAAGAACCATCCACATTGGTGTTATAAATCCCTTTTGTTATTATTCATTCGTCTATCAGAATGATAAGGTATGAGAATTTTAAGGTTTTATAAGTTAAATAAAAAAAGTAAAAATGCCGAATAATTTAATTTAAATGTCTATTACGAAAAAAAAATATGATGAAACCGACATCAAAAACACCAAAGCAACTGAAACAAAATAAAGATAAAAAAAAATAATAATTTTACATCCCAATTCAATATTTGTTGTTCTATATTTCAAAGATCGGTGCCAAGATAGATGACATTTTTTCTTTCAAAAATAATGAATTGAATACAGCGACACAATTCTCAAAACACTCACTTTGTCATTTTTAATTAATTATAAAAAAATAGTCTAGCTCAGGAAAAATCAGATAATCTTTATTTAAATACATATGGATTATAAAATAAAAGAATCACTTATATTATAAATTTATTAGTATAAATTTATAATATAAAACCATTAAGTTATAAAATAAAGTAAACTAATATTTCACTATTAACTTCTAGATTAATCATCCTTATCTATATCTTGCTAATAAATCTTAGTTTGAAGATTTTCTTGGACCACAGCATGTCTTTCCATCAGGTTGATGGCCAGGATCTAGAAAGTTGATCATAATTTATAGCATGTATCTATCGTGTCCATGTCAAAGCTGTAACCCTAAGTCAAATAAACTCCAACTATAAGTTTTTGTAACTTTCTAATAAGATTTGCGCTTTTAAGTAAAAACAAACCCTTTAGTTTTATTAATGTCTATTTTACTAATATAACCCTTATTATCACTTTAATATACAAATTTATTATTCACAGACATAAACCATGTTTTATCACAGTACAGTTTTTGTGTGATAGTTGCACGATTAAGTTTTAATATTTTCCATGAAAACAATTTACTGCTTAAAAATATTATGTTGTTATTTAATAAATTTCTAAAACTAGTTTTTTTATTTTAACATAAAAAAAAAAACATATTCTTCGGTAAAAAGTAATGTAATGTTGATTCAAACAATAAGCAGACACTACAAAAAATCTCATTTAAATCCGTGCTAATAACAAATAAACAAACAAACAGCCGTCTATTCAAATAACAAGCAAAAATTTCTTGATTATTACCGTGTCCGGTCTTAAAAAAAGTTTTCATTTCATAGATTAAAAATCTTATTCAAAACACATCGCGTACACAAACAATACAATAAAAACGCCTTTCAGTTGTTATTAAAGCTCCTACATAATTAAAATCCGTATTACATTCACTTGAGCAGAAAATAAGCCAATACTGCTTTTTAAATGAAATTGCAGGCCCGATGTTTAATTATTCATTTCATAAGAATCAATATTTAATTAAATCTGCGATATCTATACAAACATTTATTTGTACTTTTATTGTCTTGACCCTCTCGTAAGTTAAAGCTTAGTATATTACTTGAACCTAATAATTTAGAGGTGGAGAATTAATATCATTATGATGTATATAATAATAGAATATTTTTAACTTGTAAATAATAATATATTTTTAATAATAGGTCCTTACATATTATGAAATTTTCGGTTTTTTGTTCTGGCCACTTTTATCACAAATTTCTCCTCTTTGGTAAGGAATTCCAAATTAATTTTTTCCGGAAAATGTATTCTCTACGATAATTGGAAGCTCTCGTCGCAATGGTTGAATCCTGGTCAGCCAGCCAAATGCTGCCCCAAGCGAAAATTGACCCAAAAAAAATATTACTCGTCAGCGTTTGGTGGACTAGGGTCCGAATTGTTCATTACAGTTTTCTCAAATCTGGTTAGACTATTACGGCAGATGTCTATTGATAGCTATTGCTAACCATGATGTAAAGGCCATCTGCTAACAAAGAACCACATAGAAGAGCTTTAATGAGAATGTCTAAGACATCTTTCCGTAGCTTGCTCCAACAGATTACTATTTTTTTCGAAATTTAGATAACTTCTTGCAAGAGAAAAAAAAACAGCTCCGATGATGGCAGTCTAAATCGCTTTCAAAATTTTTATTCATTCCCATCCGACTGGTTTTTTAAGTGAAGAGATTAATGAACTACTAGGAAAATAATGGTTCATACTTTGATTAACTAAATACATAATACATATTAAAAAATATTTCGAAGTTTTGTTCCTCCCATACAAAACGTCAAATTCATTTGTAAGGACCTAATATGCAATTTCCCAAGGCAGGAGACTTTTTGGCACATTTAGTAACAAATTCCATTACACATTCCATAATACCTAATGGAATTGCCAATGCTTTCCAATCACCTTCATTGGTTTACAAAATGGCGGGCAATTACACGTACCGTTAATAAAAATATTAACCCAAGCCGGTGGATCTATATAATTATAACACGTACGAGATAGGTATCACATACGTTCTCGATTTTAAATAATGACATATTTGTAAACGCGATAGTTTAAAGGCTTTCCTATGTATATAAAATATAACAGTATGCTAGTTTATTTGTTAGGTATATTATATTATATCTATAAAGTCAAAGTAAGAAATACAGTAAGTAAAACTACAATTAGTGTAGGCTTTATAATTTTATAAAATATAGCTAAAATTAAATACCTTTAATAAGAAATCCCGCTAAACAATACTGACCGTATTGTGTTCTAACAATTTATATAAACTTAAAAAATAAGCTTAACGTGGCTGTAAATGTTTATAATTTTTTTCAAACGTATTCTACCAATTTCTTTTTATTCTGTATGGCCAAGATCTAAACATAATCACTATTTGGGTAAGTTTAGCAAACAGTTTACATATTCGAATAACTCACTTCCTCCGTAAGGTAGATCTCAATTGCTCTCTCGACTTTCAATTTCGCTTGAAAGTTTATGTGTAATACTTACCTAAAGAATATAGAAAGGCAGTTTTACGCTATTATATGACTAGGATCAGACCTTAAGATTTTTATAAATTCATTATCATTGGATTATTTGTAGATTAATTACTTTCTCACAACAAAACTATTTCCAGCAATTGGCCAGAGTACTTTTCGATATTAAACGCTTTTTAACGTTAGATACAAAAGATTGGATACAAAAGATAAAGAAGATGTTATTAACTTTAATAACTCAACAGGAATAATGTAGGTATTGTTATTAATAATTAAGATGAAAAGCGATGGTAACCTATTGATTACCATTAATAGAGTTCAAATCATCAAACGATTATTTATTTTTTATATTAATTACGAAATCTGATTGGATATTAAATAAGTCTACGTTGTAATACGAAAATTGAATTCATTTGACAATACACGTAATTAAACTACACCTAATGACAGTATTCATTCAAGCTATAAAAGATATCAAAAATGGTTTACGTATATTTTGGTTACATCATACTTTTGACAACGGAAAAATTGGACATTTGGTTTGACTACATTACAATACATTGAAAAATTGAATTTGGTTTTACTTATCTCATTCATGGTTAATTAATAATCTATTAAGAAACGGTTCTGACGTCAGCAAATTCGCTCAATTTCTCGGATTTGTATAGATTTGGAAGATGCACCTATTAAAATTTCAGTTACAATAACTAGTTAGTAAATAAGAATAAATTTTTAATATTGCATTCATAAATTTTACAAACATTAAAGAATTTTTGATTACATTGTTAAAGAATAATGTTATCAGTTTCCTTTTAGATATGGAGATATTCCTCGCTAAGATTCAGTTAACTGACTGTTAACTTTATTATCAACAAATAAGATTAACTTCCCAATCTTTTTATCTGACTGGGAATCCAACAAGTGGGTATTATATCATAGAATTTGTTTTTATGGATGGTTGTCGTTATTATTTTCATTAAATAATTCGATATTCAGTTATTCCTTATCTTGTAAAATCTTTGTGATGTTATTTATTCATGGTTCAACAGTTTTTAGGTTATCCCTACTTCAGAGTAACTATATTTGGTTAAGCTAAGCTGATAGCTATAAATAGATATACTAGCTGCCCCGCCAAACTTCTTTCTACTTAACAATCAACGAATGAGCAGATTAAGGTTCTTAAGATAAATACACTATTAAGTTTTCGTATCATTTTGTTTAAAAGAATATATAAATATAATTTTAAAAAACGTGTAGAAAATCATTATTAGTATGCCTAAAGCCAACAAGATTTTTGCCTCATAATGTTGCACTCTTCAGTGATTTTTTTATTAAAACCCCCGACTAAAAAGAAGGGTTTTATAAGTTTGACCTGTCGATCTGTGTATCTTTGTGTCTATGTATCTGTGTGTCTGCCTGTGGCAATTTTGGGGATAAACGCGTGAACGTATTAGAATGCGGTTTTTTTTAATCGAAAGCTATGCTCGTCGCGATGGTTCTTATCCATGTTTGTTCGAAATAGTAATAGTCGCCTCCAAGATATTGACGTTTGTTTCGTGCGGGGAGAGGTTCTTATACAATAATTATCCAGTCATAGCGGCTTCGCCCGCGCTATGTAAGAAAAAAAGGCTTGTTATGAAGGCCCAAAGGTTTTTACACTTACTCAGATAAAGTACTTTCTTAGGGATAGCTATCCCTAAGAAAGTACTTTATCGCAGTCTACGCAGTCGCGTCCACGTAGACTGTAAAAATATATTTATATGGCTTATGATCGTAGTCTTAAAGAATCACAGGCAACAGTTAGTGATAATATAAATCCCTTCATCATAGTGTCATAAGTGATTGTAAATAATTTTAACTTTAAATGTTTATATTTATTAATATTCGAATATATGAAACCTACCCATATGTAAGTCTTGAATCATGTTACACATAATTTGTTACATTGGCGAAACTTTCACGCGGATTCTTATTTTATTAAATATAATACATATATTTCTCCTATTAAATATAACCTTTGCACATCAGAGGGATAATGTAGGATTCTAAAGGTAAAATATTTTATTAAATCGGTCCAGTACTTTCGGAGCCCATTCAATTCAAACAAACAAACAAATCTTTCCTCTTTATAATATTCGGATAGATTAATAGAAATACTTAAGCAATTATAAATTTTGTGTATCTGTAGGTTTATTTAGTACCATTCAGAAACCTGTAACATAACTTTAAAAAGCAGAAATAAAAAATAACCCCCGACACAAAAAGACCTTTAAAAAGAATAAAAATAATATTATTATGTACTTATTGATTTCGTTGCGTCGGGGGACCGTTGTACGTAGGTATGTATTCATGTATATAATATATATATATATACATATGTCAAACGGTTATATATATTACTATATTATAAAAAAATAAGTCAAGCGAGAAGGAAACAATTCGAATCCATGATGCTAGTAAACCGTCCCGTTATCAACCAATTCAGCTACCGGATCAATTCTATGAATTTACTTTAGAATGTTGAAATTTTTTAGAGCTTATGCCGATTTGAACAATTTTACTAAATATCACAGACTGACTGACTAAAATATAGTTTAAAAGAGATTTTTGATTAATTAACCTTCATCACACAAAGTTTCAGTAAGTCCCGATCATTTTAAGTATTTTAAGAAATAAGTATTTAAAAAAATCATTCTTTTTTAGATATTAAACTAGATTAATTGCAAATAATAATTCACAGAAAAAAATTTCCGTCTAAAATACTAACTTGAGAAAAAAAAACAAAAATATAAGCACAATTCTGAACTGATACGAAAAAAAGTAAATAAAAGTTACATATTCGTCGTAAAGCGTGTTCAGGGGATTACCTCCATATCTTAAAGCAGCATTACAATAATCTTACCTACTTTCGATTTTTGTTCTAAAAGTAATATTACTTCAATAATATTTCGATATGAAATATTGATGACGTCATCCTAAATCCTTCGTTCTTTTACCACATAAAAAAACATTAAGAAGGAATAAAACAATATTGTTTTATAAATGTTATTGTTTGAATCAAAGTAATATTATTGTAATATTGGAACAATACTTCTTATAGTACTAATTCGTGCACCCATCGGTATTTGTAGTAAAAAAGAAAATTGTACGTATATTTATGATTAGTAGAATATACATATAGCAGGTTACCCATCAAAATGTGGCCGCTATTATTTTTTATAATAATTTATTATTAAAAAATAATATATTCTTCGATGTATACTTGAATTTCAGCGAAATCTAAAAGCAAAGATTTACTGAGATACATAATATGATTTTGATGAGACCAAATCAATGAGATACATAATATGATTTTTCGGAATCACATTGAACGCTGACTAATGCAATTGATGATTTCTGTGCCAAAATCTTGAATAAAAGCCGAAGCCTTGCAGTGCAATTTTATTTTCAAACTTTTCATTACGATACTCCTATATCGTAATGAAAAGTTTGAAAATAAAATTAGAAATGATTTTGGCGATCTAATCTAGACTCTAATCTAGACTCATCCATAGAGAAACCAAAAAAGAAAATTATGTATAAGTATGTCATGGAAACGTTACGATTAGCCAGCATCCCTTACTTGTGGCCAGATTTAATTAAGCAACCTTATATCATAATAAACCGAAAAAATAGATTAAATTTTATATATAATTAATAAATGTACGCTATAAATGTCAATGTACCAAAATCATCACTGTTTAAACCTGGCTGCGAAGAGATGAGGTACCCCCTAAGTAAGAAAAATATTTGCTTGTGTTAAGGGTGTTAGATAACGAAACAAATACATAGAAATACACATAATAAATACTGATAATATCTTTAATAAACGACCAAACTCAGAAATACACACATGTTCATTACATACATGCCTGTCCCTGTCGGGAATCGAACTCCAGCCTCATTGAGTCGCTATACGTGAAGCGTCTGCGCTAACCACCTTGAAGTGGACTACAATTTGGTTATAATACAAAACGGTACCATTTTAAAATATATTTAATAATTTAATTACAAATATTAGCGCCCACATTTTTATGGGAATCTGAAATATGTATATTTTACTAATCATAAATATACGTACAAATATCGTTTTTACTACAAAACCGATGGATACACGAATTTGCAATGGAATCTTAGGCTATTAAAAACTATGATAGTTTTTAAAAAATGACGGTATCTAGAGAAGATAAGAAAAACTGTATAATATTCCTTTAATTAAAGTACTTTCACCCTAATCAAGGTGTTTAATGTTATTTAACATAGTAATTTAGTTAATTAAATATATCAATAATTAGATACTGTTGTCTGTTTAATGATACTCTGTATTTAGGTAATTAAAAAATTTATTATATTACAAATCTATGATCAGTAATTTATTCTTGTTCCAAAAAAAACTTTTTCAACTTATGAAATAGCAAAATCGGTTGGTTTTTTTTAATATTTAGTATTATGCATAAAATTTAAGGTATATTTTTTAATTCTAAGATATTTAATTCTTACTGACAAGAAAGAACATCATTCTTACCAATGTTGCTATCGTATATGAAAGCGCTTTAAAATTTTAAAGATAAAATATAGCTTAAATTATTTCCATGGTTTAAAAAAAATGTAACCTAAAAACTAATAAACATAACAAAGCAAATATTATGAGTTGTGCACTTATTTTCTACATTAACTTCAGATACCAGATGACAATACATCAATAGCAAAAGTATATTACGAAAACCAATAAAAATATAAATGAATTATTTATTAGAAGCGACTTAACAAACTGTGAGGCCGATGGGTAGGGAAAGTGATTAAAGTAAAGAAAAATATTTGACAGCACTGTCACTGTCAAAAGTTGTTATGAGCTATTACAACATCAATCAAATCAAATTGAACATTATGAGGTTTGATCGTTGATTATTTTGAATTAAATATTCATGTACTTAATACAAAATATAAGAAGAGGAGTGTAAGCGTTGTTGTAAAAACAACATTCAAACCATAGACTGTTATTTTCTTATTATTTTACTTCATGCAAACATGCTGCTAAGAGCACGCTGTTAAATATTTATGTTTAAAATAATCAAATAAAGAACAAATAATAGAACTATTCAGTTGCAAGGTCCGGTTTAATAAAAAAAAAATATTTATGTTGTGAATATGTTAATCTAAGATTATATAGAAAATAAAAATACGAAAAAATAAAGGTATAATTATGAAGAAATACAATTGCGTTAGTATTACAGTATACATGCATTGAATCCCGAAATAGTGTTACCGATGTTAGTTTTTTGAAATAATAACATAACAAGTTCGGATCTTTAAGGATTGACTAAGTAAAACTGAGAACAAAGCTATAAAACTATTTCTTAAAATAATAAAATTGATGTATATATAACAAGTCCATGAATCGTTAATAGAGAATTTGTTAATTAATAGAGAATTTGTTAATTCAAATAAACATAAATGTTTTGTGGTATTTTTAGTCCTTTACAGAAATTTTGCTATATATCTAAACACTTAAGCAAACTTTTTGTCGTCTACAAATAGTAAATAAAATAAAACTTTGAATATATTGAATATATTAAATACTGAATATATTTATAAACGTTAATTAATACGATAAGACAGTTATAACGTTACGCTGAATTTGTTAAAGTAAAACACTGATGATTTTGGGTGCAACTTGTTAATATACTTGATACCAGAATTATCCAAATTTAAAGATGCCAATACTTCTTACTCTTATAGGGATTGCTCAGATAAACCAAGTTTATGCACTGCCTAGTCAGGTCATGCGTTCTGTTACAAATGAAGGTGGACCTATTTTCATCAAAACAATTTAATCTTTATATAACGTATTTGTACCGATTTATAGAACTACCAGAAAAAATATTTCTCACTACATGCTTCAGAAATTTCCTTGAAGATCCAATATTGGCGTGCTAAATAGGCCAGGTTATTAAGTGTGGATTGTCAAAAGTATTACAATTTTTATTCTGGGTTGGAGAATTCCGATCTTAGTTAATTAGTGTTAGTTTTGGACTGTGGTTGAGTAGTTGGTTTTTTGTTCAGAATTCCAGGTGCAGAGTCTAGTAAGAAAGTACTCGATAAACAAATAAAAAATATATAGCTGAGATATTTTATACCATAATCTAGATCTTGATATATTTTCCCCAAAATTCTCTCTCCCTTTTCATACAAAAATCTCTGTATCTCCCTTATAAAAAAACCGAAAAAAAACACAAAATGACGTCTTACACCTTTCGGACCACTCGCATTGGTTTTTTTAGATCTACACACTTTGTAACTTTGCTTGTTGAGATACTGTTCAATCGCGAAAATTGTTTCATTTTTTTTCTATCTTCTTAATCTGAGAATGAGAAGCTTTTTGATCGATTCAATCTATTTATTTGTAGATATTTATCAAAAATCATATATTTTTGATATATTTCACTGAGCTTTAGGTTTATTTTTATTCACATTTAACAAAGTCCTTGAGGATTTTTTTACATCTGCTATGACTTTTTGTTTACTCAGGGGGTTTCTTAACACCATTACAATTATTGATAGTTCTAACATCACGCTGCTCTCTCGATCAATTATATTCTTCTTTAAAAGAAATATTGATGTATCTATCGATGGTACGATAAATGAACTAACAACTTGATACAAAGCTTTTGAAGGATCTTGGAAATAGCCAACGGTTCGATGCTCGTGTTTTTTTAGCAGTTGCCATAAGCGTTAAATTTTTATTTTCTTTATTACCTCATTCTATTTCAAAATACACTAATAACCACAAAACAAAAAGATAAAATGACTTGATATCGATCGGAATTTTTAACATAATAAATTTATTCCTAATTTAAATTCTTATGAAATAGAAATCTAAAGTTCTATACTATATTTATATTCATGGGCAGATTAATAATTAAGTAGGTCTGAAATTCACGGGCTCTATAACTTATAATGTGGAAATCAGTACAGTTCTTTGGAAGAAATAATAAATGGACCGACTCGACGGGTTAAGTTCTGAAAATCACTAATTTGGATTTAAAATTTTAATTATGGGGATAAATTAATCTCTACACATCTTTTCACATCTGATAACACAAATAAAATAGTAAATAATAGAATTCAGAACAGTCAAATTAACTAGCTACACAGTCGGACAATTGTATAGTAAGTTTATATTATAGTTGTTTTATATATATAATAATAATCCATAAATTGTAACAAATCTTTCAATTAAAATAAAAGATATTTATATTTATAGGAGGGCCCGTTGGAATGAAACAATTTTAAAAATGTATTCTTCGAAATTTTATCATTCTGCTAGATTATTTCTCGTTGTCATATTTTAATAAGTATGCTTCGCTATCTAATAATTTAGTTAAAAAATCTAAATACAAATATCGAAATATTTTTTTAAGTAATTATATACAAAAATAATTTTATTTATATCCTCTCAAGCAGTCACTGTTTTTACTCAAAATTCTATACATATAGGAAATATGGATACAACTTTCAAGTCCTGTACTTATTATGGGAGACCTTAATGTGCATCACATTATGTCCCTACAAAACCTAATAACATCCCTGTGTTATTATTTTCCTATACAAAAACGTCAACTTCGGTTAACAGACTCATATTCATAAGTTGTCAATGATTTACTCTCTTTCGTAGTTTGTAAAAGTTTGTAGTTTGTGTGGATCTCTTGAACTTGATACAAGATTATGCAGAGGTCATAATACTATGTTTAAAAGAGCATAATATCTTTTAATCATTATGACCTCTGCATAATCTTGTATTTTAAGAAAATATGTAATGACTATTAATTGTATAACATTCACCATAGAACTACTCTGGAAGAAAATTATCGCTTACTGAACGACAACAATAACTTTGTAAATGACAGCTTTAAAAAAAAATACTTTAGAAGAAAAAAAATCTGTACATACTCTCTCCCCGGTCTCCCGTTTGAACTATATGGGTCAATTTTAAAAAATATTGTAGGTCACTCATTTATGGTACTGATAGCAACCTCATTTATAAAGGCCAAATATAATCATAAAATAATGTTTCCCCAATTAAAAATGACTAAAACAAATATTAAAATATAAGGGAATTATTTATAATATTTCAAAGTCAAATCTATTATAAACTCATTTTATGTTTTGCTTTGCGGTCCACTTTATTGTTATATATTTGATATTAATATTCTGAGGATGTTTAGTTTACCACAATATTTATGCTTCTATGAGAAAATAACAAACCTCCAGTGTGCTTTAGTAATTGTAATTTCGAAACATATTATTATTATACAACGAAATAATATGAAAATAATTAATCAACGTTTTTAAGAAGGGTTTTAATTTTTTTATTGCCAATATACAACACATAAAAATATTATTACACAATAGTAAATATGCAAAAGACCAATCAATCTTAATAGCTTGACAAAATAATTGGAGACACTCCAAATGTCATTGTCATGTCATTCATCAAGGTAGTCCAATATTAAATAAATGATATCAGATCAGCGGAAAATAAAAGATCCATCTGGCAAATACATCCATTCCCAAAATTGTAACTAAGCGAAAATTTTGCTCAGATTCTTAGACTATGACTTTTATTGGCACAAATTTCGAAACATTTTTTTTTTTCACATAATATTCCTGTGCCAGCTGAGAATATTATCGGGTCATTTTCTTTGTGTTAACTTAGAAAGTAATTTTATTCCCATCATTCTTTTATTGAATGTCGTGAGTCAATCTTTGTGCCATTTGAGACATTGGAACGACCTGGTACTAGCATTATCATAAAAATATTTCAAATAAAAATAATATAAAATATCTATTTGTAACAATGCATTTTATTTCACGTTTCTTTTATTTTATTCCAAATACATGTTACATATATAGGATAAAATGGTTTTTATTTAATACGATATTCCTTATAATAACTTTCTTGATAAAAACATAAAATAAATAACGGTAAAGGTTTTCCCAATCTTACTCCAACACAACCTATTAACAAACATCTAATTAGCCTTACAGAGACTTACTTCAAAAGCTTTTAGCATTAAATATACCCCCGTCTAATAACAAATAATAAAAGTTCAAAGTGTATAACGCAAGTGATAGACGGCGTAATACTGCTCCCTCCGGCTACCTACGCTGGTTCAAGATTTTGGTGAATTCCACAAACTATTTTTCTATAACCTTTGTTGAATTGGCATAAAAATAAACATACCATTACAGAAAGCTTTAACATTTGTTATTTTAATAGAAAAGAATTAATAAGTATTTTCTTTTAACGCTTCATGTACTTAATTTATTTTCAAAATCAATAATCCAATAAGATTTCTCCTTTCGAAGTAAAAGATGAACCGATGGACAAATAGTGGGCGTTATTTAGATGCACGAAAATCTACCTTTAGGATATCATTTAATTTTAATATGGTAACCAGTTACTTCAACAATTTAAATCTAATATATATCTTATTTTACAACTGTATTTATTATGTTTATAGTTTAGCAATTATAGCAATATTTAATATTAAGTTTAGGTTAGGAAGTGTCTTTATTTCAAGAAGGACCTATTCGATGGTTTCAAAGTAAGCCATTGCAACACTTTAGTCTGACCAAAGTGGTATCTATTCAAATTGGAAACAATATAAATATATAAACTGAAATATTGTACACTGATAGCAAGCAGCTAAGAATAAAATAAGAGAACTTATATTGTCTTGGTGTTTAAACTTTCGTAAACTATGATGACTATTAAATAATTCATTTTGACAAAGCGCTTGTCTTTACTACGAAAAAGTTTATAGTACCTAGTGTGTTAGGTTACAATATTGTTAAATGACTATTTTATAATAATTCGTAATGATTCGTTTCAATATTTTGATGCACATATTTTTGACTAAGATTATTATTTATGTGAGGAGGGACATTTGCTTGATTAGTAAATACTTGAATAAGCTGGATAAGTGAGAACCATTAAGATATTTAATACCGTGTTTACCGATACTTACAATTGTTCATTTACGATTAGTTGTTATTTTTGTACATTTAAAGTAGGTAGATGATTTGACTATGATTATTGTTTATGTGAAGAGGGAGTTTAAAAAAAAGGGTGTATAAACTTCAGTTAGGAACATATTCGAGAGAGACGCTGCTGTATTACTATACAGCAGCGTCTCTCTCGAATATGTTCAGTTCTTCCTTGGTACTCCAAGGAAGGTTTAAATATAGGTAAATAAAAGTGAAGTGTTAATAGTAAAATCCATGAAACGATACAATCGGACGAGACCCTTACAAGTGTAAAGTAGTAAATTCAGATTTAATTCATTATCATAAAAAATTATCTATTAGAAATAATGTGTTATATCTTTAGGTCTTCTTCCACGTCAGTGAGCCTAGTAGTCTTAGCCTAATGTTTTATAGTAGTTTTGACATTACAAAAACTATAAGGGTTTTCAAAATCGTCGAATCAAAATTTATTAACATTTGATAAAATCTGTTAAGAATTAAATTTACCTTCAATATGAATCATTTGATTGGTAGATATTATTTTAAATAACTAAAAATAGTTTTCATAACGTCAAAGCTTGCAATAATGGCACAGTATGCCACAGTTCAATATGAAAACGATCTCTTGACGTCACTAATTTATTGAGGGTAACCGCTGCTTTTCAATCGGTAGCCATATAATTTATTGATACATATTGTATGTATTCATACATATAGAAATTAATTCTAAAACCCACACTCAGTCTTGTCGTATGTCACGTAGTAGATAATAATAGCTAACATCGTTCTCAGATCGTAAGAGTTCTTTATTAGTCATTTCGCTTTACTAAGTGCATTTATGTTTTATTAAAATGCAACCAATTTAATATATTTTTTCAAAGATCAATGAAAATACAATATAAAAGAAGATATATATCTTCAATCCAACTCTAAAGCTCAACATCTAAAACTTTTTGTTTTAGATTTTAATCTAAGATAAAATCCAAACATTCTTAAAGATATATCTAATATAATAAAAAAATAACACTTTTTCGAGTAGGATCGATTGACAAAATTATTATCGCAGTGGTTCATTGACTCGGCTTTGGAAAACAAAAGGCGACCCTTTTCAGCTATTTACCTATCTACTAAGTGACTGAAGACAGTTTTAGCCTACAATTTTGAAGAGAGATATTTTGTTTCTGTTTCTATTTTACGACTTCAAAGTAAAGTTCCATTAATGATTGCGAAATAAACTTGATATGTAGCTACATAAAAAGATGCAGCTGGTAGGATAAAACTGCAGAAACAAACATTAGGTTTATGAATAAAGTTCCAAAGTATTTCTTTTAGTACCCACACATAATATTATAGGTTATTTATTATTCCATAATGAACTACTTAAAGAGAATGTTATAAGTTCAGAACAAATAGCGATAGTATGTTTTTTTTAAATCGGTACAATGACTTTCAAAAGAAAAAAAATGGGGAAAACAACTTTAGAGTAGCGCTCTTGTTACTATATTATAAAATATAAAGTACTAAAATAATAAACCAAAAAGTGTCTAGAAAACGCATGAACATAAGTGTACCAAGTGCAAGGGGACCAACGGCCCCTCCGTCCCTCCCTGAATAACGTATACCTCTTAACAACCTTCTGTTTTCAATTAAAATTCTTATTTTACAATATAATATGAAATCAATTAAGTTTTAATAACAAATTAAGTTTAACAAGTATTTTACAAAAAGTTTAGAAAAGCTTTTTCAGAAAGGTTAGTTGGGGCCGAGAAATGTAGCTTTTGAGTTGTTATATCCACTCTTTTATAGAAAAATCCAATTCTGTCCTAAAACTTGTCGCAAACACTTTACGGTCTAAAAGAATCTTTGGAAGCGAGATTCGGCAAAGACAAATCACCAGCGTTTGCTTTTTCATTGTTAAGCCATGGTCAGATAATTGAAATTACAGCTCCAAAATTACAAAAATATATTAAAGTAATCTGATTTGCCCCCTTCCGGAGCACAAGATCTGGGTACGCCAAGCATGCATGATAAAGTAGAAACATAATAACAAACAGTTACCTAATTATGTCAATCGATTTTATGATAATTGCAATTCATTTGAATTTTAAATCGTAGTTCTTTGTGAAGTGTTTATAGAAATAGAAATCTAAATGACTATGATTTATGCAAAATAGGAAATTAAAAATTAATATGAAATAGCGTTATCAACATTTTTTTTCTTATTTAAACATAATGTAATGTAAAAAGACTCAATAATACTAAATTTATATATATATATATATATATATATATATATATATACGTATTTCATTTTTCCTATTGTTCAGTATTTCAATTATTTTGGTGATTATAACGAGTTATAACGCGGGGTGAACGTTGGCAGGGTCGTCTATTGAGTGCTTTAATGATTTTGCTAATTACTACCACTCGTATATTAATGCGTTGTGTTGTAATGAGTATCTTTGCATTCTTTATGTTGGCGAATCTCACATAACAGCTCTGCAATCTTGGCGACAGTGCGTTCTATTTAACCCGATTTCAAGTCACAAAAGTGGATGGACATTTGTATGAAAGTCAGAAACAGATCACTTAATTTCATTATGTTTTGTTAAGAATACTTAAGGCGTTTATTTGGTTAGGAATGATGCCTCAAAATATCAAAGAATACTAAACGATTCTTAAATGTCTTCCCATTTGATGCCGGGTCACGCTGTCCATTAGGCACAGATGAACGCATCATTTCCGATATTTAACAATACAAAAGTAAAAATGTGTAAGATAGATAGAGATAAGAAAACAAAATAAGGCCAGTAACTTTTTTATTCTAGTCTTTTAAGAGCCTTACACCATAGTATCTAGTTATTTAAACCTAAATATTATTTCTTATCAAAAACAATTTATGAAACATCAACATTAATTTCCTAAATCAAAAAAAATATACAGTTATAAAAAACTGGTGTGGTTTTATGAAACCACCGTAAAAGTGAAACTTTTTTTCACATTATAGACATTTAACTAAAAATTTTCGGAATAATATTCCATTAAGGGTACAAAAATTGCTTCATCAATCTTAATTTTATACTTAGAAAATGGGAATGATAATGGGAAATGATAAAAGTAGACTAGGTCTCCAACTAATATTTTTATTGAACTCTGTGTCTTAGAATACGACATACATAATACTTAACAATTATTTAAATGATATACACATATTAAAACACTGAAAACAATATTTTATAATCGTTGAGTCATTTTGATCCGTTTTTCAATTATTTTCAATCATTCTATTATCAATTCCATCTTCATCATGAATTTCACAGTTTATAAATGTAACCAATATTTTATGGTAACTAAAATACGTGAACAGTGACTTACATTCGATTTTTTCAATGTATCTAGTAAAAACCGCATCGATACGAGCGCCTTTCACTTTATCCCTACTCCGCGGCCGACCGTCACGCGACATGCAACACACAGACGAAAAAGTTTGAGACGATGTAATAAAAGTTTCACTTTAAAAATATATATAAAAAAAAAATAATTTGATCGAACCTTAAATCAGGCAGTTTTGTGTTTTTTTATTCACGTACGTCATACGTTTTCAACATAATTTGCTTAAGGTAACAAAAAATAGTGTTAATATTATTTAACGATTTCATTTGATTGATGTTGATCATAATCTTGTATTTAAAATAAATGTTTCTGTTTGAGTTTCTAATAGTCCTCCCATTAGGTCAGTCGATAACTTTTTTTATTTACCTAATGTTATCAAACTCAAGTATCATTAGTTACGTTATAAATAATTATAAATAAATACAGAAAGGAAAATACATCAACACTAACTTTGCTTAAACTTACATTCTCTAGGAACTCTTTTCCACTCCTTCTGCCAACTGATCAACTTCTACACATTTTGATAAGTTACTCTTTCTATCATACCTTAACCTTTTTTACGAAAAACAGATGACACCTATCAAATTTTATGCCTTTAACTTTTTAACTCAGAACACTAACTAAGCATGTTATTCTGAGCTTTTTAATGTCATTAAAATGCATCATAGTATAACATAAAAATATGTCGCAATCGAAATTATTATTCAAAATTTTCTTTATTATGATAATCCTATTATTACTCATATTACAAACATCAAAATTATTTAAGATTAAAGTATTTATACAGTAATAGTATGTATATCTGGTTGATTGATTCGTAATTGCAATCGCAATTTTGATTCGTTGGTTCGAGTACTATACAACGCTGCTACCACAAGTTTCGAAGAAATGTTTAGTCACGATTCGCAATATTCATGTTGGTCATCAAATATATGGATCATAAAACCTAAAAACCAATTTAAAATGAAGAAATCGTATTCCGACGAGTTTCATTCCAAAAAAATCTAATACTCTAAGCTAGTTTGGATTCAGATTTTATTTTCAGTATTAGTATCATTAATTTTACGTATCTAATATTAATTATTAGTGTTCTGTTTATGTTATTATATTATTCCTATTTTTTTTATATCCGTATAATTACTAAAATCGGTATTACTACTGATTAAAATTTTGTAATTAAAATGATATACAACAACCGTGTGATATAAATATTTTATAAGCAGGAAGGCATATTAATTGACGTGCTTAAAGTCTATAAATTCTTAATACTTCGATCGGTTACTTTCCACATTGAAACCCCAACAATCAGAACAAGCGTGTCATAATATAGAATAAACTATGTTAACAATATTTTAATTACATTTAAGCACTACTAAAGCACGTAAATTTTTTTTCAAACACGACCTCATCTATTCTAATTCTGCTGCTATTAAATATATTTATAACCAGTTTATACATACTTTAGTTAAGCAGCAATACAATTGTTTTTAATAAACCTATCTATTTCAGTTCAAACAGGAGACAATGGTGTTAGTAATTTAAAAATGCTGCAATAATAAGTTAAATTTCTAATTTAACTCTCTCTCTAAAATCATAAGTTAAATTGCAAATTTAACTTATGATTTGAGAGTTAGAATGATATAGACTTCATTCTAACTCTGAAACCGAGTTATAAGGTATATTATGTTCGAGCTTTCTGATACCTGTATTTTTGGCCACATAAGACAAATTATAAAAACGCAAAAAAGCAAATACTTGGAAATGGACGTTATAAAATCCATTATAGCCAAGTACTCTCGATCTTAATTCATTACTTTAGGATTATAGGTCAGCTTAAGATACTTTGGCATACTCTTACGGCTTACCGGACATGATAATTTGAGTCCCTAAAAGAATTCATAAGATTGACAGTCAAGAATTTCCTCATAGAGAAAGTACGTGGTCCTATGGATAACAGTTTTAACATTTAAACAATTTTATTAAAATCAATAGAGATTTTATTTAATGATCCTTATATAATAATGATGATAATGTTATTATAAATTAGAAAATAACGCACATAACAATTATAAAAGTTTTACGCAATAGAAAAAAAATATTTTCCTTGTAACAGTTTTTATGACAAGACTAAGTATATCTGCATAAAGACTTATCCTAAGTAGCAATAAAGGGTATAATGCTTAATACATTATGAATACATTGGATTACAAAAACCAAATCTATCAATATAATTTTTGGGTAAAACTTAGTTCATCCATGCATTAAGGTAAGTGGAGCTAAAATAATATAATTTGAGATATTTTATAAGGTTCCATCGCTTTTAATGATTCCTATACTATAATTATGTTATAAAAACAATACAAAAGACCTTAAATATGTACTTTTCTGTGTATCATTCAGTCATTGCCCATATGTGTCAAAAAGTACCAAGTGTTGCATTTGGTTTTATGTGCAAATGTATACACATTACTATGGTTCATATTTGATCTTATTTTGATTGAATGGTATATATAGATAAACCATTTAATTAAAATATAATTATATTTATCTTTAACTTTTCAGTTATTTTAAAGTTAAATTAAATGTTCCTTCAAGAAAGTTTCTCAATTATTTGAAGTATTATTAATAATTTACTTACCAAACACTTTGTTTGAAATTAAAACTACAAACCAAAGAATTAATGATTTATATAAAATTATAATAGTAAATATTTTAAAACTTTTTCCTCTAGAACTTTCGATTTTCGTTTAAATATAAAGTTATCTAATATTTAAGAATAAGAAAAATCCTATGTTAAATGCCTTTGTTTTTTATAATAGAAATAATGAATAATACGAATACAAAATTCTCAGGGATATATTTTTATAATTTGCATAAGAATAATACTATGATTGTTACTACCATACGCGACGTTTCGAAAGATCAAGATTTGTAACTGATGGTATAAACATAGAATTAATATACAATCCAATCTCTATGGGTATATATTGTTATATATTACGGCTGGCAAATTACTACTGTCAAACATAGATAGCCTATTTTTTCTGCCAATAACAATTGCCTGACACTTGGTGGGATTTTCATTTATTCCAAACTTAAAACTCCAGTCACGGATGTGATGTCGGTGTTAATGTTAATTATACCGGAACAAATGTCTCCAGGCTTTACATCGGTATATTTTTTTTTCATACAGATGGTAATTTAAAGCAACACAAGGTTTGTTAAAATATTTGTTTTTTTTTTGCATGTATGTCTGTTTTTTCTATTTTCATGATACGAAAACTACATCACTCTTCTGACGATATATGCTTTAATTAAAGCTTAATCCCTTACTTTTACGGGAAAATATAAAAACTGTGGCCACTACTAACATCAATCTTTTTTTATGTTATCTTATTTTAAAAGACGTCATAAAATCTGTTTACTCCAAATAACTATCTTATGTAAAAACACAAAAACCATTTTGAAAGAATCCCTACTAAAAAAATATTATTTATAATCTAATTTAGTGTTCATTTATCATTTGTGTCTTCAGATGCTTTGCACTAAGTAGTTTTCCCATTTTCAAAAATATAAAACGTGGGTTGGCCTATACTTATAGTAAAATTGAATATGTATGTGTTTATATTAAAAATAAGTGATAATAGAATGCTTAACATTGGAGTCAGAATATGCGCAGCCAACAAAACAACTGTCAACGGTTAGTTAAAAGTAATATGACAAATATAAATACATTTTTTTATTTTGAAACATTCAAGGTCTGTTTAAAAAGTATCCTATATTAAAGTTGAACAATGAGACAAGCATAGAGATCTCTAGTTATATCTATTATTTTAAATAACAACGTTAGAGTATGACATCTGTAAACTTAGAAAAGCAACGACCTTATCGAAAACTTTGTCTTCTACAAATATATTCACTTCGCTAATATAAATAAACTTAGCATCTAATATAAAATATTTAACTAGATCTATGGAACAATATGGTTATGCTAATCTGTTCTCATAAATGAAACCCTACTCACTTTTTTTATAACTCTCAGTAATACATATCATGTGTTAGTCTATAGCCCTAACCATACTAAATCAATAAGTACGTACATACAATAATAATAATATAACAACTAACTCACCTATAAAACTTCGAAATAAATAAGTATCAGAGCAAAATTATATAGGAAGACTCTTTATCAATTTATTTATCTAATATTCACACCATTTATTATTATTTATATTATGGGTACAATCGAAACTAAAGTTTGAAGGTAACTAGAATACTGTTTACTGAATCAACACAAACGTCGTTCTAAATATAATGATCCATTAGCAACCTTTTAGTTTATAATACTACGCTACCAAAACTTAAAGATTTTATTATATAGGTTAAAAGCTTAGAACTATTATCATCGTCAAATACACAATAAATTATTAAATTTTCAGAGATCAACGAAAGAGATATTGCTCTGCGTTAAGTGTACACTTATAGTCTGTCTGCGTAGAAGTGGCAGTGTCCACCACTTTTGAAGTCACCTCGTGGGTTGCTCCTCATTGATATTCCATTTGTTAGAATCGAGGTTCCGTTCGAAAGATCTGCTTATGTACAAAAAAGTATTCTAATTATAAGTTCGTTTTAATATTAATTCATTTAAATACATGTAATAGTATTATACTATTTAGATTTAAGGTGCAAACATTAAAATATATGCATAAAATATTGTACCTCGATTTTGTTATGTAACAAGTTATGTCAAGACATAAAACACTTACACACAATCTCATAACTTCAACGTATATGTTGACTACGCTGAGGCGAAAGTGATGGATTCTAATAAGTAGGTACACTTTACTATTTTATAGTACTTTATTTTTTAGTTTTACTTTCATTACCCTCAACAATTAATCTCCTGACAGTTCAATCAATACTGTAACTCGAGTACCGAAACTAACTTAGCCACGACAAATACAAATAACGGTGGATAATACTAATAGTTCATGAATTTACAATAATAATGGTATAACAAAAAGCACCCTTCTCCTCAGAAGTTCAACTTAAGTTGGTACTTAATGAGTAACCCTAATATTATTCAACACTCTAATAAATAAAGATCCTGAATATCCATCAGATTTTATTCGAATTAAAGGTTTTATTTGAATTAAAGCGAAAAATTCGGGTTGCGTTAGAGTGCTGGTCACCGAGCCTTGATCCGACAGTGGAGTAGGGACTTAGAGTCCCCGTCGGCCGGTCTTGCGACGGTGGAGGCTATTTCCCCCCATCTCGATCGTTGGATCGGCCGGCGGTACGGGACTCTAACGTTCCGTCCTGTGCAGGTGCTCACGGGGCATAGGTGCTTCGGTGAGTACCTGTACAAGATCGCGCGCAGAGAGGCGGCCTCCTCCTGCCACCACTGTGACGAGCCCGTGGATACGGCTCGTCACACATTGGCGGAGTGCGCAGCCTGGGACCGTCAGCGTACTGAGCTGAAGGCCGTGGTTGGTAGCGACCTTCCGTTGCCGAGCGTTGTTTCCGCGATGCTCGGCAGCGAGAGGTCCTGGGTCGCTATGGCCTCCTTCTGCGAGCAAGTCATTGCCGCGAAGGAGGCCGCGGAGCGGGACAGAGAGGCAGCCTCCTCTGAACCGCTTCGTAGGGGTAGACTGGGTCGAAGGAGGCGGGATTACGCCCGCAGCCTCCTTCCCCAGCTGTAGTGCCTAGACGGGAGAGGGAGATGACCTCTCCCGCCCGTTATAGGCCTACGAGGTGAGGGTGTCCATAAGTTGATCGGGGCCCCTCGCAGGGGGTTTAACGCATTTTTCCAACGATAATAATAAAAAAAAAAAGAGTGCTGGTTGATGATCGAATGAGAAGTCCTATGGACAAATTCTCTTTTCACTACCATGCTCCTACAAACATGGCAAAAGAAACTTTTATCATAGAGTTATTATACGTACAGTAAGGAAGCCACAGGCAGACCTTTGTGCATGCTAGTGTCTAACAAATAATAAAAGATGGAAGATGACAGATCCATACTTATCAATGCCTAACTACACATGTCTATAAGAGAGACCGACAGGTAGTCTCATTTGCCTTCTCTTTCTTTTCAATAAACAAATTTTAGGCTGCCTCCCCTACTTTATAGTATAATAATTCTATGAATTCATACCGTATATTTAATAAATATTAATGAATCGTGGGAAAAAATTTAGGACATTTTTTATTAATATTAAAAACGTTTCACAGGTTCCTTTCATTTTGATTTTTTATTAGTGTAGATAATTTTTTGCTTTTTAACTTATTACATTTACCAACAATTTTAAAATAGTGGACCGATTCTAATACATTTGGTACATTATAAAATTTACCTTACAAGCATTATAAAATTTAATGATATTATTCCTATAAATATCTTAATAGTATAATAATATAATAAAATAAAATAAAATAATAATCTGTGAGTAGTAGAGCCTCGCTGGTAACAGCATGAATGGGCTGGCTCGACCGGGGAAGTACTACCCTCTCACAGAAAATCGGCGTGAAGTAGCAGTATCCATACTGCTGCGTTTCGTTCGGTGAGTGATGAGTTCCGGAGGCCCAATAGATGCAAGGATGGCATCGGGTGCAGAAAATGTGGGACCAGTAGAGTATCCGTGAAGTCATTGTGTGAATGGTGTGAGTCGACTCGCCGAACAGGGAGACCTGTAGAAACGGTGGTGCCGCTGGCCGCCCGCGGCATAGTACAGGGGCCCAACTTGGACTAACCATCCAAGGAGGCTGCCCCACCAGGTCGCGCATAATCCCGGAGTGGTTCGTCGTGCCGATTGGTGACCGGACGGTGGGACCCGGCGACCATTTTCGAGAGGGTACAGGGGCCCTTCCGTTCGGTGGATCGGCTACCGCCATATCACACAGTCCAATGACAACACAAAACTTTGCACCTTGTTCCATACTGCTGCAATCGCTGCCATCTTTATCCACCCCCCTCTCTTCAATCTCATGGTAGTACAAAGAAAAGTATTTGGTACAACAGCGGCCCTTTCCTCCCCCACCAACACTCTATTTGAGGTGGAGTTTACTAACATTCGTGGACTCCATTCAAACCTCAATGCCGTCCACCAACATCTTGAGATGGCGCGCCCGGCCTTGCTTTTCTTAACCGAGACACAAATACGCCGTCCTGACGACACTGCATACCTAAATTATCCCGGCTATATACTCGAGGAAAGCTTCCTAGCAAAAGCTGGAGTTTGTCTTTTCGTCAGGACGGATGTTTGTTGTCGTTGTCTGCGCTGCCTGGAAGACCCTTCCCTATCTCTCCTTTGGGTACATGTGAATCATGGCTCTCGTAGTCGGATTTACGCGTGCCTATACCGTTCCCACACCGGAGACTTCGAGACAACTCGACTCTTCAACCACCTAAGTCAGGCAGCAGATAAAGCGCAGGAGCGGTTTCCGAGCGCTGAATTGGTATTTCTGGGAGACTTCAATGCCCACCATGAGACCTGGCTGGGATCTCCCAGATCGAACCATGCGGGACGAACTGCCCATGCATTCGCTCTCACGCACGACCTGACCCAATTGGTACGCCAGCCCACCAGGATAACCGACGTGTCAGATCAAGCGCCCTCTTTGCTGGACCTACTGCTGACGAATCAGCCAGCCCAATATAGTGTATCGGTGCACGCCCCTCTGGGTACCTCCGATCACTGTTTGGTGTACGCTTCAGTGCCTGGTCTCGCCCCTTTACGACCCGTAGAGGTGAAGCGACGGCACTGGCACTATTCGTCGGCAGACTGGGATGGTATGCGAAACTATTTTGCACACATCCCATGGGCCTCACGCTGCTTTAAAAACAGAGATCTGTCGGAAAGTGCGTCTGCCGTAGTTGGTGAAATCAGTTTAGGTATGGAGTATTATATTCCGTACACTGAGGTCACCAACACGACCAAATCTCGTCCCTGGTTCAATCGTGAATGCGCTGATCTGGTTGGAAAAAAACAGTCAGCGTACCGCGCAAGGATCAGGGCACTCGCTATCCACGATCCAGACATTCATCGCCGAAAAGCAGCGTACAATAAAGCTACTAAGGAGTGCAAGAGGGCTTACATCAGAGCAGATGCCCAGCATATTGCACGCTTTGGACATGAACTTCTGTCGCACCCTACGGGCAGCCGTAGCTATTGGCGTCTTGCCAAAGCCGTGCAATCAAACTTCTGTCAGCCATCGCTGCCCCCGCTGAAATATCCGGATGGATCGCTTGCCCATGAGCCGCAAGAGAAGGCTGAATTACTGGTGAATCTCTTTGCGGCTAATTCCCACATTGACGATTGTGGTTCACAACCGCCCAATGTTTCTTCCTGTGACGTCACCATGCCGGAAATTCGTATCAGGCAACGTGACGTCCGTGCCGAACTACAGGCACTCGATGTTCGAAAGGCCAGCGGACCGGATGGTATTCCAGCGGTGGTACTCAAAAAATGTGCAGCAGAGTTATCTCCAGTACTAACGCGCCTCTACCGCCAGTCGTACTCCTTAGGAACTGTTCCGGAGGCTTGGAGAGGGGCGAATATTCAACCGATCCGCAAAAAAGGGGATCGGTCTGATCCAGCAAATTATCGTCCAATAGCCATCACCTCAGTTCTCTCAAAGGTGCTCGAGCGGATTATAAATAAACAGCTGATCCAATACTTAGAAGATCACTCTCTAGTAAATGATCGTCAATATGGTTTTAGACCAAATCGATCCACGGGTGATCTTCTTACGTATGTCACGCATCTCTGGGGTGAGGCTATGGATCGGCATGGCGAATCTTTGGCTATCAGCCTTGATATTGCCAAAGCCTTCGACAGAGTCTGGCATCGTTCGCTTTTATCCAAGCTTCCTGCTTTCGGTCTGCCACCCCGTTTGTGCAATTGGGTCGCCGCTTTCCTCCATGAGCGTAAAATCCGAGTCCTTTGCGACGGATCGGCCTCAAGTTTTCGGCAGGTAAATGCAGGCGTGCCTCAGGGCTCTGTCCTATCGCCTACCTTGTTTCTTCTGCATATCAATGATATGTTGAACCTGGGCAACATACATTGCTATGCTGACGATTCCACGGTACACGGGTGATATTTCGGACACCCTGCGGCAAAGCAGACCGACATTGAAAGGAAACGACAAGATCTTGTTGTTGAGCTGAACCAGGTCCTTAACCTTGTCTCACGATGGGGTCATGAGAATCGGGTTGAGTTCAATGATAAAAAAACACAGGTTTGCGCGTTTTCCGCCAAAAAGTCTCCGTTCCTTCCTCTTCCTTCGTTTCGGGGCACGCAATTAGTCCTCCAGGATAGCCTCAACATCTTGGGCGTAGACCTCAGCCAGGACCTCAACCCAAGAGCTTACATCGAGAGTGTCATTAAAACAGCCTCACGCAAACTCGGAGTGTTGAACAAGGTGAGACGCTTCTTTACGCCGGAGCAGCTGTGTCTTTTATATAGGACGCAAGTTCGCTCCTGCGTAGAGTACTGTTCTCATCTTTGGGATGGCTCAGCTCAGTACTTGCTTGACACTCTCGATCGGTTGCAGCGGCGAGCGGTTCGTGTAATCGGAAGCCCAGAGGCCACGGGGTTCCTGGAGCCTTTACAATTGCGTCGAGACGTCGCCACTATGGCAGTCTTTTATCGCCTACACAACGGCGAGTGCTCCGACGAACTCTTCCAACTTATCCCATCCTCTCCTTTCCGATCTAGAACAACACGTGCAGGACAGAAGTGCCACCCTTTCACAGTGGATTTTTTGCCATCAAGAACCAAACGGTTCAGCACTTCCTTTTTATGTCGGTCCATCAAAATGTGGAACTCACTACCACGGCACGTGTTTCCTTCCAACTATGATCCTGGGTCTTTTAAGCGGGGCGTGAAAAATCATCTCACAAGGCCGCCATAGTGGAGACCACCATACTGCATTCTATTTTGCGTGAATGAGAATGGTGGCCTCCATTTTTAGACTTCACTGGCTGCTTAAGATCAGGCAGCGTGGGGTCATTTTGGTAGGCAAATATAAAAAAAAAAAAAAATATATATATATATATATATATATATTAATTACTCTCATACTCCTAAAAATATTAACCTAAAAAATAACAAAATGACTATTCAGCCACCGTAATCGGTCTCCGGTTTGCGTTTTATATTCATTTACACGATTCACGTTTCTGTGGTTAAATATCGGAAATGATTCTCTCAGCTGTGTCTAATGGACATTGTGACGTGGACCGAACCAAAATTTAAGGGTCATAAAAGTAGTTTTATGTTCTGTTGTTATGTAAGGACATAATAAGAATAGTATAACCGTATGTGACTGGCTGTAACTAAAAGAACACTGAAGTTTTAAAGACATATTATTTTTTGTATACCTTTGCTGTTGTCGTTTAGAAACATTTATAGTTAATTGATTGGTATTATACAATAAATCATAATTTAAGTATTATTTGACACAATATTTATAAAAAAAAAAACTTTTTAATTTTTTCAGATATTGTCGCGTCTTAGAAAAGGACCATCCAGTACCTTCCCGAGGGTGCTGTAATACCCGACTAAAGGACATGAATAATAGTGGATACCATCCTACACAATCCTTTCGAAAGACAGTAGAAATCCTACAAACACACATTCCCAGAGAGGATTGACTTCGTGCTAGAGGTCGAACTTAGAAATTTCCAAGTATCTTTAGGAAGAAGACAGAAAGATATTTGTTTTAAAGTGAAATAAGACTCCGGATGTTTTGTGGAATTGATATGCTCTTTTATGCGGTGTGAATTTAATCAGAATTATTTATCATTTAAAATATGCTTATTAGTTACGATATTGAGCATTTTTAAATCTTTATAATTTATTTTATCACGCTTAATCCGTTCAGATTTCTTTTAATTTCTGTGTTTAGTATAGTTGGTACGCAAACTAGTTCTGTCCGTTGATAATATATTACAATATTCTTTATTGCCCTTTAAAGATACGTAAGCATAAACATGTTAATAAAAAAGTTTGCAAGGGCGAACTTATCCCTATAAGAACTTTCTGCCAGTCGACCTATAGTAGTGAAAAACGATATTATCACGGTTGTTAAACGATGTTTATTATTCTTCTCTAACCTTTCTCCTTTCACTTTACAGTTTGGGATTATTTTATGATACACAGGTTAAATATATTTAAACCTACAACTGATCTACAATAAAATTTAAATATTTAATAATTATTCGTATTTTTTTACACAGAAAAATACGTAAATAATACTCCCAGTCGTCTAGCAAGGTAAACATGTATAAGCCACTGAGCAGTACAAAACATTATGTACGCCAATTTAGAAAATCTAAGAACACACAGATGTTCCAAGCAGCTAGTTTTTGCCGCGATTATGTAAACTATAACATTTCATAAGTAGATAAAATAGTGATAAAAATAAAAGTAGATATAATAGTTGAACAGAATATGTTTAACAGTAAAAAGGACATAATAACATCAAGGGTCTTGGGACATGAATGTTAATCATTTGTCACAAATGTGATCAAAAGGGTCATTTTACGTCTTACAGGAAAAAGTAAACGGTTTACGTAAATTTACTTAAGGTGCTTAGAACTTTGGTCCAATCCCTTTTGGGACTTGTCAAGTTAACTTATCAAGTAAAGTAGATGTGTGGTTTAAAAAGCTTTTCGCTTTTTTGATACTTACGTTTCTTTTATATCTCACGACATGCACCTGATGATGAGTACGCTCGCTAACACTTCTCCCTCTCAGAGCAGAATTCATTCTCTACTACGCCCACACCATCACCGACATTGGAGCCACATATGTTACAGCCAGGAATACTAAATTATAGCTACAAATAAACGTATTTACACCTTACACGTGTTCCACATATTCTATTTATACATTTAATATAGATAAGGCTAACTTCACTTAGACTTTGTAGGTTTATTATTAAATTAAAGTTTATTACCTTTACATCCAACAAAGCAATGCAAGACTTATATTTATACACAATATTATAATATGAAAAACATTGTTATAACAGAAATGGGTACAAAAGTTATTGGGTATAAAATTCCTTATTTATTTATATTTATTTTTACTTTTTGAGATTGTTTAAAAATATATATAATAAAATCTAAAAAATAATAACAACCTAAAATTCAATTCAATACTGTATAAATTTGGCAAAAAAAGTAAGTATCAGGTAAAGTAAGCTCGGCAACACAAGTAGCATACTGGCGACCATACAATGAATAAGACCGCGCGAGCCATACTGCGACTCTACCTGTGTTGCAGAGTTTTCACTATGTCCTACTTACCTGTACCTACAAATATTTTGAATAATATAAGCATCTTGTTAACAAGAAATCAAATAAATTAAACTCAATGATTATTATTACATGAACATAACATTATTGTACATGTAACAGACCCAAAAGGCCTGTGAGCCGTGACAAGAAATATGAAGTTGGGAGCTCCATTAAGAGTTGCCATAAGAAGATCGGCAACCGCTCGATTCACGAGGAAGCAATTTGTCACAGTCTGCATACGGCGATGAGCTAACAAACAAAAACATACATATTTAAACATAGTATTATAAGATATTAAAAAACATAAACACTTTACTTACATACATATTTTGATTTACTTATGTTTTATTTATTCGCTGGTAAAGTATGTACAGAAGAAAAAAAATGAACTAAAATAGAAATTCTTTATTTCATCACAAAATAAAATATATAACACGTGTATATGTTTCAATATTTTTGCTAACCAATTTAAAAGACTTTTTTTTTTCCTACCCAATTTCACTATATCAATGCTGCTATATTTTAAAACAATTATTTTAAAATTATATTAAACAAATTTATTATCTAAAATAAAGAGTTGAAGTTAATGTTAATTAAAAAAAATAAGGATGCCATCTGAGAAAATACTCAATAAACGGCTTTTTTAAGTAATTTAATTATAATACGTTTCTAAGCTTCAAAGTTATTAGGTATATTTTAAAAAATATGATCTGCGTAGGCAGTTGTAATAAAAACAACACTATTGAATTTGTATATGGAATACAAAAAAGTTTTTATCATTTTCCTTTGAGTTTTACTGAAACATGCCTTAATTGTATTTAATGAATTAAATTTGTACATTCTCCGAAATTATACTTTATAAATGACATAAAATGTTTTAATTTATAACTGTACGACGACTGTTATATTGTTATATTTCAGTTCATAAAAAAATAGTACGACGGTATTGAAATTCAAAACATTCTATTTAAATTAATTAGAAGAGATAACTATTAGTTAAACATACTCACACGAGGAGAATGAGAAAAACTTGTATAAAATTCACAAATACCTAGAACTATCAGCCAGCAGAAGCATAGCAGCAAAAAGTATGAACCACGCCTGCTGCCCCACCAGGGCGGGCTGTAGGGCCGCTCTCCTAACCCCATGCAGTTTCCGAGGGTAATTCTGCAACAAATAACATTACGAGGCAAAATTCAAGACAAAGTGGAAATTCACATATCTCTTTAAATTATATAGATACAAAAGTATTTCTACTTAAGGATTTGATTAAAATTACAATTCTTTTTTTTAGAAAATAACTATTATTAACGATTAGATTGTCACCGTTGTTCCAAATATTCTTTGATTGGAAAAGTTTTTTTACAAAGGCGATTGCCTTTTTAAGGGCAGTTCTTATTTCCTAAAGCAGAATGTCCCTTCATCATAATTACGCAGCCTTATGTCACAGAATTAATTTTTATTCAGTAACGTAATAGTAAAATTTTATATTCATGGTTGAAATTGCATGAGCCTGAAAAATAATTGAGTTTAATAACTTTTTCCGTATCTTCGACATTTATAATTTGATTTAAGAACATTAAGTCAACATCATGTTATCCTTATAAAATAAAAAACTCCATTTACAAAAAGTATTTAAAATTAAAACATTACAAAGTCAACGTTAAACCTATGTGTATATAACATGAATAATGAAAATAATCTTCTCGATATAAAGGAAATCAAAGGTCGAAAATTAAAAAGCAAGTTCCAAAAAAAAGTTTTTTTTTAATTTATTCGGATAATATGTTATTCTATTTTATTTTTTTAATGTATTACTATCCCGTAGGACTAAATATATTTTTTAATTGAAGTTTTAAAAGCACTGGCTATTTGAACACATGATTTATTGGTTTTGCAAAGATTTTGAGAACGCTGATCAAGAGCTCTTCTATAAAGCGGCAGCGGACTGTGTAAAAAAATATATCCCCTTATGTTCATATTGCAATCAACATCTAGGGTAAACAAGGGCAATGGCGCTCACCAGGTGAAGTTGGTGAAGCCTGCTTTTTTTGTATTCAAAAAATTCAAAATTCAAAATTCAAAATATCTTTATTCAAGTAGGCATTTACACGCACTTTTGAATCGTCAATTACATTAAATTGGTCAGTATAGTCAGTCTGTGAGTAAGCTACCACCAGCTCGGAATGCTGTTCTGCTGAGAAGAGCTGGCCAGAAACTCAACAGTTGCTCTTTTTAAATAAAATTTAACAATGTTTGACTTATAAATTATAACATCAACCCTGCAAATGAGTCAATTTTATTTATTTTATAAACTTAAATGCAATTTTGGAACAACTAGAACCGTCGCAATCAATCGGAAAAGAAGCCCAATGATTTCAGGCAAACGAAAATTAAATAATAATAACAGTAAATATATACAAATCTTCGGCCTGCCACACAACCAGTCACCGCAAGCAGCACCCGTTCACGAGCATAACACAAGAGCCAGCCATCACCCCCTTCGCACATATTTGAGGGAGGGAGGCAACCCGACTCCCGATGCTACCGCAAGTAGTGACTTCTAAGGAATCGGTGTGATGCAGAAGGTCGATAAAGCAAAATTAATTTACAACAAAAAACAAATTGCGGAGATTACTAGCTATTCGCAATACAATACAGATTTATGACCCAAGATTTATGATACAATGACCCAAGTTCCACACATTTCGATCATCCAAAAACTCTTGAATGTTATAGTAAGATTTATTTAATAATATACTTTTAATTTTAGATTTGAAACCAAGAAAAGGAAGATCTAAGATATCTTGTGGAACCTTATTATATATGCGTATACTCAAGCCCATGAAGGATTTCTTAACTTTTTGAAGTCTAAATTTAGGCGTTACAAGCCTATTTTTATTTCTTGTATTGATAGTATGTCTGTCGCTGTTTTTTTTATAGTCATTTAAATTTTGGCGTATATATAGTAAGTTATTAAAAATGTATTGAGAAGCGACCGTAAGAATACCGATTTCTTTAAAAACTTCTCTTAGGGAGTCTCTAGCTTTTAAGTTACAAATAGCCCGTATAGCTCGTTTTTGTAAAATAAATATAGAATTAATTTCGGCAGCGCTGCCCCATAGTAAGATACCGTAAGACAATATACTGTGAAAATAACTAAAATAAACGAGTCGAGCCGTATTAGCGTCTGTTAATTGTCTTACTTTTTTAATTGCAAAGACGGCTGAGCTAAGTTTGCTTGCGAGTGTCGAGAGATGGGGGTTCCACTGGAGCTTTTTATCTAAAGTTATACCTAAGAAAGTTGTCGAGTCAGTCAGTTCTAACACTTCATTGTTAAGGAATAAACTACAATTTTGACTTTTTACATTAGGAAGTGTAAATTCCATGCATTTAGTTTTCTTAGTATTTAATACCAAATTATTAATTTCAAACCAATGAAGAACACGTGACAGAGCACAGTTAACTTTGTCAAAATTAGGTTTATTACGATCAACTTTAAAAATAAGTGAGGTATCATCAGCAAAAAGTACAATGTCACATAGTCCTTTTACGTAAAAGGGCAAATCATTAATATAGAGTAAAAATAAGAAAGGGCCTAGAATAGATCCTTGTGGAACACCCATTTTTAGGTGAGATCCAACCGATTTACAATTATTTACATCAACCGTCTGAACTCTTTGATTCAAGTAAGAGGCAATAAGATCAAGCGCAGCATTACGCACGCCATAGTGATTAAGTTTGCAAAGTAATGTTTGATGGTCCACGCAATCAAAGGCTTTAGATAAATCACAAAACACTCCGATTGCATTCTGTGACTTTTCCCATGCGTCGTAAATGTGCTTAAGAAGCGCGGCACCCGCATCAGTTGTTGATTTGCCTTTGGTGAAACCATATTGTTCACTATGCATGATTTCATTGCTATAAACAAATTCTGACATTTGGTTTAGTATAATTTTTTCGAAAATTTTACTTAAAGTAGGTAAAATAGAGATAGGTCTATAATTTCCGGGTATTAATCTATCGCCACTTTTGAACAAAGGAACTACTTTACTATTTTTCATTAAGTCTGGGAAAGTACCGGTTTCAATACATTTGTTAAAAATTAAGGATAATTGTGGAGCAATATCATTTATAATACTTATTAGTAATTTTACTGACATACCCCAAAGATCACCGGTTTTTTTCATATTTAGATTTCTAAAAGTTTTAACAATTTCATATGATGTAACAGGTTTAAAAACAAAACATTTATTACTGACTCTTACGTTATTCGTCAAGTCGACGATTGCATCACATGGTGAAGAATTTAAATTACCCGTGACTGTTAAAGGAATTTCGTTAAAAAAAGTCTCAAAAATAGCCGCCACAGTTGAATTTGAATTTATTTCAATATTATCAATTTTTAACTTAATAGGTCCATTAGCAGCCCTATTTTTCCCAGAAACACTAGATAAAACATCCCAAGTTGCCTTTATTTTATTTTCTGAGTTTAAGATTTTATTTCTTATGTAAATCGACTTAGCTTGTATGCAAACGGTCTTAAATATTTTAGAAAAAATCCTAACTTTATTCAAGAATACCGGATCTTGATTCCATTGCCTCTCACTATATAAATCATATAACTTATCTCTACTTTTATATATTCCCACGGTAGCCCAATCACTAAATTTAAGTTTTAGGTATTTAGTCATAGTTTTTGGCTTAAAAACATTATTAAATTCTTGTAACAAAAAACCGAAAATGTTATTATATAAATTATTTGGATTATCATCGCTCATGTTTAGTTTACCCACTTTTTGCTGAACATTATTCTTAAATGTTAGGACCCGGTTTTTTGTAATTGGTCTACAAGTAAACTTTTGGGGCTTTTCACTTTCGTGTTTAATTAATAGGGAAAATTTTAGACCACAGTGGTCTGAACTTAAATTTGTCATTACTGTTTCTTCATAAATGTTACAGCGACAGAACACATTATCAATACAAGTCGCGGAAATACTAGTAATACGAGTAGGTTCAAAAAAGACGTTCAGTAAGTTAAAAGATTTAAACAAATTTAATAAACGTACACTAGACGAATTTTCTTGTAATATATCTACATTGAAATCACCGCAAACAATCACGGACTTGTTTTTATGACAAAGCTTAGTTAAAATATCCTCCATTTTGTTTTCAAATTCATCAAAGTCACTAGAGGGGGGTCGGTACACGCACAAAATAATATGTTCATTGAGCTCAATGCAGGATAGTTCAATAATTCGCTCGACAGAGAGCGCCACTATATCTGATCGAGACTTTAACACTACATCGTTACGAGCTAAGATAAGTGAGCCACCGCGAATAGCTTTCTCTCTACAGAACGAACTTGACAATTTATAATTTTCTACATTTATAATATTGTTATTCTTTGATAACCAGTGCTCTGTAATGCACAATAAACTTATGTCATATTTTTGAACAAAGAGTTCCACTTCCAATTCCTTGCCACCTAAGCCTTGTATATTTTGATGGACAATATTTAACAACTTAGGCTTTGTCTTATCCATTAGTTTAAAGTGGAACGCTTATGTTCTGTCAGTAATATATTATTTAAAGTACATTTATTTTTCGTTATATCTGTTATAACGAAGTTTTTTAAATTAAATGCTACTAAAGTAGCAATTTGTTTTTTATAATATAAAGGCAGATACATTGTACCTTTTGTCATCCTAAACCTATTATAAATAAATTTATTTACATCAAAGTAAAAGAAAGCATCACTATGACGGTATGTCAAATTATATAATGTCAAATTTAAATTATATATATATTTATTTTGTTTGTCTGAATAAGAAGATGAATATGGAAATGCACAAATTACAATTTTACAATTATTCTTATTATGTAATTTCAATAAATTTTCAATATTACTAATTATTTCAATTTTCTTAATCGACAAACCATCTCCATGTAATAGTACAATAGTACTGTTTTCAGTCAACTTTGAGTCAAAATTAATTATTTTATCTATATTGTGCTGGTAACTAGCACCAGGTGAGCATATATTATGTACATTATTTAATTCCCTACTTAAAAGAGACCCAAAGCCCTGACCTAATTGGTCAGAAAAAACAAAGTAATTATGGTTGTGCACAACAGAGGACCTATTATTAATTTGATTTTTATTCATTATATTTATGTTTTTATTACTACTTTTAGTATGTATAGCCGAATCACCCAACACCTCAGAGTTTAGTTTAGAAACAACATTTAATTTTTCACTTAAACAATTACAGTTAACATAATTATTAGTTAATGACTCAAACCGCTCTAAGTTATAACTACATAGGTCAACTAAATTACCTGTAGCTTCAATATGTTCCTTAATTTGATTTTGAGAAGATTCATATTTTTTACTTATTGAATGCAATGCAGAAGTTAATTGAGAGATTTCCTCATGCAAGTTTTGGGTGTCTCGCTCATACAGTGACCTACTCTCAATCATTTTCCTATTATAAACACTTACTTTTTTAATTAATGTGGAGCGTTCAATTTGTAAATTCTTTATTTTCTTTGCAGGAAATTTGTTTTTGATGAGATTATTACATTTTTTAATTAATTTCTTAACCTTCATATACTTTTTTAATTTTTTATGACTTGAAAAGTATATGGGGTGCACAATACTTGACTCATCTTTTGTTAGATCAATTATAGTAGAATTTACATTAATGAAATTTGATTGAGTAGGTTGTGAGTTGCATTCAACCAGCTCCTCATATAAGCTATGAGTATGCTGACTTTCTACATTTAATTTGCAGGTTTCTAGGTCTGAAATAGTTATCCTAGCCTGCACCAAATCAGACTCAAGCTCTGATATGCGATCTAATGCCCTCTCATGCTCATTGCTGCACTGGTCAAATGCAGTCACTATATTTCTTAACTGATCTCGCTGAGCCACAATATCCAAATAATTGGTATGTAGTTCAGCGAGCTTACCTTTAAGATTAGTATTTTTTATTACAATATCTTTAATTTCCTCTTCACTGTCCTCTCGTTCCTGCAGTAGCTTGTTGCATAAATCTTTAGAAGATTTTAATTCTTCTAAAGCCAGTTTTAACTTTTGCTCCAAATCCTTTGCAGAGGCCTTGCGAGTTGCAATTATTCTTTCCATTGTTTAACCTGGGTACAAATTACCTTTTAGATACAAATGGGAGTTTCAAAATGCTTGTTTTATGTATATAAGTAAGGTAAAGTGAAAGTAATAGATTTGTATGAGGCCAATGTTTTTGTCTTCAACTTTACTTCCAACTAGTCAAGTAAAGAGAGTCAATAACGGTGCCAGAGTCTGTGGATGGACGTAACTCACTATAAAATGAGTAGTTGTTAGTTTAATGTAAGTGTAATTATATTAAAAGTAAAATAAAATACTCCCCGGGATTGAAGAAATTTGAATTCGACATCCGTTGGTTGACAGCTCAGTATATTTCTTTGTTCTTATGAAATTAAGCACGAAGACAAAGTACAAACAATAGCACTATAGTAAAATGGTATTTTTAAATACAAAGTGAGATAATTGCACTTAATTAATATACATAAAGTAATTTAATATTAATTAAAATGTACAGAGAAATTTTCTGACGACTAGTTGTCAGTGTTGCCACCAATGAAAAAAATTTAGCTGCGCTGATCTAATTTTTTACTTGCTGCTTATGGCGGTAAGTCCAGAATTTTAATGTTTATTTATTATTGTTTTTATTTTTCCACATACTTAAATATTTTATTTAATGATAACGTAAACAATTTTTGAGAATTATGTCCATATGTTTTTAAATTTGAGGTCGAACTAAAAACTATCGAATATTACCGCTCAAGTGAGAGTTATTTAATTAGTTATTAATTCGTTCCATCCCGTCCATCACTTTCTTGGTCAGGAATGACGAAAAAACTAAATCTTCATAAAACAAAATATTTAAATCGATTAGGCTAGACAAAGATTTTACGTCCTAATTCAATATTTGTGGTTCTATATTTCAGAGATCAGGGCCAAGAAATACATGACATTTAAATATTTTTCTTAAATACCAAATTGGATACAGTGACATAATTCTTACAGTGCTTTTACACACTTTTTCATTTGTAATTAATAATAAAGGATGACGTAGCAGTGAGTTAGGAAAATATATACTAGTATATATCTATACCTATAATTATACTATATATATTTTTTTTTATTAAAATATATGTTAGTATAAATATATGACAAAAAAAACAAATAAAAGTTTTCAAACAAAGTGAACTTTAATTTCTCTATTTCCGTCTACATTGATCATCTTGGTGATAAATCTTCATTTGAAGATGTCCAAGGGTCACAGCATCTCTTTCATAAGGTTTAGCGCCTCCTTGCATGTATCTTATGTCATATTTATGATTCTGAGTCAAACATATTCCAATTATATTGTTTTTAATAAAAAGTGCGTTTTCAAGTAAAAACCTATCACGTATATTAATGTCCATCTCACTAATGTATCAGCCTTTGTTGCTATTTTAATATAAAGATATATTTATCCCAATTCTATAATATCTTTTATAATATTAAAATTTGGCATTCTGAAGTACATTTTCGTGTGATAGATGCACGATTCAGTTTCTGATATTTTTCGTGGATATTATATACTACCCTAAAAATATTACGTTGCATCAAACCATAAACTACGCCAAAATTCTAAGCCAATTAAAAAATCCTAAAACTAGTTTTTCTATTTCAGCATGACAAATAGAAAAACAAGTAAATAGTGTGTACCTACTAAGTGCGATTCTGACAATAAGGAGATACTGCAAGAATTTTATTGAAGAATTTTATCAAACAAACAAATATGTCGTATATTTCCGTGTCTGGTTTTAATTTAAGTAATGAAAAAAACTTGTACAAAACTACATTGTGTACACAAACAGTACAATAATTTTACGCATTTTAATTGTAATAGCCTCCTTCTGTCAAGGCTCGTATCTAATTAAAATCCAACGAAAAAAATTCGTATTACATCCACTTGAGCGGAAAATAAGGCAATACTTCTTTCTAAATAAAGTTGCTGGTCCGATGTTTAAATGTTAACTCAATAAGAATATTATTTCATTAAATCTTCAATATCTATGTACCAAACAAACAAACAAAAGCACAAAAACATATTATCATTAGATAATATGTTTTTGTGCTTTTGTTTTCTTGACATTGGAGTAAGTTAGAACTTATTGCTTTACTTGATTCGAGTAATTTGGAGGTCGATAATTAATATCATTATGATCTTTACAACAATTACCAAATTCTAACTTTTAAATCATATTTTTATTTTATATGTTTTGTTCCAAGGACTAAGACTTTCAGTCACATTTGATAAGAAATTCCATTTAGCTTTCCATAACACCTAATAGAATTGCCAATGCTTTCCACTCACCTTTATTGTTTTACAAAATGGCGGCATACATAAAACGTAATTACACGTACCGTTAAAAAAACATATTAGCACCAACCATGTGGACTTATTTCTTATGGTATACAAAATAATATAATAATATGGTAATTTAGTATTTGGTATACCTATAAATTAAAAATAAGAAATAACTTATTTAAAACTGCTAAAGGCTTTACAATAATTTAGGGAAAAGCTTAAATAAAATAACATTTTAAAACTTTACCGCCAGACAACATCTAAATCTGTATGACTGAACATCTAAATATTATCACTATTTGGAAAAGTTTAGCAAACAGTTTACATATTCAAATATATGCTTTCCTCAGTAGAGCAGAGCTCATTTGCTCTCTCAACTTTCAATTCACCTTGTAATTTTATATTTAAAACATATTCCCTGCACAAAATTCTTCTTGATACCTACAATTAATAGAAAATGATTTTCATTCTATTATTTGATTAGGATAAAAGGTTAAGATTTTCATTAATTCCATTACATTATATTCCTTGGTAGAAATAGTACACTCTCACAACAAAACTAATTTCTATTAATTTGTCAGAGAACTCTCAGATATAAAACACTTTTAAAAGTAAGGTAAAAAAATATTTATTTGTTTATTATTTCAATACCCTAACAGGATTAAGATATTGCAAATATTAATTACGATGAAAAGAGATAATATCTTATTGATAATCTTTAATTCGAGTTCAATTCATCAAACGTTTATTTAATTTTCCATATTAATTCCCAAATCTGATTGGATATTATTAAAATAAATCTAGGTTATAAAACAAATCTTAAATTTATTATACTATATATTTATAATATAGAGATTGTATTTCTTAAAGACATCATCATTTTTCTTTTTGAGTATATTCGGTATTTAAGCAATAGAACATATTTACGAAAACGACTGCAAGAATTATAAAAATATTTTTTTTGTTACAGCAACATAATGTATACTTTTTACTACTACAAAAACTGATTTGATATAGAATTACAATACAATAAAACTACTGAGTGGATTTTATTTATTTCAAATATGGTAAATTATTAATGAATGTCAAGAGACTGTTTTTCAGCAAATTCGTTTAATACCACAAGAATAAAATTGATTTGGGTAATAAACACAAAAAACCTAGAAATTTGTGTTACAGATTTAGGAAGAATACATGAAACTTCGAATTATCAACAGCTTGTTATTAAATAAAAGTAATTAATAAAAATAAAAATTGGATCCATAGATTTTCCAAAGATTCTTGAAAATTTTAATTCATAAAATCCTATATTATCTTTTAAGATATGTAGGTTTTTATATCGAGGATTCACTTCACTGACTGTTGACTTTACCATCGACATATAATATAATTATTTTATAAATATTATTTATTCGGCTTCCAAGAAGTAGGTATACCAAATTAAACGATTTGTTTTTAAAGATGTTCGTCATGATTATTTACATTAAATACTTAGTTGCAAAATTTTATCTGCAATCTTCGGTTATTTTATATCTTGTAAAATCTTTATGATGTTATTTATTAATTTATATTTAAGATATTTTACCAAATAGACTTATATAAATAGATTTACATTCCGATAATAGAAATTAGGAGATAACATTTAACTTATTTTAAACTTAAGACAGGCTGTGTTATGTTGAAACTTATATAATGTTAAACGTTATTTGAAGTAGAATTTGGAGTTTTGATTCTTACTTGAAAACTGAGAATGCGGGCTTCTTTTGTTGTATTCTGTAATGGAATAGTGTTGGAAAATGAAGAAAGAAAATAACTAATAGAAAATATAAATATAAATAAAAAATATTTTATTTAAAAAATACATATAAGAATTTGTTTATTTGTTTTATATTTTATATCTATATTACGTATATTTATATATAGTATAGTATAAATCTATCTATTTAATGTGTAGAAACGACTTACCAAGTGTGGGTTAACGATTTATATTTGTACTTGTATTTGTATTGATAATGTGTCACCCGGTACACTTCTCCTGATTTTTTGTCCGATGCGTTAAAGTTTTTTGTTCTTGTTCTTTTTTCATACATCTTTGTAAATATAACGAAGTATATAAACTCTACAAACATTTTTGGTCTTGGAGACTTGACTACATATACCATGAAAATGGTATATAATTTTGGTATTTTTTTTTCAGTTTTTGCTATAATCAAAACTAAAATATAAATACTAATAATTAGAAAAAAATATTAAAAAATTAGGTATGTGTAGAAGCCTTTTTTAATGTTATATTTAATTAACGAGAACCGATAGAAACAAATCACATTTACTTTTGTTTCTACATTTAATTACATTTATAACAGTGAAAATCAATGAAATATAACAATGATATTTGAAATGGAACGCTGTTCTCACATTAAGTAGGTATTATTCATTCTATGGTATATTTCTGAATTATAAGATACAAAATTCTTAGTAATAAGAAAGAGCTTTTTCGTACCTCTTCTTCTATTATATATTAATTTTAACACTGTATTAAATCTAAAAACTGGAAATAAAATAAAAACAAAAATTTTAAAATAGCTTCGATGTGCCAAAGAGTTCCGATTTCGGTTTGCTAAATGCGACTTGCTTATTGACCTTCAGTTAACCTCGTAGACTTCCTTGTGAAATGTTACTACGAATCTCTTTGGAAAATACACAACAAAATTCCATAAAACCGTTTTTTACCCCTAGTGCTTAACCAGTTAATCGCATATGAACCTAGATTCTTAAAGATTAAACATTTCCAAAATTTTATCAAAGTCCTTACATTTTTTAAAGATATTTATTTAATATACATAAATAAATATTTCATTCCACTTTGAATCTATACCAGAGACTACATGAAAGGAAAGTGTTAGGAGTTTCTATTTTGATACCATACTTATCCAAATAAGCCCTTCTGTAAAGAAGGGTCTTAATTCTTTATTATCCTCGTATCTTTCATTTTAAGCTGACCGCGAAAAAAATATGAAATTACTATTGATTGCATAAAAGTTAAAAGTTAATGAAGACCCCAACGACTTTGTTAAAAGAAAACTTCTAGGTTAAATTCCCCCCTTTTCACTTTTGTGGACCGATATTAAAACCGATATTAAAATCTCCTAGAGGGTATCTAGGAGATAAGGTTGCTATTTGTTTACTTGTATTGACCAACATTAAAAAGTATCGGTCGTCTCTATTATTTGTATATATTACAGATAGCAAATATCCATTAAAGAGGTGTGGTTTATTGATAATCATATTATTTTTAGATTTGAATATCAAATAACATCATTCAAAAATATAATATAAGCACGTCCATAAAAAAATGCAAAGTATATAATGTAAAAAACGACTGATATATTATAAAAGGCAAATATAATCATAAAATAATGATTCCCAAGCGATACTCACAGAAACGCTAGTAAAAAAAATATACAGGAATAATATACAAGAATGACTTATAACATTTCAAAGTCAAATCTATTATAAACACATTTCGTTTTGCTTGATGGTTCACTTTTATATTTGATATTAGAATTCTGCAGTGTTTTGGTTTACCACAGTGTTTATGATTCTATGATACATTAACAAACTTGTAGTGTGCTTCAGTAATTGCAATTTTAAAATATTTTACTACACAATAATAAATAATATAAAAACAATTTTGTAACGTTTTTTGAGAAAGATTATTAAATATGTATATTTTTTCTAGCGAATTTACCTACAACACACTTTATTAACATTACATTACGCAATAGTACAATTAGACACACTTGCCTTCAATTATTAAAATACGTTATTTAGTTCTGGCATGTAGTATAAAATATATTATTTGTAGATAGTCCAAGTATTCTGTCATCCAGCAAGGTAGTCCAATATTAGCTAACGTATATCAGATAAAAATAAAATAACCGGCTAGCAAATACATCCATTCTGATAATTGTAACTTGCGAAAACCTTGCTCAGATTCTTGGACTACAGTTTTTATTGGCACAAATTTCAAGAACTTTGTTATTCCTATTATATAGCTGTGCTAGATGACTTTATAATCGGGTCAGTAATTTCTTTTGTCAACTGGAAAAGTAATTTTATTCCCAATATTTTTTTATCAAATGTCGTGAGTCAATCTTTGTGCGATTTGTGAGATTGGAACGACCTGACACTAGCATTGTCATGAAAATATAAGTCCAAAGAATTCGTAGGAATTTGAATACCTATTCATAATAATGGATATGGCTCTAGCAATGCAATTTGTTTCATATTATTCTTTCTTATTCCAAATTTAGATTACAAGGTTATACAGCCTACATTTCTACATTATAATGATGTAGTTATGGTGAAAAATGCATAGTCGATATCTTTCTCTTTAAAAAAGGTTTTTCGATATTAGTTATTAAACTATATAATACAATAAAATTCTTGTAATATAATATACCAATAATAACTTTATTTTTAAAACCAAGATAAATGACGGTTACGGTGATGGTAAAGGCTTTCCCGAATTTTCACCAACACAACCTTTTACGAACATCCAATTTGCTTCATAGAGTTTTATTCCAAAAGCTATTGCCACTAAACATACCTCTATGTAATAACAAATAATTAAAGGTCAAAGTGTATAACGCAAATGATAGACGGCATAATACCGCTCCTTCCGGCTACCTACGGTGGCTCAAGATTTTAGAGAATTACACAGACTATGTTTTTTTTAATCTGTAATGAATTGTAAAAAACAAATAAATGATTACACAAGGTTTCAACATTTATAGTTTTTATTATAGAAAAGAAGAATTAATAAGTCTTTTACTTAGCCGCCTCTTGCACTAAATGTATTTTAAAAATCGAGAAACCAATAAGATGTCTTTGAGATAAAAGAAGAACGGATAGATAAATAGACGGAGATATTTATATATTAAAACTAATGCATGAAAATCCAGCTTTCGCAGAGGTCATCTAATTTAAATATGGTAATCAGTTGCTTTATTAGATGAAATCACATATCCAGCTTATATCACTTCCTATAATAAAAATACATCCTAAATAAATAATGACTTGAATATAATCCAATTCTATTTATTATTTTCATAGTTCAATACAAACTATGTATTGTATTAACAATGTTAATTTTTTTTTTAATTTATGATCATTAAAAGTTACTTTAGAAATTACGGGGAAGCATTACCATGGATACGCTTACTGCAAAACATTTAAGATACATCTATATTAATAATATTATATTAACTGCAACTATTGTTAAGAGACCACATATTAAAATAAAATTCACAAAATGAAATTAAAGAGTATTCCAAGACAATGAATTCATTAATCAACAATAACTCTTGTGATTGTGTCCATTCACCACATCCCTCGCCTGCCAGTACTCCTTTCACTGACCCCTTGTGTGACAGTCTGCATACTAATAATAGTAGTAGGTCCAGCTCACAGCAGTCATTTAGTGCATCAATTCATTTACCTAGTACATTAGTTAGGGGACAAAACTTTATTTTATTTAGTGATGACCGTGGAAGAAATATGGGCTCAACTTTGAATTCTTACTTGTCAGGACATTCAAATCTTAGTTTTTGTTTTCATTCAATATCCTTTAAAGCTCTCATGCTAAGGATTTAAATACATAAATTTAATAATTGCGATAATCTTGTTATATAATCAAGTAATAGGATAAATGTTAGCAAAAGAGAGTTAATTGACTATTGCAGTTCATAGTTAAACCTAGATATAAGTTAAATAATTTTATTTCCCTACTGTAAAACCCTGCCAGAAGGGGAAAATATTTATAGATATAAGCAGAACACCACACTTCTTTTTCTTCTTTATTTTTGCCTCAAGGTAAATATTACCTTACTCATATATTTAGAGGGACAGATATTTTTTGTGCTATCCTTTTTTTTTGATATCTCAGCCAAGAACTTGGCTACTACATCTGGTTCTATTGAGCAGACTGATATGACATTTTTTTTTCTTGACCTTTCCCATCATTTAAATTAATTCCTAAGACAACAGAAATATCAACCTCTAGCTCTAAAATAATGGTAGATACACCTAAGCAACTTTCCAATCACAGTAATACAAGACAAAATGTAAAACTTATGAATCTTGTACATCAGAATATTCAAGGTATATTGGCAAAAGAGCTGGAGCAGGAGCTGTTCCTAAATGGTTGTGGTATAGATATACTCTGTGTTACAGAACATTGGCTGAAGCAGCACCAGTTTCAGTTCAATATCAATAATTATCATATTGGCAATGCTTAGTTTAGTAATATGTAAACCCCATGAATGTTTTTCATCTAGGGTAATGCCTAAGAATACCGTGCTGTTCGCAATATCTAAATATTTACTATCTAACAGTACACTGGGTTTGACGCCCTTTACATTTGGTGTTAAAAATGAATATATATATATATATATATATATATATATATATATATATATATATATATATATATATATATATATATATATATATATATATATATATCATATATTGTTTGATTATTATTTTCCTATTTTTTTTCAACATTTGTTTATTTGACGTGTCTAAATAAATGTAAAACACTTTCATGGAATAAAGAATTTTTGACTTTACTTGACTTGAATTATTAAATTTTAACATTGGAAACGCGTGCGAGTGGCAGATCCCCAGGTCATGTAAAGATTGCAATAAATAGCATGTTTCTAGACAACTTTTAAGAAATGATTAAAATATTAATAAAATTATTATTTATTTGTTCTCTGAGAAAAGTCAAGAACGGGAGATGTTGCGGTTTCACTTTTTTGGCAATTTTTATTTGTCTAAACTCATAATTTCCTTACCACAAAATCTTCCCATCGGATTATTTAAGATGTTTTTAGCGGTTTGTAAATTGCTTATTAAGTATTGACGTTTGTAAAACGATGATCACAATAAAGAAATACCCGCCTGAGTTTGTTGTGTGGTTCTTCTTAGAACAAGGCGCACTTTCAAGGCTCGTAGCTTAAATTTTTGGTTAAGGAGTATCTTTAAAGAAGGTCTGGTTTTGTTAAGCATGGTTTCAAAATATTAACATTTCTGATACTTCCATTATCAAAAAAATGTTACCCCGCCACTGATATCTCACGATTTCATGGCCGACTTTTATACAGGCTAGTTACGATCTAACATTTTAAGCAATCATCTCGTGTAGGCAAGATCTTTTTGAGGCTAAAAAAATCACTCCGCATTATCCTTGGGAAATTAAGATAGGTTAGAATATATAGGCTAGCGTCAGCGCCACATATGCTGCTCCAACATGACGTGAGGTACTCTTCCCCAGCTTCGAAGCTTGGGCGGGTAGGAACATAGTATACGTCACCTATCGTCTGAAGCAAATACTGACATGGTTGTTTCGGTCAGTATTTGCATTGGATTGGATGCGGCATCACCGCAGTGCCCCAACTACGATGCCGACTAGGATGACGACCAGCACAAGTTGGAAGTCTGTCTGTCTGCATAATTTAAATGTATATAGGTCAGTCTGTGGTAAAAATAACGATTTTTGGACAACAACATAACAACCACCAAATTAAATATAAGTGTCTGAATATTGCAGTTCATTTGAATTTTAAATTGTAAAGTTGTAATAGAAATGTAAATGACTTTATGGCTGCTATCCATGCAGAAACAGTAATCAAATAGGAATTTCAAAATAAGTTTGAAATAACGTTGCCAATAGTTAATCTTATTTATAATGTAACGTAGGTAAAATTTGTATTTCGAATATTTTTATATGATACTTTTGAAACTACTTTGAAAACCCAAACAATGATTTCAATATTACTGTATGTATCTTTTTTAAAAGTGTTGTAGTGTTGGCATATTGAAGAAGTCAACAAATAAGTGTATTTCTCAGGGCGAAAAATGTAATGATAGGACACCAAAACCGATTTGGGCCTTACTTATAATACGGCAAAGTATAGAATGCTTTTTACTCCTAAAATGCTCTACTTTTCAAGAGAAATTACATAATAAAAAGTGTTCGGGCTGATACTTTACTTGATTATAGACGTCTTCAAGTAGTGTGTGTGGTAAAAAAGTGCTGGTGTTAGAGGTGCTACTGTAGTAGCTGATGGAATATCTTCTCCTCTCAAAAAAAAGAATATGGATTTCTCATCATTAGATTCAATTATAAAATAGGAAGGTTTTCAGTAACAACACCATTAATTCCTAATAATGTATGTCTATCATAATAAACGGTGCCAAATTATTTACCATCAAACGGTACTGAACAATTGACCAATTTTTGATATCCTATTTATATAACCTCAGAGCCATTATATTCGATTGCTTTTATATCAAGAGATTATATTAATTGACCAATCAGAAAATATTTCGATTACTAGATCCTTTTTATTCAGAGACAATTCTTTTAGTTTTGCAATTTGTACATGTTTTGGTAATTTAGTTATGTATGCGTTAGCATTACTTTTTATTGTACTTATATTATATTTTCTATATATACATACATTTTAAAAACCTAAAAATAACTATGAAAAAATATCTCTGGAATGTAGCACCTAAAACTAAGCTAGTTTTAAGACACGCTCTGTTTATTATTTAACTGATAATTTAAAACTGCTTAAGGTGATAGAATCAAAATAACTTCTTAAACGAAGATCACAGAAGCATTTTACTAGGTAATTTGGAGCCCCTAAAAGAATTCATTAGATAGGCATAAAATAATTTTCTTATAGAGAGCGTGCGTGTTTCTATTGATAACTGGCTTTAACGTATTAAAGTTAATAGAGATTATTTGATTAAGATTTATATATTGGTGATAATATTATATAACAATTGAAAAAAACGCACATTATAACAAATGCCTTACACAATAGAAAAAAAGTAGTAAAAATTTGAAAAAAACAGTATTTATGACAAGACTAGGTAGGTATATGTTGTTTATAAACACTTTTCCTAAGTAGCGATAAATGGTATAATGCTTAATACATTATGAATACAATGGATTACAAAAACGAATCCATCAATATAATTTTCGTATAAAACGTAACTCATCTATCCATCACGGTAAGTGATGCTAAAATAATATAATTTGAGATAATCTATATGTTACAATGCTTTAATGATACCTTTTAAAAATAAAAACAACACACAGTTTACTACATTTGAAAAATGGTTACAAGATAATATTTTTAAATAATAATTTAAAACAATACTAAAAATACGTACGATTATTTCAATGTCCAGTATATTTTTTTTAATTGAAACCATTTGTCAATGACTTAATAAACACATCAAAATCTACGTAGGCGATAACGCGACAGACAGCTGTTATATAAGTGGCGGCTTATACGCATATTGTTTTATTTTTATTACATTTTAACACCACTTGAAGAAGGATAATATATTTTTAAACACGTCTCTTAATCTGTGCAATTAAGGCTTAAGCTACCGTATTAAGGTTAAGTTCCTTTTCTAATTTAATAGATCTATATGTACGAGTGTCTTTTATGTGTTGCTTGATTTTATATAATTGGCGGGCAGATTTTGATAAAAAAATAAAGTCTTCAGTTGTTTGTTTGACTAAAACATATAATATTTGCTTATAAGAATAATTGACTAAATAAATAATTGTAATATTGGATACTGATTTGATTAAAAGTAGTGAATATATAAATCTTCTCCCAGCTAAGTGAAGGCAGTGGGTGATTGAGAGACTAAGTTATGTAACAGAACTAGTATAATAAAGTGTAGCAGTGATGGTAAAGAGTTTAAATAGTAAACAGTTTAGTGTGTTTGTAAGCAGTTCCAGTAAAGTGTTTTAAAGAATAGAACGACTGTCTTTGTGATTCGTTGCAGTAAGAGAGTTCTAATATATATATATTTGTAAATCTTTTTCTATAATATTGATTATATTTTGTTTTTGATTTGACCAAATGACAGTCGAAATATAGATAATCTATTGAGATTATCTATATTTATGTATAAATATAATCTGTAAAATGATAAATACTTATTTTAAAAGCTTGTCCATAGTTTGCACTACCAGATTCAACTATTCAGGATGTAACAGTTATAATATATTTTGATAGAACTATACTGTAGCTTTTACTGCATCTCCTATTAGATGGCTTGACCAGGGCAAACCATCCTCCTAAAAGATAAGTGTGAAGCTATTGGATCTACTTTTAATTCTGCGTATGAAGCTATTGGATCTACTTTTAATTCTACGTGTGAAGCTATTGAATCTACTTTTAATTCTGCTTTGTCAGTGTGAAACCTGCCTGTTTCTAAGAGTGCACAATCGCAGATGGTGTCAACAATTTGGACCGTTTTTAGTCGTTTGACTTTTACTGTACTCAAAAAAAGAACAGAATGACATCCTTTTATTCAAAGGTATTTTTTTTTATGCAAAGGTTTTTGTAATATGTTTATTATTTTGAAAACTTTTATATTCAATTCAAATTCATTGTATGAATGGAATGAAATAATTAACAAAGAAAACGTTATTGTATAGTTCTCGATTTCGCGATACTCTTGCAAGTGTTATATTGACGAGTATACTGAAAATTCAATTCAACAATATGATTTGTTTTTGTTATAAACCAAATATTAAAAGTGAAACTTATGAATCAAAAAAAGAAATCACTTCGAATAGCTTATCAATTGAAATGTATATTAACATTCTGACAAACTTTGGTTTGATTAGAGCTCATTGTTTTAGTAAACACCTAGAAACTTTTTAATTGGGCAAATTATTCCCTATTTTCGTGGGTAAATATTAAAATGATGCGAGTTATAATATCAATCTTCTTGTACGTTTCTAAGTAATCACAAAATATACTGTTCGCTCCAAATAACTTTCTTATGTTAAAACAAAGACAACACTAAAACTTTTTTAGGTTGAAATAACAGTACTAAACATTTACTAGACGTATTTTAATGTAATGTGGTTAAGTGTTAGTTTGTCATTTGAGTCTGAAGATGCGTAACGTAACTGTCTCATTTTCAAACATACAAAACATGATTTGGGCCATACAGTGAAACTAAAAATGTATTAATTTGTAAGGTGTTGATGGCTGGCTCCTGTGTTGTGCTCGTGAACGGGTGCTGCTTGCGGTGACTGGTTATGTTGTAGGCCAAATTTTTACTCTTGCTTTGTTTGACTGTAATCATTAGGCTTCATTTCCAATTGATTGCGACGGTTCTTGTTGTTCGAAAATTGATCTTAATTTTGACGTTTGTGAAACAGTAGTCACAACCAAAAATAAGCCGGTTGAGTTTTCTGTGATGTCTTAGACACGCTTACATTTGACGAACACAAGTGATCACTGATAACGATTAAAAATGGAAAAGATGTAAGTAAATAAATATAAAAATTAAGGGATAGTAGACATGTTTAATATTTGAGTCAGAAGAAGGGCAGCAAGCGAAATAACTGTCTATGGCTAATTTAAAATAATATAACAAATCAAACATTAACAATTATTTATTTCGGAAAGATATATTAAAGTTGTACAATGAGAAAAGCATAGAGATCTATAGTTATAACTATTATCTTAAATAACAACGTTAGACCATGTCATCTGGAAACTTAGAAAAGCGACGACCTTGCCGAAAACTTTGTCTTCTACAAATATATTCACTTTGCTAATATAGATAAACTTAGCATCTAATATAAAATACTGAACTAGATCTATAGAAAAATATGGTTATGCTAATCTGTTCTACAAAATGAATCCTTACCTACTTTTATTATAACTTTCAGTAATAAATATCAAGTTTTAATTCAATATATCTTTTTATTTTTCTTACAATAATAAATCAATAAGTACACACAATATTTTTTATATAGCAGCCTTACTCACCATTTAAACCTCAACATAAATAAGTATCAGAGCATACTACAAAAGCCGGCTCTTCAACAATTTATTTATCTAATATTCACATCATTTATTATTATAATTATATTACAGGTATAATCTAAACTAAAATTTGACGGTGACTAGAATATTGTTTACTGAATCAACACAAACATCTTTCTAAAGATAATAAATCATTAGCGACATATTAGTTTATAACACTGTTATTCCAAAATATAAAATATAAAGATTTTAATATTAATAATAAATAGGCCAAAAGCTTAGAATTGTTATCATCGTCAAATGGCCACTAAATTATTTACTCAAAACTATCAACGAAAGAGATATTTTAGTGCGTTAAGTGTATACTTTAATAATAAATCAAGTTAATACTAAATAAACATCTTTTATAATTAAATCAATGATATAATTTCCAAACAAACGCCATTGCTGCTTTTTATTATTCACTTGTCAGACACTTATAGTTTATCCTCGCACACGTGACAGTGACCTCCACTGTCGGATTCACCTCGGGGGTTACTCCTCATTGGTATTCCATTTGTCAGGATCGAGGTTCCGTTCGAAAGATCTGTTTATAACCAAAAAATATTCTGATTATACGTTTGTTTTAATATTAATTTACTTAATTAAATGCAATGTTATTATGTTTTAGCGTGTACGGGGTATGTTAAATACATCGAGTAAGATGTTATGAATCCTATTAAACACAAACTTATGTTTACAGTAATAGTTTTATTTTTCATATCCCTGATCAATTACTCTTTTGACAGTCTAAGCAATAGCTGTTTCTCGAGATTAACGGAACTAAAATAGCCTCAAAATTAGTTGGATAATACTTACAAATTCCAGAATTTACAATAATAATGCTAATATAAACATAAGCACCCCCGGGAATTTAAGTTGTACTTATTGAGTAAGCATAACATATTCAATACACCAATGAATAAACATCCTGCATATCAATCAGATATCATTTTTATTAACGCCTTTATTTTCTCACCACAGCGCTTGTGGTTTGAATATCTACCGCTTGTATACTTAATCTTGACTAAGTATCAAGGAGGACAATCAATAAAAGGTTGCGGCATTTAGTATCTGTACTCTGGAGAATATTTACCGTTGGCGGGCACTGAACGGGACAAATTGCTCCGCCTCCGCGAATGTCATCCATGACTGAAGGACGAAACATCGCGGTGCCTCTGGCTCACTGAAACAAAAGACAGATAAAAATGCATCTTTCTTATAATATGTCTACTTTATTTTTTCAGGTATTTTTTTTTAAGTTGTTTGTAGTTTAATATTTCACAGCAAGTCGTTTTAATAAATGATATATAAATTTATAATAGATCAGAATCTCAAATAAAATACTTATACTAATAATCTGTTTAAAGATAAGATGATTTGATACCATATATGTTTTTTCTTATATAAGATAGAAGGAATCACTATGACGTGTGCTCAAACAGAATTAACCTTCTACTATTAATCAGGTAGTTCCATAAACAACTTTCTTTAGTCAGTGGATAATTAAACAAAATAATTTGCTTTAGATTTCTGTAGTTATATTGCGTTATTTACAAATATAGACGGATATTTAATTAGCCTTCCTCTAAGTTGTTGACAATGGAATTGCTCAACCCTCTTCATATAAAAAGACTCGTGCAGCTGATATTTAAATTTATTACACTTGTGCTATTTATCTTTATCAGTTTTATTAAGAAACAAAACATTTTACTTGAACTAAACTAAATAATCTCTCTATATATGTCTTTATTATTATAAATATATCATCTAGTGGGAATTTGGCTTTAATAGGACATTTTATCATAGAGTTATTATACACAGAGTAGGGAACCTTTTAGTGCTAATGTATACAAAAAAAGAAAGAAAAGACTGACCCATACTTATCTTCATCTAGTCACATATGTCAATAAGATAGACAGTTAGTAATTCTCATTTCCCTCCTTTTTTTCGATAGATATATTAGGCTGTTTTGCTAATTTTCTCTTACTCTATGTTTAATAATTCTAAGCATTTTATGCCTTAATTATTTTGTATCGAGGGTGTCGTGTTGGATTTTTATGAAAATTTAATTAAAAATGTATTTGTAATATGTTTATTGATAAAGTTACAGTAAATATAAATGTAATGTTAGAAGAGGCATACGTCAGGTGAACTGTGCACGTGTCACTTGACCTCACTGTATTCTAAGTGGTTATTAATCTCCCTTGAGGTTTTTGTATATTAATGCGGTAATTAATAAATATGAGTTTCAGATATCTGAGTATGATTACACTATATCTACTCGCCTAAAAACCTAACGAAATGAAAAGCAAAAAACATCATATAATCAGATTTATACATAAAAACTGTATAAAACTATTGTAGACTAGTAACGTAGGTAATATAAAGTAAAATAAGTAATATAAAGTAAAGTAAGTAAAATAAGTAATATAAAGTAAAGTAAGTAATAAAGCTCACTGGAATATGATTTGTTCATTTCAAATTGCTTCTTCAAGTTGTCCGGTGTCGATGTTTTTGATGACCGGCCCCAGCACAACACTAGTTTGAAATATATTCGAAATCTGGATAGAAAAACAAATATATATACTATGGCTAGTTTGGTAATTGTTTCTAGGTCTCTCTGTTTTCCTCTTACTCTATTCCCTTCTCATTCTCTTCCTCTTCTCTCTACCATTCTATCTCTCTGATTTGATGAGACAAAGAACCGTCGTTAAACCATTTTCAAATATAATAGTATTATATTTGAAAATGGTAATATATTTCAAATATCATAGTAATGAATACAATGTTTCGAACAGAATAAAGCCTGTACTAGTTTTTAGAACCAAGCATTAAATGTTATAGTGTCGAACACATATTTATGAAATATCCAAAAAGTAAAGTATAAGCCACCAAAAAGAGTATAAGCCACCAAAAAAAAGTATAAGCCACCAAAAATACTTACTTGTTGCTCATCCAATAATAAATGAGTGGATTGAACATGGAATTAGCCATGGCCAGCCAGTAGAATGCCAAGTAAATATGCTGGGCAAACGGTGAGGATGCCAACGACTGATGGTGGTAGACGAGCACAAAGTACGCATGATACGGCAACCAGCACAGCGCGAACACCATCACCACGAGCACGAACATTTTGACCACCTGGTAGAAGTATATTATGATAGATAATGATTTTATACTAAAGGTTTATAATTAGTTGCCTGGGAACCGCAATACCTAATTTTCAACCTAATTATAGACACAACAATAGAAGTGACCACCCACCCCTAGTGGTTCGTTTTAATTATTTTATTTATGCGATTGTTTAAAAATTTAATGAATTATATTCATCTCATTACACATTAAAGCAATGCATCAATTCAATAATTATTTCTGTGTTTATCAATAAAGATAAAATATATTCGAAACTATCACAACTAACAACAAAATTATATTTATCTTATAATATCAACAGAAAAACTAAAACTTTATTATGAAAACCAAACCATTCATTTGCATTTCCAGAATCAACAGATATAAATAAATTCAATCGATGAAATCTTTTGTTTTGTTTCTAAAACAAAGATTTCTCTCCGTATAATAAGAAGTATTAATGAAGCTCGGTAATAAATTGAGGACTTTTTTATCAACATTGAAAAAGTCTCACAGTTTCATTTTGTTTTTTTTTTACATCATATGATTTGACTTATTAGCTTATTAAATTTAATAATCATTTAAAATAGTGCAACAATTTTGATACGTTTTGTGATATATTTTGTTAAACATTAAATGCTATAAGATCAACATAATTGATAGAAAAATCATACTGGCTATATGCCTAATATACCTTAAATTTTTTTGTAAGATCATCAGATTCGATATCTTAAATTAATTGTAATTGTTTAAAAAGAAGAAACCTAAAGCACGTGTTTTATCATAATTTATATTATGTTGCCAAGTGATGAGTTTTTTCTGTTATTTATCTTTGATATCAAAAAAAATGTTACCAGAGTATCAAATTTAAACTTTTTGAAATCAGAATTTCCAAATAAATAGAAACTACTTTTATTTTTAATATATTCATCGTCAAACAAAAATATTAAAAACAAATTATAATATATTAAAAACTACTTAATTATAGATGATACTGCATAACGTTGTTTATATGTAATAGTTTCTCAAAAATAGTATCATTGTAAATAATATCTGAAATTTTAATAATATTTCAAGTCCCAAAAATAGTATGTAAGATTTAATAATAGCCAAACTGACTAACCAGTTAAGTTACTCACTGGTGCCGGTTCTCGGATTTGCATTTTAGATTCATTTACACGATTCACGTATCCGTGGTTAAATATCAGAAATGATTTGTTCATCTGACAGCCTGCGCTGAACCACAATTTAAAGATCATAATAGTCGTTTTATGTCCTGTTATTCTTACATAATAAAGATAGTCGTATGTGACCGTATCCTTATCGTATATACCGTGATCATCGTATGTGACCGAACACAACTAATAAATAAAACATTTAAGAATTAAAAATATATTTAATTACTGACATAAATTACAAAAATGACTAAAATTACTGACAAAGTGGATACCATCCTACACAATCTTTCTCGAAAGGTAGCTGAAATCTGACCAACACGCATTGCCAGAGAGGTTTGACTTTGTGTTAAAGGTCGAACTTGAAAAAATTTACAAGTACTTTTAGGCAGAAGGTCAGGCGGATGTTTATTTCAAAGACCTTGCATTGCATGCAGTCAGTCCTATTTGTGTAGGTACTGTCTCTGTTTGCGTTTGTCTTTCTAATATTATTTGGGATTATTCTATAATTCGAAGATTATATAAACCTACACTTTACAGTTGGTCCACAAAACATAAACAATATTTAATAAAGGTATATATTATACTCCTGGTGTTGTGAAGGTAAACATGTATAAGCCACTGAGCCATGCAAAACATTACGTCACTTAGAAAATCTGAGAACACAGAGATGTTTCAAGGAGTTCGTTTTTGCCCCGATTATGTAAATTATAACATTTCATACGTAAACAAAATACGTGTAGGTATTTTGTCGCGAGTTTGAATATAATATAAAAATGTTTCTCAAAAAAGAAGGTATATGTATATATATAACAAGGGTCCTAAGACATTAACGTCAATAAATCACAAAGGTCGTTGCTAAAGCTTACAGGAAAAAAAGTGAACAGGTTACGTAAATTTACTTAAAGTGCTTAGAGCTTAAGTGAGTCCCTTTTGAGATTATATAAATTGCAAACTATGATATAAGTCTACTAACAAGTTAAGTAGAAAACACTTACCTTTCTTTTGGATCTCACGACCTGCATCTGATGATGAGTGCACTCGCCAATAGTTCTCCCTCTCAGAGCAGAACTCATTCTCGCGTACGCCCACACCATCACCGACATTGGAGCCACATATGTTACAGCCAGGAATACTAAATTATAGCTACAAATAAACGTATTTACACATTACACGTGTTCCACATATTCTATTTATGCATTTAATATAGATAAGGCTAGTTTCACTTAGACTTTGTCGGCTTATAATTAAATTAGAGTTTATTGCCTTTGCATCCAACAAAGCGATGCGAGATTTATGTATACTACGTATACACAATATAATAAAACTAAGTATAATATAATAACAGAAAGGTACAAAATGTATTGAGTATAATCCTACCTATTTATTGATTTATATTTTTACTTTAAACAATAAGGTTTTTATGAAAAGATGTTAAAGGAGACGGATACCCTTTCATACATTCTTGGGCCCAGACTGTAATAAGATGAAAGTTAGGTCAATTAATTCTTAATATAATGTTATACTATCACTAAACATTTTTCGGCTTTTGTTAATCTGAGAACAGAGATACAAGACACTCAGTAAAAGGAAGGTTATGTTACTACGTAGCGTAACATTCATACGATCAACTAATAATTTTAAAATGGCATTACGTTTCATGTTTGAATAATATATATTATATATCACATGGAAAAACGGGGTACGGGCAGGTGCTCCCTGGGCAACGATTAATGAGTTTCTTCGGGTTCGCGTTAGCCGTTGGCTAATACCCAGCGCGGTGGGGTTCGGCCATAGGGACTCGAACCTGGGTCATGGCTCCCAGGGGTGGTATGGACACTGGCTCTCATATCCAGGAGTCAGCCGCTGGGTCTTGGTACTTCTTTGTTTTATAGAGTGGACATTGGAGTTATACGGCGGTTTAATGGGAGGTATACGAGGCGATCTTTTTCTTGCTGAGGACGTTGTCTGTAGTGGTTGGGGTCTGGACCTCTTTTGCCAAGCAGGGGTATTTGGTAGAAGGACGGTCCGGGCAGCGGAAGTTCCCTGGCGTGCCGTGGCGAGGCGCTCGGCAACAACTATACTGTACGTGGTGAGTTCCCGACTTATGCCTCTCTCTTGCTGGTCTCGGCTGATAATTGTGGCCGGTGTTTGAGGCCTGTCGGGTTCGTTGTTTGGCCCCCTCCTTTTCGTGTGCTTTTTCTTGCTCGGCAGCTGTGAGGTGCGTGGTTGGTAAACGCACCTGCTGGATCATGCTTGAATGTCCACTCATCTTGGGAGCCTCTCGTGGAGAGAACTGGAGGTGTTGCTGGACTCGGTTGATGGTCGAGTCAGGCCTCCCAGAACCGGCTCGATTCTGAGACTAAGTCTGAATAGGGGAGGGTCTCTGCTCCCTTCGGCCGTAGCAGGTTTGGGTGAATGGGAGAGGATCCCTCCGGGATCTATCAAGGCTGTAAAGAAGGGAGAGGGTGCTTCTCATTGCGGAGTGCCCTCTTCGTAGTTTTCGCGTGGGGACGCCGCGGTTGAGTGCTAAAGCGATCCAGTGGTGTCCTATTATTACGGCGGTGACTACCGTCTGGTTAAGTGAGTAGGAGTTTCACATAACGCTCCCCATCTTTCCCTGGACGGGGGCGTACATCCATGATAGGTTACAGATGTTAAAAAAAATACTGTGTCTACTTGGTGTAGTTGGCAATATCAACTACTATTAATGAATAAGCTCATATCATTTGAAAAAGTAACTACATTATTTAATATAATATCATCTAATATATCAAAAAAAACATCTTCTTTAATAAATTTTATTATCTTAGATTATTATTGAAAAAATTATATAAATATCATTATTTATTTAAATTATGAAATAAAATCTAATTAATATATATATCAAATTATAACGTTTCATTTTAACGAAAATAAAGTGGTTTATTACTAAAAACTGTTATTACAAATATAGATTTTATTATTACTGATTTAGTCGATTACCTTTGATATAAAAACTAATCTCACCAGTAATCCGCTTTCGAGGTAGGGTAGCTGCCATCTGGCCATTTGATGAAACATATTTCTCGTTCGCCGTTCACGTACCTTTGCAAAAATATCATTTATAATATCAGTAATAACAATCTATACTCGTTATAGTATACAGTTATTAACTTTTACTGTGGTACATATCGATAATGGAAAACGTATTTCCGTCAAGCATCAGAATACAAACTTTTCACCAGAGCTTAAAAACTTTCTTGAAATGGAAAATAAAAATCATTATTCAAAAACTATACATTGTAGGTAGATTATTTTAAAAACATATATTTATATCACCTTATTTTATAAAATAGCTATGGAGCTAATATAAGCTAATCTGTAAACGAATTATTATAACACTTTTTTTGGGTTACAGCAAACGATTTTTATTTTACACACCTTCAAAGCGCTTTAAGCCGCAACTACCTATGTATGGCAACAGAATATTTTAAGATATTTGAAATGCTGTAAACGATATGTTAAGATATTTGAAATGCTGTAAACGATAAACATGATTTTTTAAGTAAAACTAGATGAACGTAAAGTAAATTGAACAATTATTATTAGATTATATAATAGATATATACAATATAACGTAAAATATATATTTATTATTATTATTAACGATAACCATTATACCCAGTCTTGTCGTAAATATTGTAACAAAGATTTTTTTTAATAGCAAATAACTTTTATTACTTTTACAGTGTGTTAGTTTTATTTTTATATGTTTTCTGTTTGTGTAAATAGTATCCTAATTTAGGTATCCTAATTTAACACAATAGATAATTATATATTAAATATATCATTATATATTAGATATATAATAATATATTGTGTTAAATTAGGGTACCGTTTTAACTTAACAAGTATTAGTACTTGTTCAAATTAAAGTTTACCAAACTATAATATTCCCGCCTATTGTACTATTTTTGACAATAAATAAATATATAAAATATCTAAACCAAAACTTCAGACTATGAAAATATTTTTTTTTTACTTCCACGGAACATGGAAAGACCCAATTAAAAACTTTTTAAAATATACATCGTAATTTCTAATATAAAAGACAAGTGTTGGACTGACAGACGGACGTTTAGTCCTTTCTGCTTTTTTGATATATATCATTGAAAGTATTGTCATATTCGTACCTAAATCAAAGGCAATGAAGAGGAATATATCAGAAAGAAAGATATAAATCACGTATCGATTTACTAAGAGCCAATGAAATGTCAATTTCGACGGACACAGGATATCTCCGGTTCTCTAATTAAAGTGGAAAATTTATAAATAAATCAATTAACAACTAAAAAAAAAGTTTATCATTTATAGCAAAGTGTTTTTAACTATTATCTTAAAGTTATCATGATCTAACCTGACTGTCGATGCAGCACGTCCGTCTGTTACAAACGTCTTACAAATTCATCCTTACTCTTACGTTTTTATAATAGTCACATCGTATGGAGGTTTCTTTTTGTTTTGTTATGGATATAACTCCGCATTACTTTCTCATAACAAATCAATCTATTTGGTTTTGCGCCTATCCGTCAAGTTGACAACTTTCAGATTTCTAACATCTCAATCCTGATCATATGACCCTTATAAATACGATTATCTATACCTAAAATACATGAATATGCGGAGTGACGATTCATTCCGCACATTCATCTCAACATTCACATTTTAGCTGGATGCGAGTTTTTATCGGGACATAAAATATTAGAAGACATATAATAGTCATATATTTTTCGCCTTAAATGCACGTATAGTCGTATCTTATATGAAACCCATAATTTACCTCTATTACATCCATCATATTTATACTATATCCTACATCCCTATCAATCATGTCATCTTTGCACTACAAATACGTCATCTAAGGCAATTAACATTAACATTGAGAAACATCATCAGGTAACATTTTTGTTTTATTTATAGTCTTGCTTATTTTATTTTTTATTTCTATAAAATGCAATACATCATTTCCTAGAATTATCCGTTGTAGAAGTTCAATGTAATTAATTAAAAAATAAATCAAAATCTATTTAATTACAAGAAATGTTAAGAATATATTTATTATAAATAAGATTATCTTCAAAGTTTTAATTAAAATAGCTTGAGGCTAATTATAATTACAAAATAAGACGAACTTCAGTAAATAAACATCAAAGATCCTTAGACAGAAACCATTTTTTAATGTAGCAGGAAATAACTTGTTTAAAAGAAATAAAATTATAACATTTATACATTTTTTATAAAGTGATACTTACTTTTTTGTGTAAGTGTCTGAGTAAAGTAAGCTCGGCAACGCAAGTAGCACACTCGCAAACCATACTGTGATTAAGGCCGCGCGAGCCATACTGCGACTCAACCTGTGTTGCAGAGGTTTCACTATTGCCACGTATCTACAAACATTTTAAATAATATAAGGTTTTAGTACAAGTCATTTTACCATTAGGTGTTTACATGTTTTATTTCTATTATTTGATATTAGAAATATTTTAAACTTAGTCATGTAAAATAAATATTTACCCGACTGTATTCACGTAAACTAATCACAATTTTCATAGTTATTAAAGTCATATAATTAGGTTTTTGTAATTTCTTAATCTTCAGAACTACAATACTTAAATAAGAACCAAAGATTATTAACATTGGTAAAATTAATTATCTTGTCTTAGTAAATTACTAAAATAAATATTAATACGTCAGTTTATCCCCTTAAATTAGACCCAACTCCTTTAATAGACCTTTTTGCTGTCAAACGTTTGTCACTGATTTTAAGGTACTTCAAATACAATTACAATTAAATCAAATACAATTTACCGAAATTCTAACTGAAAACATTATTTCAAAGGTGATGAAATAATAATCGATTTAGTTTATTAAGGTATCAAAATAAGTAATTCAAAAATCATCTTTATATTTATACACATTTCCTAAGTACTTCTATTATTATTTTATGGACTTGAAAGAATCTGAATATACAAGTAGCATATACATATCTATATAGATATGACGAATTTAATAAATCAAAGTAATTTTGCAAAAGTTGCTTAGCTTTATAATTGCCTTCTATCTTACAGCGAAATAAATAAATTAAACATGCTTATTATTACATCAATAATAATTAGCAATATTCCATTTATAATTTGAATATATTTATCTTTCACTTACCTATCAACTGTTATAGCCACTAGTGTAAACACTCCCGCAGACACGGTCAGATTAGCAGTGAAGTTGCTCGCTGTACATGTAACAGACCCGAAGGGCCAGTGAGCCGTGACAAGAAATATGAAGTTGGGAGCTCCATTAAGAGTTGCCATAAGAAGATCAGCGACCGCTAGATTCACGAGGAAGCAATTTGTCACAGTCCGCATACGGCGATGAGCTAACAAACAAAAACATACATATTTAAACATAGTATTATAAGATATTAAAAAAAACTTATGACCAATGACTCATAAAATATAGTGTATTTTATTTTTTTTGCTAGTGTACTACAGAAAAAAATCTATAATATAATAAATCGTCTCAGATCCTCCTTAAAAATATTTTCACTCTCCTATTCTTAGTAATTCAATCGCTCGTAATATTTTAGACCAATTATCCTTAAACATTTTTTTTATTTTTAGAATATAGAAATTAAGTAAATATTGTTTAAAACAAATAAAGCCTTCTGAGAAGTCACTTATTACTACTATTATTGTTATGCCTAAAGTAGTCTAATTATAATATTTTTCTAAGCTTCAAGATTATAAAAGTATATTTTAAAAAATATGATCCAAGTACCCTTTAGGCGATTGGAATAAAAACCGGTGTGTATTGAACACAAAAAGATTTTAATTTTTTCATTTTTCTTTGAGTTATACTGAAACATAGCTTAATTATATTTAATGAATGAAAATTCCCAGAAATTGTATTTTATAAAAAGCTTAAAAAGTGTTACTTCGAACTGCACCGCGTTGGTTTTATTGTTTTATTGTAGTCCATAAAAATAGAACTACGAGGTGGAAATTCAAAACATTCTATTGAAATTAATTACAAGAAACTTTTGTATACCCACCCCCTCAAATGAGAAGAATGAGAACAACTTGTGATACTAATTATACATACCTAGAACAATCCATATCACCAAAGTATTTCCTAAAACAGCCAGCAGAAGCATAGCAGCAAAAAGTATTAACCACGCCAGCTGCCCCCACCAGGGCGGGCTGTAGGGCCGCTCTCCTAACCCCATGCAGTTTCCGAGCGTGATTCTGCAACAAATAGCATTATGAGGCAAATTCCACACAATGTAGACAAGGTAGAAATTCAGATAATCCTTTAAAATATATGGAAACACAAGAAAATCTGCTGAAGGATTTGGTCTAAATTACAAGGCATTTTTTTTAGAAAATCATGATTATTGACGATTAAAATGTTTTTTAATTAGAAAATTATTTTATACATTGATTTATTAATTTATTGTCCTTTTGAAAACATTTCCACTTCCTAATAAAGTAGAATGCAGTTAAGCACATTCAGACAGCTTTATATCACAAAATTAGATTGGACATAAAAGTTAAAAGTTTTCATTCAGTAACGTAATGTAAAATTTTCATATTCAGAGTTGAAATTGTATGAGCATGAAAAACCATTGAGTTATAAAATTTTTTTCCATCTCTGTGGCTTATTTATTATTTGATTAAAAAATAAGCAAACACAATATTATTCTTGGGAAATAAAAAAATACATTACATTTTACAAAAGTACTTAAAACTAAATCGTTTTTAAATTAGTTAAGTTATTGTAAATTTTTTTTTGTGTGTTTGTATTTTTAGAAAATCTATACAAACTAAATATTATATATACAAATAATCCTTGATCTAAAGCGACCTGCAAAAATATTTTTCTTAAGACTGATTGGGATATTTATAATCTTTCTTGAACTACTATTGTAATACTTGTATATTATTTTGAATTAATTATTATTCCACTGAACTCAATGTTTTTTTATTGACGGAAGGTTTTAAGCCCTTATTACATGAATTATTATGACTTGACTTTATGAATATGACTTTCACATTAATGTTATTTTCCAATTGTATTCGAATAATTATAGCAAAAATACATATATATATTTTTGTAATCTCATAAATTCAGTCCCAACTAAGAAGAATTTTTATAGGGTTTTACAATGAGCTTAAGAACGCTGACCGATTTTATCTAAAGCCACAGTGATTTCTGTAAAAAATATACTCCATATACAATTAGTATTGAGCATTTATATTAGAAACCTGAGTGTAGTATATATTTAAATAATTTTAAAAGTACTTACACCGAGTTAATAACGTCAAAAAGATTAAAAACACCACTGTTATATGATTTCTTTTATTTTTTAAACATGTTTTTGTATGTAGAAAAACTTTGGAGACATTTTAATTTTAATTCTCGGATGACATTTTGAGGAACTTTACTTTATCAAGTGATACCCAATTATAATAACCGCTCTGTCTCTTGCATCAAGATGAGAAGCTCTTTTTAATTAACTTTTTTGGTAATTGATATAAGGCTTTGCGTTCAACTTTTTTTATTTCTTTGTTCATGTTTTTTTTATTTTTTTTTTATAGTAACACTTTTAATTTATTAAAAATGCTAAATATATGTTTTATAAATTAAACTGTATTTAGTTTAATTTATAAAATACCACGCACGCGCCATGGTATGTTTTTAATAAAGAGATTTATCTCTTACTATCATTACTTAACTAAATTCAAAACATTTATTAAAAATGCCTGCTGACTTTATGTAAGTAATTTTTTTCATCGACTTTTAATTTCTATGACTTTCTCAAGTTTAATTAATTTAAATAGTTCATTTAATAATTTAAGAACATTATATCATTATCCGTCTAGGACTTAATCCGTTGGAAATGTCAATCAAAGTGAAAACGTCTATCCTCGTTATAATTTAAGTTTTAAGGCCGTGTCAGCACTTAAAATGTTTTATGTCAAATTAACAAACTATATCTAGACTTTGATTATTTTTTTATTTTCAGACTTAGGAAAATATTAATATTTCCTCTATAAGGTCCAAGCCATTCTCTTGAATTAAATAACATATTCGGTATCATTGCACATGATTTATTGTTATTTCACGTTCGGGAATTTTTCTTGCAATAATCATTTGATCCAAGAACTAATACATATACTCTAATATTCTGAACCTACAATTTCTAAATCTAACTTTAAAAAAATGGAAAGTTATAATTAATGAGATGACGATTTTTTAATATTTTTAAAATAATAAGGTATTATATCTCAAATATGGAATATATTTTTTAATTTGACCGAAAAGTATACTAATATCCTGAAAGCATACTATAAATAATATTTTAAAACCACCAAAACATGGTTTCACCGTGCGGGTGCCGGGCCCATGAAAATGGAAACAATGCCTGGGACTTGTGACGGGTTTAGGTTTAAAAATAATACCTTCTATAATTGAACCGATGCTAGTTCTAGAAAGGCACAGGTTTTTAAGAAAGTTATAGAAAGATTTGGCTCTTATACAAGCGAGCGAAAAGTTTTTTCTTTTTTTTTTTTACTTTTTCATTTTTCTTGTTTATATCTGTTTCTGTCCTAATCAATTACTTTACCTACTCGTAGTTTATTCGTTTGAGCACCTATCATATTTTATTATGTAATTGAACTCGTGATTAGAGCTTTGAGGTAACTTTATCTTTTGGAAGAGATGCTACAGTATCATCTTTAGATTTGTCGATGGTATATCTTTTGGTAACTCTTAGATGTTTGTAGAGCTTCGATGGTTTCTTTAATTTTAAACTAAAATAGTTTCGGTCTTTAAATACGGTTGAAGAGTTTTTGCTGAGTACGCTGGCCCGAGCCATAACTTCAATGTCTTTATGATGCTTGCATTGAAATTTGAGAAAAGTGTTATTTTGATATCAGAAATAAAGAAAAGCCAATTTAGACGTAATGTTAAAAAAATATCGTATATTCAAGATTATTTGATGTTACTTATTTGTTGGTTGTCTACCTTTTAAGACCATTTACAAAATTATCGACTTATGCATTCAAGGATGGAATGCGCCTTTGGTAATTGTTTTTTTTTTACCTACAAATTTAAAAAAAGCTGACGTAGCCTTACTAACGCATGGATGCTTATTATAAGACCCGGATCGTGAGAGGTCTATTGGCTATTGCGTCTACCCTGATACAAACAAAAGTATTTACTTGTTTTCGTCCTCAATCCGTAAGTTCACGTACAAAAATCTAAAACCACATTTAAAAGTACGAAACATTGTTTTGGATTGCGTGTCAGTACTACGAGATCATCTGCGAATGCTAGTATGGATTCCATGTATTTAATATTTCTTTTAAGTAAAATTCAAACCTTTCAGGTTTGTTAATGTCTATCTCGCTAATGTATTAGCCCTTGTTAACATTTTAATGTAGTACATTAGAAGTACATTAATCCCAGTTATAAATCATCTTTACGTCGGTTGTACAGTATTTGTGTGATAATTTCACGATAAAGTTTTTAATCCGTATTCGTATCCGTTTTAATAAGTAATTAATTTTTCCGTGGAAATGATTTAATACCCTAAAAATGTTAAATTGTACTAGAGCATAAACTAACCATGACCAATTTCTCATCCTATCCAAAAAAAAAACTATGTTACTCATTCCCAAAATAAGTTAAAAGAGAACTTTTAACATAAGAATACATATTTTTCTGTTGTAAAAAGTATTCTAAGTTTTGGTTCAGACACTAAACACAAGAAATCAACATTTTAATCCGTCTGACGTAACGGCGAATACACAAAGAGACAGCCATTTATTTAAAATATGAAACAAACAATTTTGTAGAGTATTTCCGTCTTTGGTTTTAACAAAAGTTTTCACATCTGTCATGAAAACAACTTATTAAAAAAACTCATTGTGTACATAAACAGAACAATAAAAAACGGATTTTAATTGAAATAGCCTTCTCTGTCAAGGCTCGTACCTAATTAAAATCCAACGGATAAATCTGTATTACATCCACTTGAGCGGAAAATAAGCCAATACTTCTTTCTTAATAAAATTGCTGTTAATTGTTTGCTTAAATATTTATTTCATAAGAATCATTATTTAATTAAATATGCGATATCTATGTAATCATAATATGTTTTGGTTCTGTGGATTTCTTGAAATTAATTAAGTAAGAACTTAGTGTTTTACTTTAGCCGAGTAATTTTGGAGGTCGATCATTTCAATTCTATTTCTAACTTGTAAATAATATTTGTTTTGTAATTTTACTTTTGTGAATCGTGACGATTATCAAATATATACTTACGCGGCTATATTCACTTAATTTAATCGGCATTTTTGGGGAAATATATATTTTTAATTATATCATTTTTTCATTTTTATATGTTTTTTTCCAAGAACAGAGACTTTTTGCCACATTGGATAACAAATTCCATTAGACATTTCATAATACCTAATGGAATTGCTTTACATTTACCTTCATTCGTTTACAAAATGGCGGCATACATACATTTAATTAAATGTACCTACCGTTAAAAACATTAACACCAAGCCTGTGGACTTATTTCTTATAGAAAGTAAACATAAAAGTATTTTGTAATAACTATAATTTAAAAACAAGAAGTATCTAAATTAAAATATGTAGAAATTCAATAAAGCTACAATTACTGAAGGATTTTTGATAATATAACAAATGAATAAATTTAATTTTAAAACTTTACAGCCAACCAAACTCAGATACTGACAGAATTATTATATCCTACATCTTAATCTATATGACTAAAAATCTTACTATTGTCACTATTTGGATAAGTCTAGCAGACAATTTACATTTTCATATAACTGTTTTCCTCCGTAGGGCAGATTTAATTTTCTATCTCAATTTTCAATTCACCTTGAAAGTAATAATAAAAATTAAATTAAAAATTTAAAAAACCCCCGATAAAAAAGACCTCTAAAAAGAGTAAAAATAATATTCTTATGTAGGTACTTTTTGAACTCGTTGCGTCGGGAGACCGTTGTAAGTACGTTGATAGTGTATTGTATATTACGAAGTTAATCATTGAGGACTTAGACCATACGATTCGATATTGTAATTTCTTTATTTGCCTTGTTAACTTACTTGCATTTTAATTTCTTCCTTTATTAAACGGTCCCCCGACTCAAATAGTTCAATAAGTACCTACATAAGAATATTATTTTTATTCTTTTTAGAGGTCTTTTTTATCGGGGGTTTTTTAAATTTTTAATTTAATTTTTTTTTCTGCTTTTTAAACTTATGTTACTAATTTCTGAATTGTACTAAATGACCCTAAAAAAAATTCAATTGTTTAAGTAGGAAAGATTTGTTTGATTCTTTGAATTGAATAGGCTCCGAAAGTACGGGACCGATTTTTAAAAAAATCTTTTAGCATTAGAATCCTATATTATGATGTAGGTACATAAGCTATATTTATTAAGAGAAATATATATTATATTTAATATAATAAAATAAGGATCCACGTGAAAGTTTCGACAATGTAATAAATTATAAATGTATTAAGTAACATGATTCAAGACTTTTTCATATGGGTAGGTAGGTAGGTTTCATATATACGAATATTAATAAATATAAACATTTAGAATTAAAATGATTTACAATCACTAATAACACTATGATGAAGGGATTTTTATTATCACTAGCTGTTGCCCGTGATTCTTTATGACTACGATCATAAGCCATATAAATATATATTTACAGTCTCCGTGGACGCAGTCACGGGCAACAGCTATCCCTAATAAAGTACGTAAGTGTAAAAACCCTTTCTCCTTCATCCTTTTGGCGACACCCCTAGGAACAGCTAATTATTGCATAAGAACCTCTTCCCCGCACGAATAAAACGTCAATATCTTGAAGACGACTATTTCTATTTCAATCAAATATAAATAACAACCATCTCGACGACCATAGCTTTCGATTAAACAAAACCGCATTCAAATCCGTCCACGCGTTTGGCCGCAAACAGCTAATTATTGCATAAGAACCTCTCCCCCGCACAAATAAAACGTCAATATCTTGAAGACGACTATTTCTATTTCAATCAAACATGGATAAAAAACATTTCAATGAGCATAGCTTTCGATTAAACAAAAGCGCATTCAAATCCGTCCACGCGTTTGGCCGCAAACAGCTAATTATTGCATAAGAACCTCTCCCCCGCACGAATAAAACGTCAATATCTTGGAGACGACTATTACTATTTAAATCAAACATAGATAAGAACCATCTCGACGAGTGTAACTTTCGATTAAAAAAAACTGCATTCAAATCCGTCCACGCATTTGTCCGGAAATTTGCCACAGACAGATACACAGATACACATATACACAGATACACAGATACACAGATACACAGATCGACAGGTCAAACTTATAACACCCCTCTTTTTAGTCGGGGGTTAAAAAGTAAATATGTAAAACATATTCATATGTAAACACAACAATATATTCTCGATACCTAAAATTTATAGAAAAGTATTTTCATTCTTTTATTTGATTAGGTTAACAGCTTAAGAGTACATTAATTCATTAACATTAGATTATTCTGTCAATTAAATACACCCTCACAATAATACTATTTTCAATCAAGTCCCCAGAGTACTCTCAGATATTAAATACTTTAAAACATAAGATAAAAAGGTTACTTTCAGTATATTATAAGGATTAAATTATAGAAAGTAATAATCAAAATGAAAAGATAGCAACCCATTGATTACCATCGATAACCATTAACAACGAGTGTAATTCATCAAACGATTATTTCATTTTCCATATTAATTTCCAATTCTGATTTGGTATTATTAAATAGACCTAAGTTATAACACAAATATTAAAGTCATTATATTAACATATAATTAAAATGTAAGGACTATATTCATTCCATATATTAACGATATATATTTTTTTAGATAAAAGTAATATACGAAAACTACAGGATTTATTTCAATAATATGTTATTTTGTCAACAATAGCAGTATGGTTAATTCATAATTAAATTAAATTAATAAAAAGGCCTTCTAAAATACTGTTTTGAGAAAGCAAAAAATGACATTATAAACATTGTTTTTGAAATGATACGGAATAAGTAAATATACATTTTATATTCTTCGTAAAGTATATTCTTTTTCTCACCACCACCATCTCTTAAACCAGTTTTTCAATAATCGTACTTTCGATTCTCGTTCTATGACACCCTAAAAGTAATTTTACTTTAATAATATTTCGATAAAAAGTTTTGAAGACGTCATCCTAGTTAATTTGTTCTTTTACCACATAAAATAAAAAAACTTTTTAATACTGATCGCTCATTTCCTTCTTTTGGACGAATAAAAGAGCATTCGTTCATTTACATCACTAAGTCACTAAGCAGGCATAAGACAATACTGTTTTACAGGGACCGATAACAATTTTGGTGTTCGCTAACACCTTTCTTGACCTTTTTTGACCTTTCTTAAAAAATAATTAAGTTAAATATGTAATTTTTATCAATATAGAATTCCTTAGGTATGTTTAGAGTTTTTAATTGATTAATTAAAAGGTCACAAAAGGGTCTAGAGTCACAAATATGTTCAAGTTTGTATCCGTGAGCGACACATTCGAATGGTAGCACACTTATATATCTCGAACGTTATGTTCAGGCATTTTACTTGGGTCAAAGGTACAGATCTTAAGTCAGAGAATAATATTTGGACAAATGTTTTAGTCAAAATAATATTGCAAGTGGCCTTCTTAAATTTATTTTTATTTTATATATATTTATTTTTTTAAGAGTTCACGGTAGGCCACTAGGTGTTAAATGTTAAAAATAGCAATTGTAAGTGTTAAATATAGTATACAAATACTACAAGTAATGTTCAATGTATATATACTTTTCAACAATATCAAGACGTTTAAGGTACCATTACTAACATAGTAATTTAATTAAATAAATACATAAGATACAGTTGTTTGTTAAATTATACTTTACAATTAAGTAAATATTATTTCAAATATATTACAACTGTGATCAGTAATTTATTATTATTCCATAAAATATTTTTTCAACATAACCTCAAGTATTTAGGTAGCAAACAGAAAAAATGCTAGTATTTTTAATATTTAGTATTATGCATATATTTGATATTATATTTTGTAATTATTAGATATTAAATTCTTGCTGACAAGACATAACTTTTTTTCTGTAAATCGTTTCCTATTGTAGGTATATTACTGTTAACATTTTATAAAATATAAAATCTAAAAACTGCAAATAAAATTATACCATGATAGGTTTAAGTTTGGGTTTGCCTAATGCTTTCTTATCGCCCTTCAATTGACCTCGTAGGTTTCTTTGTGAAAAGTTAAAATGGATCTCTTTGGAGAATACACAGTAAAAATCTCATTAAACAGCATTCTTACATCTTTTGCTTCTCCGTATAAACGCATGTATATCGCATTAAATTATTTCAAGAGTTTACATTTAAAACAATAAATTATAAACATAATAAGGCAATATTATGAGTTACGCACTTATTTTCTAAATTCACATCAGGTGCCAGATGACATACATCAATAACAACTTTATCTTACGAAAACCATTCAATATAATATAAATGAAATATATGTGAGAAACAGCCAAACAAACTTTGAGGCCGGTTTGTGGTAAGGGTGATTAAAGTAAAAAAAAATATTAGACAGCACTGTCACTTTCAAAAGTTATTATGAGCCATCACGCCATTAGTGAATCAAATAGAATAACAGATGGTTTGACCGAAATTTGATTATTTTTGTATTAAATATTAACGTGTTTTACATAGAATACAAACTAAAAGCATCATTGTAAAACCATTAAAGTCAAAATAAATATAGAAGAATGACTACAATCAATTTAATGAACCGCGACATCATAGTAATTTTCACTGTAATTTAAATTTAAAATTGTCCATAATATAAAAATGTGAAGCTCGTCACAAACTGGGATACATTTAGAAACTAGAAGATTTGATGCAAAGAAAAAAAGCAGTCTAATTAACAAAATCGAAAAGATTATTAACTTAAACTAAAATCACTTGCAGCTACAGCTGCAAAAATACTTGTAGTAAATAAGTAAAAATTCACGATGCTCAATTCGGGGTCAGGCCGTGTTTTCTACATAAAGTGCTATTCAAGTCTTAAGCATTCTGTCAAGTCTTACACTAAGAATAAAACACCGGATTATGCGTGGTTTTTGGAGTTGTCCAAGAATTTCGATTTGGTAAATAATGAGCTCCACGAGCACGTGTATGCCAGCGGAATATACGTACCAAAAAATCTGGCTATGTGGGTGGGTACCTGGTGGGGTGAGTATACCCTTACATGTGGTGTGAAGCAAGGTGGGCTAATTTCTCCCAACTTTTTCAATCTCGACATTAGTCAGCTAATTGAGGGACTTAGCAGCGCCCATATGGGATTTTAAATTGATGGACAATGTGTCAATAACTTAGATAAGCGGATGCATGGTGGTCCTGCGTTCATACTTTGGAGGGTTAAGAAAGTTGGACATGCAAACCATGTTGCAAACCATGGCGCTTGCATTACGATTCCAGGAAATCTGAGATCCTTGTATTTAAGGCCAATAAACGGTTTCTAGGTCGAGTGCCAACAATTTCTCTAAATCAACTATAAGCAGAGTCAGCAAATTTAAATATTGAGGCTACATAATCACTGCTGATTTGAATGATTATAATGACGTTGATAGGGATCGTAGGGCATTGGCGGAAAGAAGCAATATGTTCGCAGCTCGTGGTACTGCAGGTGTCAAAATTACCCTATTTTGGTTTTTTTTTTAGTCTTTTTACTTCTACTATTTTGGTCTTTTTTTGGGTTGCCTGTGGGTAAGCTACCCGCGTCGAACCTATAGCGCACTACACGTCTAGTATAATAGAGCTTTCTGAATGCTATTGCGGTTGCCGCGGTTCTGCAGTACCTCAGAAATGTTTATGTTTACACACGGACGCACGAGTTGACGGGTTTCATGTGATAATGCGTAAAAAATCATCAAACCTACCGTGGCACCAGGGCCAGTAGCAACAACTTTTTGAAGACAATCACGGCTCGCTTTAGTTGTTGTATCTAAAAACATTAGATATAAACAGTGACGGGCCAAACAAAGTAATATTTCTTTTCTTTTTAATAAAAAAATGAGTTTCTTTAAAAGCCATAAAAATGGCTATGTTTTTCTACAAAAAAGAATAAAAGCCAGCGATCGGAATTTGAAGTTGATATTTTAGTACGTTTAAAAAAAAATTGATAATTGTAGATCGGGGAACATTTTCTATATGCCGGAACGGTTGTGTAAAAATTAAGGAAAAGTGATATTACATATTGTATTGTATGAGATTAATTACATTGTACAAAACTAAAAAAATCTATTTTGCAAATAGTGAAATATCTAATCTTAATACAGATATTACTTGTTGATGCAATGCAATAAAATGCAATAAATTGATAACATAAGTGATCAGATTTATGTAAGAGAATACCATCATTGAACAGATGTAAAAGTATCTCAAAAGTAAAATGTTACAAAAATAATACATAAGAGACAAAAAACATAGATATTTCTATGTGATGTGCTTGTTGTGTTAATAACAATAATAATTAAGAATAACATATAAATAAGTGTGGCCCAATGAAAGTGAGAAAAAACATGTTGATAATTGTAGACCAAAATTCTAGAAGCAATTTTACGGAATAGTTAGTTGTTATATAAGAAAAATAATACCCTAAAAATAATTAACAAAAACGAATAATAAAGTTACTAAACTGGAATCAGATTCCGGTTGAATCTGATAATGGTATAGAATTTTTTGATGATTTAAAATATATTTTGAATATTAAGGTGATAAAACATATTAACCATTACTTTATAACAAGACGTAACAGAGTTTGTAAAAGAGGAAACCCACATTTTAAATATCTAAAGAGCAATTTGAATACAAGTCAAAGTACCATACAAAATTACAGTACAAGTAAGTACCAAAATTGTTTTGGGAAAACTCTTTGAACATAGCTGCTTATACTTATTAAATGACAGAACTGTAAATGGGATTTGAATATAAACTCGATTCAAACAATTCATTTTCAAATTTAAATAAATAAAGAATGAAAAATAAACCGATACGGGCAGGGATACGAACCCGCGACTACTGGGAAACCGTCCCATCGCTCTACCAACTGAGCTACCGTATCGCTGTCCGTCTCGGTGAATTAAGCATTCTATATGTAATCGTCTTTATCAGTTTATTTTTCATTCTTTATTTATAAAAATTTAAATAAGCTTAACATGGCTATACATGTTTAAAGATATTTTCAAACAATTCATTTCCATATAAAAATTATTGATTGAAATTGTCTATAAACATGTCAAGTTAAAGATACGTTTTAATTTAGAAATAATTTTAAAATAAAAAGTTTTTCTCGGCCGGTACTTGGTTAGATAAAAATAATTATATGTAGAATGAATAAAATTCATCAAGGCGGGTCGGAACATGTTAGCTTACTTTACCAACTAGCTACCGACCGAGGTAGCAGGTTCCGGTCTTGTCCGTGTTGATAAACTATTCAGTCTAAATGTATTTAAACACACCTTTGCCTTAACGCATTTTATAATTAAAATTTCTATGAATAAATCACTTTCTATTCAATAATTTCAATTTATTTAAATAATTTCGGTTTATTCATTGCATATGAAGAACGGTAATAATGTTGTTGAAAATATGAATAAGTCAAAGTGATAATTGATATATTAATGACGTCGAATGAGTTATTAGTCTCATTTCCATATTTTGATCATTTTCATTTGTAATTCTAAGGTTTAGTTTGCATATTTGGCGCGTGATGTTGATATACATTATGGTATAAAACACGAAAAGTTAAAGTTAAAAATCTAGTACGTTTATAAAGAGATCCACATTTTACTTAATGTAGAAAAAGGCTATTAAATAAACTAAAATATTTAAAAAATAATCAAAGACTGAATAGCTTCTAACTAGTTATAATATGAAATTCTTTATATATGTATCAGTTATCAGTATTACATATATATGCATCAGTTATTTGCATTTAATATTTTTTATAAATAATGGTTTTATGTAAAATTTTGGTGCATAGACAACGAGATTTATGATCTTGCCGGTTGATCGAAGAGACGGCTACAGTTTGTGGGCTTCTTACGATATAGAAATCTCAAATTATTCGTCTTCAATTCTGTTAAAATATACTCGGTAATTATCGAAACCTTACTTATGAGTATCTATGTATTCCGAATTACTCCTGAATTCTTTATACAGATTTACATAATAAGAATATTTTTTTGTATTTTTATTTATCATTTGATTCTTTTTAAGTACAAGCAACCTACTTCATGCTATTAAAACAATAACTCCTTGATTTATTTTTATGTCATATTTTAACAGTAGAAAACTACGTAGTTCTATAAATGTTATTTTAAAAGTTCAACTTTCTTAAGAAACTCTCACAAGATTTTCTTAATGTATTTTTTAGTCTTTAATAAATCTTTCACACTATCTTCAACACTGTCTTTACTCATATTGTCCATTGTATTGGATATATAGTGCCTTGGCGCTCATTGTCTGATAAGATCTTAAAAGTCTGCCAACTTAAATTGTCTAGCAATGAAATGGAATGTAAGTTATTGGGATTAAAATCATCAAGTAAGTACAAAAAGGGTAACTTAAGGATGTCCGCGGTACACCTTAATATAAAACAAGATATTAATTAATATACAAATTTACGAAATTACAATAAGACAATTATAAAGTTACACTAGGTTTGCAAAAGTAAAACACTAAAGATTTTGGGTGCAACTTGTTAATATACCTGATACCATGATGATCCAAAGTTTTATAGTTCTTCTATAGTTGGAGCATCGCTCAGATAAACCATGTTTTTATACTACCTAGTCCTTTCTGTTATCAAAGAAAAAGAACTTATTTTTTACGAAGCAGTGTAAGAGGTGTAAAGGTGAAATAAAAAACCTTAAAAAAAAACAACATTTTAGTCGAATTTAAGTCTTAGTTAAAATCTGGGGCGGGGATCATTGCTTGAGTAAAAGAGAATCTACGCATATAATAGATACACACCGTAATAAATTCTGACACCTACACCCGGCCTATGTCGTATGTCACAGTGTAGATAATAATGGCCGACATTATTCAGTCGTCAACGCCATCAGTCTGTATAGGTGAAATAAAATCCTTTATTTGTTTTCGCACTTATTATTATTGAATTCAAGTGCATTCACTTTAATATTTTTTTATTACTAAGATCAGTGAAAATGCACTATAAACTAAAATATTAAATATATTTTACTTTACAGTTCAGTCAAACTCTTTCGCAAAAAAATAAATAACTCAGATATTTAAGAGAATTGAAGTTATATTAGGAGGAAGGGCTATCAATTTTATAAAAAAATATAAATGTTTCTGTTTAGCTAGAATTGTTATATATTTGAGTGTTAATTACCTAAGTATTTATTTACTCGCCAATAAATATTTAAAAGAAATAAGCTTTAGATTTAAATCCAAACATTCTAAAAGATGTAATCTAATATATCTAATAAATCTAATATAATTAAAAGTAACATATAGGTTTTTCAAATGGGATCAATTGATAAGTTTCTTATAGCAGCGGCTCATTGACTCAGTATTAGAAAACATAAGGCGACCTTTTTTCAGGTAGATTTAACCTACTGACTGACTGGAGATAATTGTTCTATCAAAGAGAGATGTCAGGCTTCTGTATCTATAGATACATTGAAAAGACTACATTAATTATAGCAGAACAAACTTGATATCAAGCTACATTAAAAGGTGAAGTTAGTAGAACAAAAATTCACAAACAATTCTACAACAAAGCCAAAACAGAGGCTGATTGAGGGATAAATATGAAAGCAAGAAAAAAAGCAGTAAAGAGTATTGAGATAATTTTAAAAAAGCTCTTAACTGTCTAGATACTTAAAACCGTCTTTAAAACTGACTCGGTTTACATATTCCTAAGTATATGTTGGTATAACGCGTAATCAAAAAGGGGAAATTACGGTAGTACTAAAAAGAAAAATACTATTAATTTTATTTGATTTCTGAATTATGCAATGTGTAATTGGAAGTGCAACCATGGATACAGAATACATCTTTGCCTTGCTTTTTTACATTCAGCTCGCTGTTTTCTAAAAATAACAAAAATTACCCAACGTTTAAGTAATTGTATTTATGTTTATATCTATATCATTCATGCGAAAACGGGATGGATCGTTTCCTTACAGAAAAAACAAAAAAAAATAACTTCAATGTATCTCGAAAGTACCAGACTCCTCGAACCACTTCAAAATACTGTTAGATTTATTTGTTTTATCTCTCAAATGCGAGATTACGTAAAATCGCATCAAACGGATCAAACAGTGAGTTAACTTCGTAAGGGTTAAGCGGTTTGAAGTTCTTTCTAAATATATATTGTAACAATTATTTGTACCCTTTAGTTGATTTTAAATGAATGGAACTTGGGTAATTTACATATTTGCTGTGTTGATTTTATGCATTTAAAAAGTGCAACTGTTTTTAAGTTTCTGGAAAGCTTTTCTCAGCAGAGCAGCATCCCGAGCTGGTGGTAGCTTCTGGTGCTTACTCACTAAATAATGTATTCATTGACGATTCAAAATGCCTGTAAATGCCTACTTTAATAAAAATATTTTGAATTTGATTAATATATTTATGAAATTATAAAACAATCCACACTTTTGAAAATAGTTATAACATGTATTGCTAAAATTCTATTCTTACATTATAAAGTTGTTGTCAAAATCTGTAGTAAATATATTTTTATTCAAGTATTTATGATTCTAGAAGAAAATAACAAACTTATGCTTTAGTAAAAAAAATTACACAAACAATTAAATTGACATATAACATTTTAACATTTAACAACAATAATAGCAAGTAATAGCAGTAACATTATAAAATTTATATTTTGTATGTAGCATAAAATAAGATGATTATACATATAAATATCAATTGGTAGAGCAACAAGATGGTTTGCGAGTGATCACAGGTTCCAATCCTGGCCTTAATGTTGTTCACATATAATCAAGTTTATAAACATTTTTTCATTTAGTTCGTGAATCATTGTGCTGTTTGAGAGACTGAAACGAAATAGCATTATCATAAAATTATGATTATTTTTAAAAATAGATTAGTAGATTTCAAAGTATCCCCATATGTCATAATAAATAAGAGAAAGCGTCTAATATGGCTGAACTTTACCGAACATCTCTAGAAAAGCTTCGCTGTAAAGTTTTCCTTCAAAACATTAGATAACAAAATTTTGTAAGTAGATTCAGTCACGTCTAATAAGTTATTTCAAAATATAGAGTCACAGACATTGCAGTTGCCTCTGACCGCCAATGCTGGCTCTAAATTCTACGAAAGAATGATAAATCGAGTATTTTATATTGAAAGCAAGAACTATACAACGATAAATCTTCCACCTCTGGCACTAAACATAAATTAAAAATGAATATATATGACTGAATAATACATAATATGAATAGTATCCAATTGTACTTAATAATATTATAATATGATACAAATAATTTATAGTATTAACAATATAACGCAAAATTATGAACGGAACTATGATGAATACCCTACGGAAATTAAAAAACCGCAATGGAGAAGCACTCCTGTGAACACGAGTGCTACAAAACATTTATCATACTTATATTTTTATAAGATTCCTGTCTCGATAAAACGAATATAGACAGATTCTAATCCAATACAATATTTTACTTGACTCACTTTCTCGTTTCTTATTTAAATAGTTTCTGTATACGATAATAAAACTTTATGATACAATAATTCTATATGGTTTTTAGATATATAACAATATGTTCACACAGCTTAACTTGGGCCCTATGTTTCGGGTAAGTAAGTGATGACGTCATAATAATATTCATCTTTTCATAGATTATTATACAATAGCATGTTAATGATACTGTATTTATAAACTATATCAAAATTCATGACTTCAACGCCTTTAACTACGGCATGACCTATAAGAAAAACAAGGTTTAGGTTATGTTTTGAGTTTTTTAATTATTTGAGTAAATTAAGTAAGATTTATTTTATCTTATACCTTGTAATAGTATAGATACAGCCCTTTGTATACTAATTATAAAAATAAACATTTAAAAAAAACACGTGCTAATTCACAAAAAACATAAAAGTCCTTTGATAATTTTCCACTAAAATTCTAGTAAACTAGACCTATAAGTTTCTTTAATTTTAATACTTCACCTTAAATAATGTTTCGGTATATTCGTGTTCGTCCATATATTAATGTTTAGCATCAATATTAAATAAAGGGGTCACAACTTTCAATGTCATTAGCGTCCTCAATTAACGTTACATAATACGTGCAACCCATAATGATTAGTAATTTCAGCTTGCTGTATGTAACATTGATATATACCATCGATTACAGTTATATAGAACTGAGATATTTCCACATATTCTTAAATCTTTTCTGTTTTTCGAAACATCGGAATAAGGATGACGATTATAACAATGTTTAGAATATCTTCTACCTAGTCTATAATAAAACGGCAAAAGAAGGATCTTAATTAAATAATAAATATATTTTGGTAAACCTACCAATAGCCGCAAGTTTTTTTTTTTACAAATACTTTACTTGTTATAAAAACAAAACCTATATAAATCATTCATCAATCGAGCTAACCATTAATGGTTTCATATGGATATGCAAACTTTGAGATGTGTGCGGTAACAAGAAAGAATAGGATAAGAGATTAGTATATGTGGGAACCTTAAAAGTAGCGTCGGTGACAGACAAAATGAGAGGAAGTCGTCTTCCATGGCTTATTATAAGGAGGGATGAAAGGCATGTTATTAGAATAGTATAAGACATGGAAATAGAGCCGTGCAAAGAACGGTAGAAAAAAAAAGATGGATGAATTGCGTGAAAGACAAGAGGGTCTCCAGAAACTACGAGTGACAGAGAAGAATGGAAAGAAAAAACTTACTAAGCCGACCCCAAATTTGGGATAAGGGAGGGAGATAATGATGCTAATGATTAAGAATATATTATACTTATCGGTCATCTTATTTCAATCATCATAAAAGGTTTATAAAATATTGTAAAAGATGTACTATTTTATATGACTAAAAACATAAGTTGAAACTGTAAATTATGTTTGAGTAAGTATTTATAATCAAATTTTAATAACAATATGCAGTGAAAAATATTGTATTTTTATTATTTGGTTACTAACTAATAATTTCTAACAATATTATTTGTTGAAATATTTTTGCCAATGGAGTTTTAATATTGTAAGCGTCTGCTATTGGCAGCTTCCCAGTTCATTGAATGACGTCACAAACCGGTAGCTTCTAGAGAGTTTTTAAGAACGGACATGAATAAAAAATTCCCAAACTTAAATATTCCTCAATCATAACAATCGGTCTGAAATGAAATAACGGAAGACCGATTTTGATTACTCAATTATAACCTTCCATAGGTCTTCTTCCGCACTGGGAAATCACAGTTGAGCGAGAAAGCGGTCCTGTGACGTCATTCTCATGCGATGAGGGTAAATCTTGCTTTTAGAGGGTACCCTTATAAATAGCTTAGTTCACAAAAGTTCTACAAGGTTCAGTGAGACATTGTATTCCCATTAATTTAACTACATATAATTTGAAAAAGTGTAACTAGATAGGTTAACTATTTAGTTATATTATTTTATTTAATTCATTATTGTGTATAAGAAATATTTTATCATTAACAAAATTTTAATAGTGTCTAAACAAACTTTTTACGATTTCTTAATTTGGAGATAAATATAAAATTTCATTATTTAAAACCCATTTTTCAAAATAGATATTGATGACAGAAAAAACTCAAGATTTCGAGGGCTTTGTTACAATAAAAGAAAGAAAATATTAAATAATTATTAAATACACAAATTAAACGAAAGACGTGTTAACTCTCTAAATATTTACATACTTTTAAAAACATTATTTCTGAGTTTAACTTTGTTAAGATCAAGGACGGGATCTTTGTTATGGATACAATAGAATTCAACACAATAAAATTCAATCGTTATTATCTGCTAATATACTAGTAATAAAATATTAGAGTAAAAAATAATTTAGCCTATTTAATTTTATGTAATAATATTTTATTATTTCTGAATAATTGTTATAAAATAAATAATTTCTTCTTCAGGTCATGTGGCCACACATATATTAAAAATCTATCCGTTAACACTAAAAGTTTTCTAGTATTCTGTATCTTATCGATCCCTCAGGGTATATTCATTTATAACGCGTCAATTAATTTACATTAATTATTTAATATGAAGCGTAGATAAGTTTCTTCTAAATACAGTATTTTCGTCTTTGTTACAGAGTAATAAATCCTGAAACAGATTCTACACCCAGACTATGTCGTATGTCACAGTGTAGATAATAATGGCTTACATTATTTCCAGTCTGTAAGTATTCTTTGGTAATATAAGTATTCGATTTTTTTTTGGTCATTTTACTCTACTACATTTGATAAAAATTATATCAGAAAATTTAAAAAAAGGGGTAAAAATAGAAAAGTTATAAGGTATATAAGTTTCACATTTGATAACTCACTAACTATTTTATAATATAAATAGTTAATAGGTATTTGTCTAATGTAACATAAATTGCTGGTAATTGTAGTCTAAGGTAACAAAACATTTTGTTTATCTCATAAACGTTGATATAACAAAACAAGAAAATACGGACATGCTGCATCAAAGACCATATTTCTACTTCTCCTTTTTAAATATACTTATAAAATTCGTAGAAACATTGAAAATATACATTACTTACCATGTTTTATTAATTCAGCGTTATCATTTTACTTGCTTTTAACAAAATATTATATAAAAAAAGGAAACAAAAGTAAATGTTGCTTAAAAAACTTTATTTTTTACTTGAATATTATAATGATTTTTTTTTATTGTATTTATGTTGAAAATATTAATTTTATAACAAACATATATTTTATAAGCTTCGTTCAAAGTGTGTTTATGAAGCATACTACAAAAAACATAATGATATATAATAATAACATTTTTGAAATATTTCAAGTCCTTTAAATAATTTATATAAATACATATATAAATAAATTATATAAATACATATTAATGGTTTACAAAACCAAATCATTTTTTATAATATTCATTTATGAATTGAGTTATCATTTTTAAAACAGGCCATAGATTTGTAGGTTTGTATGTTTATTAGCAAATTTTAACCTTTGTGAATTGTGTTGGATCTCATTAATACCTTATATTATATTGAATACCAAGAGATATTAACTGCAATACGCTTCGAAACTACCAGACTATAATTAGCACCTCGAAATACTGGTAAAGTTTATTTGTTGGTTTCAACTCTCAAATACGAATTTTCCCGAAATCGCATCAACTAGATCAGACTCTAAGTGAACTTTGTAAAGGCTACAGCTGTTTGAAGTTTTTCTTTGTAAATGTATTCTGGAACAATTATACAATTATTTGTAATTGATGGTTTATGAAATAACAAAACAATTACCTAAATAATTAGACGTAGACGTAGACTAAGTAGGTCGTAGACTAACACAAAACCAACTGTTAAAATTTTGAATAATGAACTTCTCCAAGCTCGACTAATTAAAATAATAATAATAATCTCACAGGGCAAAGTACACACATTGATCTAGTCCCTAAGTAAGCAAATTATTTGCTTTTGTTAAGGGTGTTAGACAACGATACAAATACATAGAAATACACATATAAATACTCAAATATATTTAATAAACGACCAAAGCCAGAAATAAAGACATTTATGCTCGACACATACATGCCTGTCCCTGTCGGGAATCGAACCCACCCATTGCGTCACTATACGTTAGGCGTCTGCCCTAACCGCGAGTCCAATGGAGCAACCAATTTGAAAACAATATATACGTTTTGTTTATATTGTTTATACAGACTGCTGTTATACAGACTGCTTATACCTTATAGATTTGTTATTCTGCAGCAATTCTGTTTATCGAAATTTTTATGATTTTATGAGACAATAATAAACTTGAGTTATACTTTGGTATTGGGAATTGTAAAATATTTTATTGCACAACCAATGAAAATAACTGACTAAGGTATTTGGAATTGCAAATACCCAAGACATACCGATACATATTCTTGATATTACTGAACTATATCATTACAAATTGGCAAATATAGAGTCAGAAGCAAATTTATTGATATAAAATATTGCAAAGGATCCAATAAAAGATACTGGCCTTTTAGTGAACTTTATTTTCAATTTGGTAACATGTTTGATGAAGTTTATAGATTTTTCAAATATTACACGTTTGTTTCATATTATCAATGTTAATTTACACAATAAAATTATATAGTTAGATATATTTGTATGGATTTTCAAAATAAAGCTGATAGATGTCACCTCTGTCTCGATAAAGTCGAATAGGTCGATTGGTAGAGGCGACGGAACGGTATCTCAGAAGCGACCGAATTAACTTCTGCTGATATCGTGATTAAAAACCGTAAATAGAAAGCATTCCCGTGAACACGATCGCTACAAAACATTTAACAAACTTATATTTTTTATCTATACCAGTCTCGATAAGATGAGTTTAATACAATATTAATTTGAACTTAACTCATTTCCCATCTTACATAAATTGCTTCTGCAAATCATAATAATATTTTATGATGCAATAATTATGTACTGTGCTCAGATTTGAAAAAATCATGCAGCTCAATACCTCAGGCCTGAGGGTATCTTACTTCGGGTATATAAATGATCATGACATAATAATACCTATAATGTACCACACAGATATAGTTTATCTCATCATAGATTATAATCAAATATTACGTTAATGATACTTTAATTAGAAACTATATTAGAATTAATGACTTAAGCATCCACACCTTTAAATACGATATAACCAGTATGATAATAACAACAAGAAGGTTTACTTTTGTTATCGAGTTAAATAAGTAAGTTGAGTAAGATAGATTAGATTTTGGGTTAAAACTTATAATTATATATACAGCCAATTGTATAATGATTATAAAAGAAGAGTTTCAAGAAAACACACAAGAATTCACAAAAAATATTGAAAATTAAGTCTTTTTTTTTACCTAACATTCTAGTAAGCTTGACCTATAAGTTTGTATAACTTTATTATTTCACCTAAAATAATGTTTCAGTATGTTCGTGTTCGTTCATATATCAATGTTTACCATCAATATTTTGATTGAGCGTTCACAAGTTTCATTCTCATTAGCGGCTAATCCAATACGTGCAACCTCATAATCATTGGTTATTTTAATTAGCGGTAGTATTAATATATATCATCTATTTTGTAGTCACATAGAACTTAGATAATTTTAGATATTCAAACTACGGATATTCATTCGTAATCTGAGTTCATTATATTAATAAAAAAAATGTGCAAAATGAATACTAGATACGGATGAATATAATAAGAATGTTCAAAACAAATACTAGATAATTCTAAACTAAACTAAAGGAATCTTAGTTAAATAATAAATAAATTTTGTGAAAACTTACAATGGACCCAAGTTTTTTTTTATAAATACTTTACTCGATGTCAAAACAGAAACTACTAAAATCATCAATCAAATAAGACAACGATATATAGTTTCTGTCCCATAGGAAAGCACTATATTTTTTAATGTTTTCCTGATGAATTAAATCCTTGAAATGTATTTCATTGATTGATCTATTTTCATAGTAACTTAATTGAGAACATATATAAATGGAATGTTGTAATAAAATTAATTTATGAAATAAAGGTTGATAAATTGAAAATTTATTTTACAGTGTTTATTATAAATGTGTATATATTAAAACTATATTTTTATCAGTGGTCTTAATTTACTTCATACTGTTATATACATACAACAAATAAAAAATATCGATAAAGTATTGTCGAAGAAGAGTTAGAAATTAATGGTATTTCTTATCAATTGATGGGATTCTTTTGCCACAGTTTAGTAAACAAGTGTCAAGTTTAGTAATTATAATGTCATACTTATTTAAGAGCAAAAGCTCTGTAAATAAGTGTGTGAATGTAAGTGATCTTTTAGTAATCATTAAGTACTTTATCTAGTCTCTTAACGATGTAAGATTTGTCCTCGTCTTTAAATTCTGTGAAACAAATAAATGTCGGAATAACTTTGAATTCTTATTATTTTTTTAATTAAATTTCTACTTGATTCCTAAATAAATTGTATAGGACGTACTATTTTATATAATTAAAAACAAAAAGTTAAATAAGTTGAAACTATAGATAAGGTTTTAATATGTACATTATAATAATCAAATAACAAAAACATAATAGAAAATATATTATATTTTATTATTTCCGTTTTTTTTGTTAAAATAAGAAGATCTCTTAATAACTTTTAGATATAGAGTTACAATATTTGAAGCGATAGCTATTGGCAACTTCCTGGCTTTTCGAATGACGTCTTAAGCTTTTAGACAACTTTAAAGAAAGAACAAACATTAGTCATTCTCAAAACTAAAATATTCTGCTTAAAATAAATTAAAATAAAATAAAATAAGGGAAGTTTGATTTTTTTTTAACCAATCACAACCTCCCTTGGGTTTTCTTCCACACCGGGACGTCGCTGTTAAGTTGGAAAGCAGGCGTGTGACGTCACATTAATGCGATGATTTTAACCGTCCTTGGGTACCCTTATAAGTGGGTTAGTTTGCGAAGGTTTAACGGTTAAGCTAGTCAGACTTTTTATATGAATTAATTCAATTAAATATAAACTTTGATGAGTTGACCTAGTGGGACTAATTAGTTTAACTGTTTAGTTATATGAATATATAACATATTAAATTATTGTATTTCGTTAAAAGTAATCATAAACGAACCTTAAATAATATCCATTAAAATATTAGTATATAAAGATTTAGACACTTTTGGTCTAAAATAGATAAAATTTACGAGAGCAATTAATAAAAATAGTTTTGTTATCTGCTCATGTTTGAGATAATTATTTCATCATTATAATATTCAAAGGTATTAAATACCATCACTTATCAATATAGACATTTATAACATTTTCATAAAGATCTTAGGCTTTTTAGGGCTTTCTGACTGTTAAGAGAAGAAAAATCCTAAACAATACTAAAATCACTAACTAAAAGAAAGAAATACAATTCTCTCTGAAATGTAAATATTTAAAAGGCTATTTCTGACTTTCACTTCGTTAAGATCAAGGCGGGATTCCTCTTATGAATACAATATAATCTGAAATCGATTACATTTTTGTTGTCTTCTAATAACCAAGTTATAAGTAATATGAGTAAAAAACAATTTATCCTATATTTATGTAAATGTAGAATGAAAAATAAACTGAAACGAGCAGGGATTTGAACCCGGGCCCTTTGGAAAACCGTCCCGTTTATTCATTTAGATCATAGAATAGAACATAACAACAACATCTGTTGTTAGGATTCACATAAAGAGGCTGCCTGCAAGAGATGGTCAACTAATTACAAATAACCCTGCATAAATATGCTTCTTCTTTTTTAAATATATGTATATGGTATTCGTAGAAACATAATATATAATTCATAACATAAAGTACGTATTTTTATAAGTTCAGCAGTATTACTTTACGTGCTTTTAACATAATACCAAAAAATGAGACGAACGAAAATGTTACTCTCGTTTCCTTAAAAATACTTTATCTTTTATTTCAATATTATAATGATTTTTTAGGTATATTTGTTTCAAAAATATTAAGTTTAAAACAAACATATAATATATTAGCTTTAAGCTTATAAAACATTAACAGTAGGTACTACAAAAAATATTAATGTTAAGTTAAACATAGCTATTATTTCTCAATTAAAGAGAGTTTACTAAAATATTATTCATAGATCGAAATAATAAATTAAGTCACGAATAACAAAACACTGGTATTAAAATATTAAATAAATTCATGAACATATTTTGTTAATTTTATTCATCATCTCATACATCAATGAAATAATTTTACTTAGTAAAGATTTAATAAATCAAATAAATAAGTAAATCAAATCTTCTCTGATGTATATTCAATTATGAAAAGATTTACCAATTTAAAAACAGTCTTTATCTTCAATTATGAAATCTTATTTTAATAAATCATTACTATACAAATATTTTTTTTATTTTACAAATCAATAAAAGAAGTCGTATACCTACAATTATGTCTACAGTATGTTGCTAAATTAAATTCTGCTATCGTCTGGGGAACAATTCTTCTAGACGCTAGAGAGACTCGTGACTAATTAAATTATTAAAATATGCAAGAGACAGCTACAAGGCCGATGATTGTCCATTAAAGTATTGTTCTGATATCGTTAAGTAAATTATATAACCGTGACGCGGATAAAATTAATCGTTATAACTATGTCAGAAAATTAATCTTGAAATTGCAATAATTTTTTTTAATTAAAAACTTATTTATCACTGTTGTTATTTGAAACTACATGAAAAGAGACTAAAATGTACAGAACGAAATAATGAAATAGAATACATTATACAATGTTTTAATCTTACCTCGGTTTTCTCTTTGCATTTGCGTTACATCGTAATACCATCATTTGTGGAAATTGAAAACTTGGAGTCAGCATATGTTATGTAAAATGAAATGTTCCATAATGTATAACTCTAACAATATCTTAAGTAATAAAGTTGTTGTTATCCTACTCTTGATACTTTGGTTTCATCTCATTTCATCTCTCGATGTTTTTTACTGAAGATTTAATTTCTACCGCATTGGAACTGCAAACATGTTTTTTTTTTGGGAAAAAAGCAAATGAGCAAATGGTCTACTTGAGGGTCGATGTTTTACGAAATTTAAAGTGTATTTCAATTCTGAACGCAGGTATATTGTAAGACACTTGTATTAAACTATTACTGTTGTTATTCATACCGCTGGATATCTATCTATGTACGTAAAAATATGTATGTAAAAACTATAAACCTTCAAACTTTTATCGAACTCAATTAAGTAGTTTTTGCGTATCTATAGGAGTATTTCTAGTTTATTTATGTATATTTTTTACGTTTAATCGCTGGTAATAGCAACGATACGAAAAGAAGAAATGGATTAGTGACAATTTTATTATATGTATAGATAACCTCATTGTATAATTATAATGTAATAATTTACATACAGCAAAAGCTTTGAAATCGACTATTTGATATTAGATTTAAAATATCTTTGATGTTTTATTAATGTTTTTTTAATGAGGAACGACAACACGAGTTAAATGTGTTACAAGGTCAGAAGAAGCAAACGAATTATCATATATAAAATCCTTAAATAATTAACTGTAAACAGTGACTATATTTATAACAATAGTTTAAAGAATCAATGTAGAAGTAAGATCGAGCTTTTATTTAAATAGTATCTTTGTATAGAATTAATACAGTGCTTAAGAATATATTCAATCTAAATATATCTAATGTAATCCGTTGCTTCTGTTCTAATCGCTAACTTTGCCATAGACCAGTGGATAGAATTGAATTTGTAGGTATGTATCTATAGGTTATTTTAATCTCGAAACGTATATTGATTATTAATTTTGGTTCTTATGTAATAGCAAAACAAAATTATTATTTTTAATAGTTTCAAGTTGATATCATCATACAGCTGGCTTGGAAGTAGGTCGAGGAGTTGTGATACGTTGAGCCGCTCTCAGGACAGCTGGCGATCCAGTAACTGCTGCGTGCAGTTGATAAAGGTCTGGATATAACTTCACTATTTACGTCTTTTTAATATTTAATATATTATATAACATAAATCAAATACGAGGTTTATTATATTTGATTTGATTAGACTAACCCTTTTGCTGTAATAATAAAATTTTATAATAAAAATGTCAATTTTGACACTTAAAATTAAAGTAAATTGCTTTTTTCCAATGAATGTATTAAATACTACCATTGTAGCACAAACCATAAATTCTACGGCGTAGTTCTACGCCGTAAGCCTCGTAGCTCTTAAAGTGTCTTAGAAATGTTCTTTATTTTTATACCAATACTGTCTTTCAAAGTAAGATGATATAAAACTAGGGGATCCTTTTACTTTACTGATTTCTATCTATACTTTTTGATTTGTCACCTAAAGATGGTCGAGATTGGAAAAGGCATTAATCTTTTATTATTGTCAGTATGAAATCTTTTTGAGATTTTTTCTAAATAAAAGAAATTAAATCAATGTAATAAGTTTTTAATAGTTTTTTGCCAAAAACAAGAGAAAAAGCAGAGTTGTTTCTGTCAAACTAGTCTCCAGTGAATTTTCATTATTTTAAGTAATAAAATCCATCTTATGAAAGTGTCATAAGTACCAGTTTTCAAAAGATCTCAAAGTTTCTTCCGTATTAATAACTTTATAACTTTACCAGGTAAAGTTCTAAGTAGTTTAATTTATACTAATCTGTAAAACTAAGCTGCGGAAACCTTACCTATCCTCCGATAGAATAGATATATAGCATATCAGGTAATACAATAATAAATTATATAAACCAGTTGATAAGGTTTGTTCCATTTAAAGATATCAGAATAATAAACCTTGATCCTTTTTAATAAGACCGTCTCCTCGAAAACTGTGCGAGCCGATGTGGCTTACCTCTACAATGATTAATATTTTATTTCACGTGCAAATCATTTCCTCTAGAGAAATTCAAAATCTTATCTACACAATAGAATGTAGGAGTAAATTTTGTTCTCCATTTAGTTCACTCAGATTATAGATATTATTAAGAAATGTTTATTTTTAGATAACGCATTGCATGAATCAATCTGTCAATAAAAAGTAATCTAAGAAGATATAGAGTAAGTGAATGATGTGTTAAATGTCACAGTAAATAAATAAATCCTAAAAGAAGAGACGGAAACGTGAATAAGATCATCTATTTATCGTTTGTCATCAGATGTTATTGAACCTATATATACATATAGAGCTTTTACAATTCTGCATTTCAAAGTAAAAAAATATTAAATTACATGCTACATGTAATAATAACAGATATTCCCATTATTATCACGTTTATTAGTTATATAATGTTTTATTTAACATTATTTGAAAATGAAATTATTTTATATAACGAAAAAGTAAATAAATTAAGTTAAAGAATGTTAAATTCAACAACAGGGGCAGTACTTCAACCTGTGACTTGTGCAGAACGACGGAGAGGATACCTCAAACATTTCATTGCAGGTTCAGTCTAGTCCCTGTAGATAGAAGAAGAAGATTAAAAGAAGTAAAATATAATTAGTTCAGGTAATTTACACTTATAAATTCTACCCCTTGATTAATACTCGTCCAAATTTACTAAAATAATAACTTTAATCTATAAATATTTTACGTTTAATCTAAAAACTTTAAAGTCATCTATATATTCTATCACAATTACAACTTCTACTTTTTAATATCAGATAAAATAATATATTTATATTTAAATATTGTATTGAACGTTTATTTTGGCTTTAGAAAGCATCCCACTTATGCTATTATTAATATAATCGTCTTGACCAGCTTTTATTATCCTTAATGGGTTATAGAAAGAGCAGATAATAAAGCAAAATCGACCCAAGATGTCTGCTAACGAAACTATAGAAGAAGTACAAAGGTTTTTATTGTATTGTAAAAAAAGCCAATTCAAGTTTGTATAATTTCTTTACATGTTATTGACATATATTACAATAGATGAAAGAATTTGATATAAATGTAAGTAATTACTCCACAAATAAAAAATATTTTTCGATTTGATCTAGGTTCAGTATCAATGCTGATTTATTGAAAGTATTCATAATTATAGATATTATTAAGTAGAAATCTACTAAATGATAAAGAATGTATGATTTTGCAATAAAATTATTAAATATCACTAACGTAATATAACTTTTTACTTGTAACTAATAATGTGTAAAATAAAAAAAATGCTTATCTCAATATTTTTGATCATTTATTTATTAAACACCACATAAAAATAGACATACTACAGTTAGAAATAAAATTAAATAAAATATTTCGAAATACGATTTCTTCAAGATATACGATTTTGAAATTAAAACAAATGGGTAGATGGCTTAAATTTGTGTACATTATAATTATACATAAGAATAATACACACATAAATATATACAATAAATATTAACTAATAAACTCAACAATAAAGATTTAAGTACATTAAACCCTTAAGTTATAGATATGATAAAATTACACTTAGCTAATTTACAATCTAAATAAAATAATAAAAGAAAAGTTAAATTTTTAATTATTTTTTTTAATTTTATTTAGAAAATTATGTGGAAATGTATTTTATTAAAATTACAACAGTTTGAAATATATTCATTGTTAAGTAATATAATATACTAATTATCAAGTTATAAAACGAATTAAAAATTAGTATTTAGCTTTGTTAATTTAGTGATAAATCTAAAAATATATTTTTTATATTTAAGGGTTTCTAGTATCCTGTATCATATCCTATTCGACGTAGTGTATTTATTCATAATGAGTCAATCATTTTACATTAATTATTACCCAATCCAAAAACCCTAGATAAGTTCTATGACACATTTATACTCGCATTTGTTATAGATTAATAAACCCTGAAACAGAGCCGTCACCCCGTAGGCTGGGTACTCGGCTGTCTTATATCACAGTGTAGATATTAATAGCTCACATTATTCCCAGTAGCGTAAATATCAATTTGGTATGTTTTTTTTTTATATTATTTGTTATTTTTCTGTACTATCTTTGATTAAAATGTGCAATTAATTTTGTTTTCAATTTTGCTAATGACTTATAAGATAATTTAAAATTTATATTTTTCATTAATATACTCAGCAATTCTTAGAAAATTAAGTGAGAATAAAAAAAATGAAATATTATATGAAAAAAGTTTCGCTATAATACAATAACTATTTTATAACAACCATAGTAACTAGCTATGTACGGACGTATAGTTCCGATTATTATAGTCTTAGGTTTCGAAGGCTTTCGACGTGTTATCGTACTACGAATTGATTCTTGAAATATTACACTATTTACCTTACTTTTGTATAAAAGTAGGACGAATCTGATTTCTGATTAGTTTACGAACCAGAATTTATATAAAACTAATATTATATTTATATACATAACTAATATACGACATTTTAATAAAATTATAACAACAAGAAGATTTAGGTTTTATTATCGAGTTTTTTTCAGTAAATTAAGTAAGATATATTACATTTTGGTTTATAGTTTATAATTATATAGATACACACGATAATTCACAAAAAATATTCAAGTCCTTTGATGATTTTCCAATAAAATGCTAGTAAGCATGACCTACAAGTTTATATATTTAATATTACAGCTTAAATAATATTTCCGTATGTTCATGTTTTTTCACATATGACTGTTTACCATCAATATTAAATTAAGGTTTCATAGTTTTCATTCTCATTAGCGGCTAAGCCTCAAATTAACGTTAGATAAAACCTGCAATCCCGTAATCATTAGTTATTTCAACTAGCTGTAACTTTAATTTATACCATCTCTTTTGCAGTTATATAAAACTTAGATTTTATTCATACAAACTCTTTTTCGAAAGATCCAAAAACCAAACCAAACAAGTTGCATGTAATTAAAAACAAAGTCAAATAAGTTGATAATATGAACAATGTATCATTAATTATCAATCATCAAATTGTAATTACAACATCTTTGAGGGAAAAAATATTGTATTTTGATTATTTGGTAACAAAACAAACCATTTCATACAATTATATTGTTTGAAATAATTTAACTACTGGTGATATAACATTGGAACCGTCTGCTATTGGCAACTTCCCAGCTCATTGAATAATATCACAAGCTGGTAGCTTCTAGACAGTTTTTAAGAATGAACATAAATTACAAATTCTCCAAACTGATATATTACTTCAATAACACCTGTCTGAAATAAAGTAATGGAACGCTGCTATTAATTACGTTTGAGTAATCGTAATTAAAAGCAACCTTAAGTCTCCTTCCGCACCGGGATGTCACAGTTGAATACAGTGACGGTTTAGCGGGTAGCTCGATAAATGGGCTAGTTCGAGAATTTTCAACGGTTTACCTAGTAAGACTTTATATTCTCAGTAACCTTTGATGAGTTGATCTTGTGGGACGAAATAGTCGAATAGTTTAATATAAATATGTTTTATATTAAATTATTTTGTATTTTCATTAATAATAATCAACGAACTTTAAATAGTATCCATAAAGATTTTTTTTGTTGACACAGTTGCATTGTTTTTTGTAACAAATAACAACAATTTAATGTTCAAATTATTATTATTTGTCATTTTACTGAACTATCCTTAACTAAAATTTAAAATTTAAAATATGTTTTAAATTTTGATTTGGTTTTTAATAATGACATAAGATTATATAAAACCACATTTTTTGTTTATATAATAAGGAATTTTAAGTAAGAATTTTAAAAATAATGTTAGACGATATGACAGTATGGATGGTGGTAGGTGTTCAATATGTTCAATGACTATTTAATAATACCCATTGATAAAAAGTAAGTGTCTAATGTAACGTATATTTACTGTAATTGTAGTCTAAGAGTCTTTTGACATGTTTATCGTAATACGTATTTATTAGTGAAATATAAGACTAATTACCGAGGTTGTGTATCAAAAGTTCGAAGAATCTGATTTATGATCTGTCCAGGAACCACAAATTACTTAATTTAAAACCATAAATTACATTTATTATATGATTAATCGTTTTATAAACGTTGATATAACAAAATTAGATTAAATACAGAGACATGGCGCATCAAAGACCACCTTTATACTTTTTACTTCTACTTTTACTTTTTTTAACATATATTTATAGTATTCGTCGAAACATTCAAAATATAAGGTAGAGTGTTTTATAACTTCTGAAGTATTATTTTAGTTGCTTTTACTCTAATACCCAAACAGCATTTCTTTGCTTTTTGGTAAATGTTACTCTCGTGTCGTTAAAAGTATTTTGTCTCATATATCAATAATATAATGAATATTAAAAACTATATTTGTTTTAAAAACAAACTTTTATAACAAAAGTTTATAGAAAATATATACAGGGCTATTTGTAATTAGTTGACCACATCTTGCAGGCAGCCTCTCTACATCAATCCTAATAACATTTGTTCTATGACTTTTTAAATTTCATAGTTTTTAAGATTTGAGTTTTCCCATACAAAATTTATTTGTTGCCTCTGAACTGACATTAACTCTGAGCGTAGGTATGGCGCCCGAGCGTTGCCCTTTTAAGTACTTCTTACAAAGTTCAGAGAATTAAGTAAAAGAGGGAGCAAAAAATCTTTTGTCCCATTTTCTTTGTATTGTTTATCAAGATTTGTAAAAAGTTGTAGAACAAATGTTGTTGGAATTGATGTAGAAAAGCTGTCTGCAAGAGGTGGTCAACTAATTAAAAATAACCCTGGAGATATATATATATAAAATATACTGCAAAAAAATATTTCTTCTTTTTGACATGCAAAAAACATTGTGACCTTAAAGATAGCTTTTATTTCAAAATTAAAAAGAAGTTATTAAAATATTATTCATAAATCGAAATAATAAATTACTTTACGAATAATAAAACCCAGGTTTCAAAATATTAAATATTCATAAATAAATATTCAAAAAAGCCTTAATCTTAAAAAACCATTATATCTTATTTTAATTATTACTGTAATACCTGACGTTATTAAAATATGCAAGAGACAGCTACAAGGCCGATGATTGTCCATTAAAGTATTGTTCTGATATCGTTAAGTAAATTATTTAACCGTGACGCTAATAACATTAATCGTTATCACTACGACTGGAAATTATTCTTATAATTGTATTAACTCTTTTAAATAAAAACACTGTTATTATTTGAAACTAAATAAAATGAAAAAGATACTAACATGTACGAAACTAAATAATGAAATAGAATACATTGTACTATTTACATTTTACTATTACCTCGATGTTCTCTTTATACTTGCGGTTCATTTGTTGAAATTGAAAACTTGGAGTTTTCATAATATAAATATAAAATATTAATTATATATATTTAGGGAATATTGTTATATTGTGTAATTTTGTCTATAAAAGCAGCGGGTCGGCCGAAACCGGTTACTTTTGCTCCTTGACTTTCAAAACGTGAGGTAGTTAGTAGTCGACGCGATTTGTGAGTGCTTAAGTTTAATTGCTAATTGTTTATATCGGTGTTATTATTGAGTAAGTGATTTTCAATCTTTCAATCAATCTGTTTAAACGGTATAATTGGTGTTCTATTTCTTGTATGAACTGAATAAATTAGGTTTAATAAATATATTTGTGTCATACTATTAAATAATGATGTAGGTTGTGTAATTATTGTTTTTTTTTTAATAATTTTAATATTAGAATCCTAAATATATTGTAATACATATAATATATAATTTAAAATATGTATAATTAAATTTTCTTTAATTTATAACTTTATAACAACATTTTAAGTTTTGAAATTTAAAGATTATCCTGGTCATAAGTTGTTCTTTTGTTAGCTGTTGAATTTAAATTTGGATTTGAACGTTCAATCTAATATATTTTTTATCGTAAGAAAGATTTATCAGATTATTTACAATAAGCTTTTTTCAAGATTGTATAAATTATTTATTCGGAAACTGAAAATCTAGGTAAAAATTACGTCAAAATATCTTTCTTATTTAGTTTCTCGTATAACTAACCATACGTTAAAAAAACACGAGCAAAACAAAAATCGTCTCACACTAAACACTAACTAGCTTAAAATCAATACAAAACTTACTAAGTTACTACTTACTTACTAAGTTGGCTAACAGTTTTGAGCTCGTATTTCCACATTGTATACTAACGCCATCTAGATGACGTAAGAAACTACGCGCCCTAATTTACAGGTATGAATAATGATTTACATGAATTGTTCATCTACTTCTAGTCATATTAACATGTAACATACCCTACTATATATTATAAATATACCTTCGAATAAATTCGATTATTCGATTCGATACATTAAGATTAACAGACGAAAAAACACTTTCCGCCTTATTTATTAAAATACCCTCAATCTATAGGTTTTTGTAAATTACCTATTTCTAAATAATAAGTATATATTACCTGTAATCTCAATGTATAATAATATTGTAATCATTTACCTACACCAGCAGGTTTAAAGTTGATTATTCGGTATTTGATTTAAAATGTCTATGATGTTTCATTAATGTTATACTTAATGAGGAACGACAACACGAGTTAAATGTGTTACAAGGTCAGAAGAAGCAAACGAATTATCATACCGGGTGATAAACAATACTTAAATATTTAACTTATAACAGCAACTAGATTTATGAAAATAGTTTGAGAAAATCAATATAAAAGTAAGGTCAAGCTTTTATAAAAATAGTATCTATGTATAGAATTAATTCAGTGCTTGAAGATAAATTCCATCAGAATCTAAAATTTTGCTAGAAAAGATAAATGTAATCCGTTGCTTCTGTCCTCATTGCTATTTCCAGGTTATTTCAATCTCGGATTGTAGATTGATTATTAATTTCAGTCGTTATAGTGCTATAGCTAAATAATATTATTATTTATACTTACTTCAAGTTGATATCATCATGCAGCTGGCTTGGAAGGAGGTCGAGGAGTTGTGATACGTTGAGCCCCTCCCAGGACAGCTGGCGACCCAGTAACTGCTGCGTGCAGTTGATAAAGGTCTGGATTTCCACCTCAGAGTCCATCGCACTTCACTTCACTATTTACGTCTTTAAAACATTGTTCGCGTACATCACGTACGAGTGTTTATTATTTTAAATTTGATTAGAATAAGCCCTTTTCTGCTGTAATTAAATTAAAAAAATATGACACCAAAAGTTATAGTCAATTGCAATTAAATATTTTTTCAATAAATTTTGAAAACACTATCATTGTAGCACAAATAAAAATTCTACGCCGTAGCGAAACTGTCTTCGGGATGTTTTTTATTTTTATTTCAATAAAGTCTGACAGTGTAAGATAATATAAAACTAGAGGTTCTTTTTACTTTATTAATTTCTCTCTATACTTTTTGATTCGTCACTTAAAGTTTGTCGGGACTGTGGCATTAATCTTTTATAATAGTCAGAATGAATTTTTTTATCATTGTCAGAATGTAATCTTTTTAAGCGTCTTTATAAAAGGAATTTAATCAGTGTTATAATATTTATTAATAGTTTATATATAAATATATATACAGGGTTGTTTGTAATTAGTTGACCACCTCTTGTAGGCAGCCTCTCTGCATAAATCCCAACAACATTTGTTCTACGACTTTGTATGTGAAGTGATAACTAACAGAATCCATTTTTAGCATTTTTTAAATCGTTGTCTGTTTATCTATTTGTCTTTTAGTTGTGCACACAACACGAAAAAAAAAATTTTTCAGAAATTCATACAGGGAACCCCTATATAAGCAAGAGAACTCAAAACAATGATTTTTCATTTTGTCTATTTGTCTGTATGTCTGTAAGTTTGTGCACGCTAATCTGAGAAACGGATTAATCGATTTGGATGCAGTTTTCAAGTATATATTGTCATGGTATTCACTTTACATTTTGGTTTTTTTTTAACAATCGGTTAATAAATTAAGAAACTTATAATCTCTTATTGTCGTACCCTTGCTGCTTACCAGTTTGAAGGTTTATAATTTTTATATACATTTGTAACTACAAAGTACGTTTTGTCAAAATCTACGAGTACGAAATCGCAGGCACAGCTATTTATAAATATTATTATAATATGTTTATTTTTAGGATATTACATGAATCTATCTGTGAATAAAACGTTATCTATAAAGATATAGTGTAAGTAAATAATGTGATCCATGTCATAGTAAATAAATAAATCCTAAAAAAAACGACGGAAACTTAAATAATACGATCTATTCAGTCTTATTAAAACCATGACATATATATTTATATATATAAATATTCACAAACTTCTTTAAAAGAATTTAAAATTTTCACTGCCACAGATGCTACCATATCTCAAAATTAATGACCGAGAGCTTTTAAAATTCTGCACATTTATCCTAAAAAAATATAAAATTACAGGCTACCTACACTAAAAACAGAAATTTCGATATTCCTATAACCTTCCAAGTAATGTAATAAAAAAATATATTTCAGAGTACTTGGAAATGGAAATATTTGACCAAAAGAATTAATTATAAAATTAATTAAGAATTTTTAATTCATCACCATGGAGATGACTCGAACCTGTGACCTGTAGATAGACGAAGAAGGTATCCTAAAGATTGCAGGTTCGAATGATAGTTCCCTGTAGATAGATTTTCAGTCTACATGTATAATGGTAAATAAGCATAAAAACATGTATATATTCTATTAAAAGAAGTAAACTATAATTATTTAAGCTAATTTAAACTTATAAATGCTACAAGCCCCATGATAATACTCATCCAAATTAATTATAATAATGACTTTTAAACAAGAACTATTTTCGGTTTTATCCTAGATTTTGAAAATTTTAATATATATATATATAGTATATATATATTTAATTCATTATAATTTAAAATGATATATTTCTATTTAACTATTTTATTGAACGTTTGATTTGACTTTAGAAAGCATCCCACTTATATTAATAGTAATACAATGCTTTTGACCAGCTTTTATTATCTTAAATGGGTTATAGAAGGAACAGATAATTAAGCAATATCTACTTATCTCTGCTAACAAAACTATAGAAAAAGTACAAAGAAGGTTTTCATAATTTCTATATATATCACAATACATAAAATTATCTATCGAATTATAAACTATTCTTCGATCATATAACAAGCGAATGAATGTGATATAAATTTAATAACTCCGGAAATAACAAATACTTTCCGTTAAAAAATACATACATTTATTATTAATAGATTTGACATAAAATGTATGATTTGCAATTAAAGATTTAGAAAATTTTATAACAATATATTTTATAAAATATATAATAGATTGAAACTATTTCATTAAATTCCATTCTTATTTAATAGATGTTATTTATAAGAATAATACATATATTGTTTACCTTTTTAGTACGGGTAATGTAATTAAAAAATTGATTTAACAGGACTATACCATCACCCTGTCATGTGTTGAGTTAAGTATTGTATTCATTACGAAGCAAAATAAAATCAGAAGCGTACCATAGTGATGTCCATTAGCAATATTGGTTAATAATTACTATGGCTATAGTAGTAATTAGAAAGTTATTGTCATTATTACAATTTGATTGACTATAAGGAACCTTTTCTTAAAAAACACTTATCTTCTTCAAAAACATATAATTACTGGTATTTCGCCCCATACTTTTAGAAGGATAATATATTATTTTGGATCGTACGCCAGCGATGAAGTGAATGGTTCATAGAATCAAAGTTTTATATAATGAAATCATCATCAATCAAATCAGATATTAATGTGATGAATAGTTTTTGTTTTTTATTTTACTTATACGAAATACTGTAATGTCTAAACAAATCTTAATTTATCTATAATAATAATAATAATAATCACATTCAAAATTACACACATTGATCTAATCCCGAAGTAAGCAAATTATTTGCTTTTGTTAAGGGTGTTAGACAACGATACAAATACATAGAAATACACATTATAAATACTGCGAATATATTTAAACAACGACCAAACCCAAACATACAGACCTATGCTCATCACATAAATGTCTGTTCCTAACGGAAATCGAACCCGAGCTCCGGTTACCTGCACTACCCAATCAACAAACGGGCCGGTTTTGACCAATCTATGAAGTTGAATATATATGAGATGCCATATTATTCTAAAGGAAGTTTATCGATTACATCTACGCCCTATTCAAATAAAGTAAAAATATAAGATTAACATTACTTTATATTTTTATTATGTATTTATACATAAAACGTTAATTTATAATCTCTTTTAACATAATTAATCAGCAAATCCTAAAAGGGATACTTAAAAAAACTCAAAAATAAAAAAAATAATTCAAATCTTAGATCACACATTTTTATACCATATACCGAGATATAAAGTTATGTTTATTGCCTTTTTATTATAACAGTCACGAAAGCTTTTTCACGAGATAATATAATGTTTAATAACTTAGTACTCGACCAAAAAAATAAAAATCTAAACCACCGGTAAACATTTATTCCTTAATACTCAGCCGCTATCCAATAAATAAAGTAGATAAATATAATAAAAACAAAAATACCTCGTTTAAAACATAATTATGAAATATCTTCCTAATTACTCTCCTTTTAAAGTATTAAAAGCACAATTTGTATAATACAAAGACATTTGATTAATTGTAGTTTTTATTTTTAGATTATATATAAAAATATTTATTTAATGCATTTAATATTATTAGTTAGAAAGCATATAATTAATTAAATATAGAGCAGATGTATTTGTAACAGTTACACACTGAAGTATTTTGAAAAACTATTGATCATTGTAAAATCAGGCTCATAACTTTGTATCTATAACTTGAATTCTTTCAAATTATTTTGACATTGGAAACTAACTTACAATCCAACTTCAGAATGATTAAAGTAATTATAAGCTTGTGGTAAGTAGATCGTTACGTACATGGCAGTCAAGTATTCAATAATTATTAAGAGCTTTTATAAACTTCACTCAACATCCTGAATCTTCAAAGCTTTAGAATTATAATTAATGACCGTCAAAACAAATTCTAGCATCATTTCTATTTCATCTTGAAGTACAATCAGAAAAATCAGATAATACTTAAAAGACGTTCATGAAGTTAGAAAATAAAATGACAAAAAGCATTTATTCCCTTTGGGTCTTCGTAACGATGTTAGATTAAATCTTCGGTGAAAAGACAATAAAAAGTATACCTATTCCCTAGGTAACTATGTGAGATATAGTAAGTGTTATATAAGGTTTTAGTACACATTTCGTATTGTTATGAGAGGTATAAATATCACAAAAAAATGATTCATGTAAGTATCAGAGTTAGAAAATAAGAAAACAAAAAGTATTTATACCATTTGGGTCTTCGTAACGACGTGAGATTAATTTTTCCACGAAAAGGCAATAAAAAGGACACTCAATTATTATTTAGATATTTGTACGATATAGTGAGTTCTTTAAAAGGTTTTATTAAATATATTGTGTTGATGTATAGACATTTCACAACAAGAGATTTGTCTCATTATATTTGTCAATTTATACCAAGGAATTAGATTCGTTATTTTACCATGATTCATAAAAAAACAATTATGTATTTGTATAAAATAAAAATGTAATAAAGCTGCTTTTCTTTTAATCAATATTAAAATCTAAAGATGAGTAGATTTGTTGAAGTGATAAATAATGAATATATAGACAGAAACAATTAAGATGGCAAACATTTGTTGTTTGCCAAATATATATAATAATTTACATTTGCTAATTTCAAAGTTCTACCAACATGCTAATTTACTAAATTGCTTCATGTATAATTGTTTCTCTAGATGTACGGACTTTATAACTTAGACACATTTGTTAAAGAATTATTCAAGGAGAACGTGACGTAAGCATGTATTAAATATAACATTGTGAGATTATGTAATGAATAAAAAGAATATTATACATGTATAAATAGATATCAAGAATATTTTTTTATGTTTAAAGAATGGACTTTAGTAGTAGAAAAATTGTTTCTACGAATTCTTGAAAGTTTAAAATTTAAAAAAAAAATCTTTAAAGCACCTACTTACTTTTTGAAAAGCAGATGATTAGTTAATATATTATTTATGTAACCATTTAATATTATTCATATGTATTCCAAATAAGTTATAATACAATTATTAACTTAATAATTGTATCAAGTAACAAATCTCAAGAATTAAATATTAATTTAATTTTAACACACACACTACCGCACCCAATTAATAACTACATAACTAAGTAAATAAAGTTTTTATTTTTTTTATACTTTAATATTACATTTAAATATTTATCATCTCAAAATAAACTACGTTAATTAATTACTGTTACTTTTATTAAATTTATTTAATTAAACTATTTATCGCGGAAGGGAGCGTGCAGGTCGCGCGACCCTTCAACGCCGCGGTCCGAACTCGACTGAACTCTGAACTTGAAAAGCCTTATCTCTATTACACTAACGAAAAACGATTTAGTTCTACAAAGACCGCTCAAAAGGCTCTCATTATAGTTAAAATCGTAATTTACAACTCTGCTAATATAAATAAGGTAGCCCACCTTACCAGTGGAAAGTGAGAGGTGACTTTCAGTGTTCAGTTTCAGTTATTTGCACAATAAAAGGCTGAGAGGAAAAGGGTACAGGTCCGTCATAACTAGTTACACAATAAACTTAATAAGAGCTTTTATACAAAACCAGTAAATAGAAAGGTACCTTTTCTTAAGTTTCAACAAAATAATTACTTTAGTTATCTATGATTCTGAACGAGGACAGACACTGTGTAGGTGTCTGTTTCAGACTTATTAATTATTTGATTTAATAGTTACGGATAACAGTTATTAACTAGAACTGTACTTGCGTTTGTTTTTATATTAGTTGGAATTTTAATGTTACCTACTAATGTCTATATATTTATCTATATATTATATTGTCTATATATTTACCTATATATTATATTTATCTATATATTTATTTGTTTAAAATTCAACGCGTGCTGTAACAAGTTTTCTTATCGACTTCTATTTTAATGGTACTATGATCTACGTATAGGAGAAAAAATCGTTTTAATTTTTAACAAGTAAGCGCTCTTATAACTCAAACTTATAATTTCAGATGTTTTTATTAAACTGAGTATATTATAAATAATAAAATAGTGGCGAGACAAAGGTACATTGAATACTTATTGTTCATCCAAAATATAATAAGAAAATAAATGTATATTCCAATGTTAAATATATTTTATAAAGTAAAATGTATCAAAATATATCCAATGGATATCATTAAACAATGGGTAGGTTCACTCACCAAGCTGTATTATGGAAAATTTGCAGCTTTATTTATTAATTCAATTGTATTTACGTTTATCAACGTCATAACAGCAGGTCATTGAACCAGGAAAACAAAAAAATATCATAAATCTTTTTTTCAATATTTGTTTATATATTATTTGATTGAAAATATGCACCCTAAGTATGAGTTTTGACGATACGAAAACTATCATAGTTTACCAAATCGTAAAATCAAAACATAATCATATTATACAATTTATGAATTAAAATCTGTTACAAATTATATTTATCGTATTTATTTAGGATCATTCTATAAATTATCCTAAATAATAAAATATTCAAAATTTTTTTTATATATTTACATTCGTGGAGTGTTAAATAATTCTGTTTTGATATTACGATTTGGTAAACTGTCATATTTTTCGTAACGTCACAACACGTATACATATAGATAATAAGCTAACTAAGCTGGGTAGATTGATGAATAGAGAAAAAATTGTGTAGTTATAACATCAAATGACCGTCGAACCAACATGATTTGAAAAGACAAGGATTATGGATGTTTAAAAGCAGAGGATTTTAGACTCACTGAGTTGACATAAAATATTGTAAAAGGACACTGAAGGGATGATGCGAATGAAATTTACGTGGGAGGAGATATTTAATTTAATCTAATTTAGTGTTTTGTTACAGTTATTGAGATGAATTATCAGTTATCAAATGTCAGCAAATCTAGAATGACTTCGTAAGAAACTCGTAATATATATATATATATATATATATATATATATATAAATTGTATTAAAACATATTTTAATCGATTTAGAATTAAGAGAAGAGAATTAAGAGAAGAATGAAGAGAAGAATTAAATCTAGAATAATTAAGAAAACTTGTTTTAATCGATATTCTAAGTATATTTGGTTATGAATAGGCTCGGCAACCAAAGAGTCCCTTCTGTGAAACAACTTCCATTTTTTTTTTATTTCTCCGCGTTTCATTATTAAAAGTAGAGCTGATAATATAAGACGTTACTTTAAAATAGACTTATTTCTTAAAAGATAAATTATCAAAAATGGACCGTTTTATATCTTAAAAGGGAACCAGGCATAAGATAATTTAGTATATTTTTATTTTGACTACAAAAACAAGGCATTCTGACAAATAACTAGACATTAAATATTAATTCTGTTTGAATTGTGGTTTATTAGAAATTATTAAATACAATAGGTCGGTTGACGTTTAGCACAATGTATTACTATTTTCAACAATGCTTAGTTTATTTTCTCGAGAGCGTTAATTTGTCATAACAATTTAAAAAACTTACATATTGCATTATCGTATTTTTGGATTGAAAACCGTTTCCTCTTTCTATGCTAGAAAAATAAATAACTAACAATGATTAATAGTAATAATAATATAACATATCATTTTAAAATAAATTGTTAACGAAACTCTACCTGTGCCAAATTCCTAACAATTATGAACATAATATGATGGAACGTGAATATAAGAATAGGAAATGAATGAGTATTATTCTCTAAATAACAAAATAAACCGAGACACATTGTTTCATTTGCTTTGTTTGGATCACAGTTAGAGGAAATAGCTTTTAGATTTAGATTCTACATATTTAGATTTTTGTGAATTGAAAGATTTCAATTCACCTAAATGTATTTTTTGTAAATGTATGTTGTAATTTTTTTTGTAATTTTTTGTCAATAAATGTAATAATTTAAAAATTTAAATTCACATAAATGAAAATTATATTAATTGTGTGTTAATTTGTATTGTTTTGTGTTATTGTATTGTTTGTATTTGTTGTGTGGTAATTTGTATCGTCTTTTTTTAAAGTTATTCATCTTTGTGTTAAAGCTCAAAGCTTTAAGACAGGAAGATAGATCTGCTATAAACAAGAAAAAATATTGAATTTTAGAATGTACATGAAAATATATATTAAGATTCATAGTTATGTTAAGCTGATTTACATATAAACTAATAAAAAATGAAAAATAAACCGACAGGGATTCGAACGAGCGACCTCTGGAAAACGGGCAGGTCCCAGAGGCCGCGCATATGACTGTTTGACATATGTACCAATAAACTTAACTTGATGATTGATAACGTTAAATAAGTCTGTGATATGATACTATTTAATTAACCTAAAAAACTTATAATCTAATTTATTTGTTAACTATTCTTTATTTGTAGCACTTGTAAACTCGTAATTCAATCTCGCGCCTATCTTTGATCTGACAAAGGAATCTCAAAAATACAGAACTAAGTGATTTTCGATGGCAACGATCGAGTATGTAATGTCCGATTAATGCATTAATATACTGCGACATGTCACATACCTAATAAACACATAATTATAACTAATAAGACAGAAAATCATCGAATGTTTAGCTACGATCCCAAACTGTAAGAACTTATTTTTCTTACCAGCTGAACACTTCGTGAACATATAACCGTCTAGTCTAATTATTAGAATTTAAAAAATTAACTACTTGACTCCTGACATAGTTTCATAACTTTTATTCTGATCTGCATATTTATGATGCAGCTTCAACAGCAGGTCTAAGATAAATCACCTCTTTCTTTTAAAATGTGTTTATTTTGCTACTATATTGATTTAAACCTGAACTTTTTTTTTTAAAGTATAATGTTAATTAGCACAATAAAAAAATAATAATAACTTAAATATTTTTTTAAGTCAGTATCAAATTTGAGGTTGGTTATTTGTTTGTTTCAATATATATCTTTGGGAAACCAATAATGATTCTGTTAGGTATTCTTACCACAGCCTCATAATAATAAAAAGTGAATACAATAAAATTTCTCAATTGTATTGTAACACAAAAAATAAATAAAAATTCCTTATTAGAATAAGAAAACTGTTCATTTCTTAATTAACCCTAATTTCCATTTTTATATAAACAATATATATTATAATACATATCTACTAATTGAATTTTTAAATAATTTCATGTTCCCTAAAAATAGATTTTGTATTGCAACCACATGACTTTAAAGGGAAATTTAATAATAAAAAAACGTTTTGTATTATAACAAATATGAAAAGATTTAAGGTATATCTTGATGCTTAGAAAGGCTAACTAAAACAGTTATTTAGTTTTGATTATATTTTTATTACATTTAAAAAGTAAATATATTATTACATACATACAATCTTCATGTAATAATCAATGATTATGCTCATATGGGATAAAATGAAAAGCTAACTTTAGACTATACTATACTATACTTTAAATAAAAAACATTAAATAATATTTTAAGCTTAAACAGATAAATATTTATAGGTTAGGCGCAAAACAATTTTTTAATTTATTGTCAGATACGAGTTAAATTAAAATAAGAATTTATTAATCCCAAATTGTATAAATTATATCAAAATTAATAAGAAAATAATAATATTATTATATTTATCTCATTCGGGATATTAAATTAAACTATAGTTAATATTCTACACAGATGCAATCTTTGTTAAATGCCAAATTCGATTTTAAAAAGCAAAATCCCACCGTAAATTTTTTAAACAAAGTTGAGCCCAATACTTCCATGATATAACTTTACGTGTACGGCAATTTCAGACGCATAAGAAATAAATGCTCAGGAAAAATAAACTACACGAAATTAATCTCGTTATTGCATTTTTAATACATAATATCTTTCTTATAACAATTCTTTAGTTAGAATAACTATGACTCTAGAATAAAAAATTATTATATAAATCCACACTTAATCAAATTTAATAATCAAAAAGTTAATTCTCAATCAATTAATAAGAAAAAAAAATAAAATTTTAAAAACCCTCGATACAAACAGACCTCAGACCAGAATAAAAATTATATTATTATGTACTTATTGAAGTGCGTCGAAGGACCGTTGTAGTACGTACAATGGTCTCCCGACGATGACGACGATGACCGTGATGACGGTTGACGATGGTGACTACTTTACAAATTTAGTTATTGAGGACTTGGACTATATGATTCAATATAGTAATTTCTTTATTTACCTTGGTAACTTATTTGCGTTTTAATTTCTTTCTTTACTAAGCGGCCCCCGACGCAACGACTTCGGTAAGTATGTAATATTATTATTTTTATTCTTTTTAGAGGTATGTTCGTATTGGGGTTTTTTGAATTTTTCTTTTTTTTTCTGCTTTTTATAGTTATGTCACTGGTTTCTTAATTATACTAAATGGACCTACAGACACAAAAGAGGAAAGATTTGTTTGTTTGTTTGACTTTCTCTTCACTTTTAACAAGAGGACGGTCGCTTATGAATCAAACCTATAATTTCAGATGTCTTTAATAAAACTGAATAATTATAAGTAGTAGTAAATATCTAAGTTTAAATATAGATCTAAAATATAGATATAATAAAAGAGTGACGAGACAAAGTCTGTACATCCAATACTTATTGTTCATCATAAACATGTTATGAAAAGAGATATACATTCTAATGTAAAATATATTTTACAAAGAAAAATGTATCAAATTATATCCAAAGGTATGTCGTCATTGAACAATGGATAGGTTCACTCACGCTGTTATATGGACAATTTGCAGTTGGCTTTGTTATTTCGATTAGATCCTACACCTAGAAACAGGCGGTCATTGAACTAGGAGAACTTAAATTCACCTAAATTTTTTTAACTTATCGATCTATGTACATGTGTATCTGTGTGTCTGTCTGTGGCATTCTAGCAGCCAAACGCATTGAGGGATTTGATTGCGGTCTTTTTTAATCGAAAGAATGGTTCTTAGCTAAGCTATTTCGACCAAATATTACATAAACAAAAAAAATATTGTAATTTTCTTACGTAATATTTATAGAAATACTATACCTATATATATAAACAAGGGATATTTCGTGTGTCCGTAAGTTCATTTAGTACAACAAAAAACCAGTAACATTACTTTAAAAAGCACCTCTTAATAAAGGTACAAAAATTAAAACATAAGTAAAACCAGGGCAAATAAAGGAATTACGATTTCGAATCCTATAGTCTAAGTCCTCAATGATTAACTTTGTAAAATAGACACCATCGTCAACGGACGTACAACAGTCCCCCGACGCGACTTTAATAGGTTCATAATAATATAATTTTTATTCCTTTTAGAGGTGTTTTTGTATCGAGGGTTATGTAAATTTAAAATTTATTTTATGTTTATAGATTTGAACGAGGAAGACAATTGATATGATTAAAAAGCTAAGCTGGGTAGCTTGAATGGATCAACAGAAATTTGTGCAATAACATCAGTCAAATGACCGTCGAGCCACCATGATTTGGAAAGACAAGAGTTATGGCCGTTAAAGCATTACGCTCATTGAGTTTCAAAAAGATTGTGAGAGGACCCTGAAAGTATGATGCGAATGAAATTTACGTGGTAGGAACAATAATGTAGTGTTTTGTTAGAGTGGTTGAGATAAATTCTCACTTCTTAAATAGCAGCAACTCTTTATTAATGGAATTATCAATCAATGTCTTTAAAAAAAAACCTAGTCATATATAAAGATCAAGAAATTGTATTTTAAGAAGATTAAAAATATATATTTTAATACCTATACTGTGTATGTTTGGCTAAAAACAGATATAGCAACCAAGGAATCCTTTCACGAGACAATTTCTCTCACTTTCTATTTTTTTTTAAGTTTTATTATTTTTAATTAATAATGTAACTATTTTATTTAATTCTGTTTAAATACCACGAGTCCGCCATGCTTCGAGCTCGTGAATAGAAACCCCAAATGGGTTCGAAAATTCCGATTAAAAAGTACATGATTATAACCAGGTAAATATATTCTTAATACAGGTAAAAATAATACATAACATTACATAAAAATAATATAACATATCATTTTAAAATAAATTGTAAGCGAGACCCGTGTCGTATTCCTAATAATTATGAACATAATATAATATGATGAAACGTGAATATATGAATAGGAAATTAATGAGTATTATTCTCTAAATAACAAAATAAACCAAGATACATTGTTTCATTTGCTTTGTTTGGATCACAGTTAGAGGAAATAGCTTTTAGATTTAGATAATACATATTCACATTTATGTGAATTGAAAGCCGGTAAACTAATACAACATTCAACTTATATCGTCTTTTTAATACTATTTATAACAGTGCTAAAGCTGTAAAAGCCAAGACTTGGAAGAATGAAATCCTATAAAGAATACTACTTATTGAATTTTAGAATCTATAAACATGTATAGCTATGTTCAGCTTATTGAAATCTTCCCGATTCCCAGAGGTCGTGGGTTCGAATTTCTGCCCAAATCGTTTTAATTTTCATTATATATTTATTAAAAATTGTAGAATGTGACTGTTTGTCATACGTACCCATAAACTAGACTTGCGGATTGATAACTTTAAAAAAGTCTGGGATATGATACAATTTATTTAACCTGAAAATCTTATAGAATAATTTATTTGTTGATTATTCATTTATTTGGGGCTCTCATAAACTAACTCGTAATTGAAATTTCAAATCAATCTCAAAAATTGATTGGTGCCGGACACGTTCAAGTATGGCGATCGTGACACCGCGGAAAGAAATCTGTCGTCTGTTGCTAGTTTCGTAAACAAAATATTGTTATGTGATTGAATATTGATATCCAATGTACAATCACCGGCGTTACTTCATGTCACCTACCCTCTGAACGTGTAAATAAGACATAGAATATCATCTAGCTACGATTCCAAACTGTAAGAACTTTATTGTCTTACCTGCTTAACACTTGGTCACATTATATCGGTTTTGGGTTTTGGTTGAAAATATTTATTATAGTTTATTACAGAATATAGATTTATTCTCATATAATAGTTCAAACCATCCTCTCTAATTATGATGTGAATAGAATACCAGCTTACTAACAGAGCCTTTAATGACATCCCTAACAATTGAATACTTTTTAGCTGTCATGACAGGTCTTTCAGGCGCCCAGTCGAAGGTCGAGTGTAACGCGATATGGAACAAAGAGATGGAAAGGACAAACATAAAGCCTTCAGATAAAGATTGTCTTGAATTTTATCTTAACCTTTTCTTTTCTAATCAAAAATCTTAGTTTCTTAAGTAATTTAATGGATTAATTCAACATGTTTGAAAACTTTATATATATGTTTATATATAATACTCTACAATTAATATATTAATATAACAATACAAAACACATAGAGTGAGACTTATATGACGCATAGATTTGTAAATTCCTTATTAATTCTTGATTAATAATTTTTAATTAGAATCTCCCAAAATAGAGTTATGAAATTTTGTAAAATTAACATAATATAGTAACCATCGTTAATAAATAAAATTAATTACTTCAAGCACAACTATACTATTTAACATGAATTTTCAATTTTATGACTTAAAAGTTGGGAGCTAACTTTTGACAACTTTGAAAGTTCATATCTTGCAAAATGTTCCTTCCTTTTTAGGCAACGAAATCTTACTCATTTAAAGCAGATATTGCTTTGGATTACCATTTATACTTATATATCATAGGATAATACTATTACGACATACAAGCACACAAACAGATAGACATTTAAGCTACCAAATTGTATTTATTCCATACATCTTACGTAAGTATACGAAACAATTTCGCGTGTTAAGCCCTGTTGTCTCGTCTGTGCCCAAACGCGATCAACCCGGCCCTGACAATATTGGGTTTTACGACCCCCCGCGACGTTAAAGTTGTAAACGATAAATCTGGAACAATCTTAATTGCTAATTAAATGAATCTTAACCATTACATGTTATTAAGATATTTATCAATTTCTTACACGCAGAAATAAAATAATAATAAAACAGTATTTTAACATCAAAACAAATTTATTTTATGTTGAAAGATTATTTTACAGCTTTGGATACTAATATCGAAAAGTTTATAATCATCCTGTTAATAATGTATCAAATTAAAAAAGGTTTTTTTTTATTTTTTGAATGCAGTAGTGTATTTTACGAATTCATACTGTTATTAGTTCGGTTTCTCGATTCCAATTGCCTAAGGCAGGATATGAAAATAATGGAATAAGGAAATATAGAAACTCTTATTAACTGTTTAAATTATATACTTTTATTAAATTTCGCTTGAATGACGGATATAAATTATATGACGATATAGTTTGTATGACGATAAAATTTATCATATTTTGACTGCTGAGGAGCGATAATGTTAATTAATCATTGTTGGCTTTTTCCCAAATAGCCTCAAAAAAGCTTGATGACCTTTTAAAAAAAACTGACTATAACGACGTAGTTAGAACAAACGTCTTGAGCGTTTTGTAATTAATGATTGTTACATTTATTAAGAACACAGACAGACTCTTAAGGAAAACGTCTACAGTCGTGAGATAACTTAATTTAAAAAAAAAAAAAAGCTTAACTCATATTATATTTGCTCGCTTCCAAAGTAAAGATTTTAGGATTATATTACATTACAAAAAAATTAGCATTCCTAATTAAGAACACTAAGAGCTCAAATCTCGACTATTATACTAAATTGAATCAGTTTTACTAACCTTTTATTTAAAGCGTTGCCATTACTTAACATTTAAAGTGGTTCTAGAACCATTAGGCTTTTTACTTATTATGTATACATATAAATAAAATTTAAGTATCTGTTTGTAATAATAAATTTCTTTTATAATAAATAAAAAATATTAATAAATTTCTTTTGTATTTAAATTAAAGTAATATTAAAAAATATCAAAAAATTGATCGAATTTGTGTAAAATTTTGTTCTGTTCCGAATTTGGCACATGGTAATCAAAGCAACATTTATTGGTGACTTGGATCAAATCAACATTTATAGGTGGTACAAAGTGTTCTCAGAAAGAAGTGTATCAAATCGCATAGTCAACTTGGCCCGACTGCAACCCATCCAATCATACAAACAACTTAACTTAACTTATTTATCTTGTTAGGCCGCGATTGTCTGTGCTCAGAAGCTGTCCGAGCTATTGCAGTCGAGCAGCAATGAGCACTGACAGTCAACGCAACCGTACTCAACTGTATTCAGAAAAAAAAAAAAGAAAAAAAAGTGTTCTCAGAAGGCCGAGAAGATCTAAACGACGAACAGCGTGACGGACGCCCGAGCACGTCAACAACAGAAGAAAAAAAATCTTCACATCTAGTATTGGCCAACCATAGAGTCACCGTAAGAGAAGTTGCTGAGGACCTAAACATATCAATTAGCTCGTGCCATTCGATTTTACAAATGATTTGGGCATAAGTCGTGTTGCGGCGAGATTTGTGCTAAAATTGCTCAATTTCGAACCAAAACAGCATCGCGTTCACATTGCTCAGGAGATGTTGAACTCGATCAACAACGACCCAAATGTGCTCCAGAGCGTCATAACATGGGTTTATGGCATGTAAACCAAAGCTCAATCGTCCCAATAGTAGCATCCGCATGACCATCCGCAAAAAGCGCGCTAAGTTCGATCGAACGTGAAGGTTTCGCTCACAGTTTTCTTCGAGTGCAGAGGCGTAGTGCACCATGAGTTTTTGCCACAGGGTAAAACGGTCAATTAGAAATATTCGAAGCAATCCGCCAGAAACTGGCTTTTACATTATGACAACGCCTGCTCACAAATTGTTATCGAATCTTTGGCCAAAACAACACAGTAATGGTGCCGCAGGCACCGTATTCCCCAGACCTAGCCCCATGTGATTTTTTTCTGTTCCCAAAACTGAAAGGGCCATTGAAATAATGACGCTACGCCACGATTGAGGAGATAAAGACGGTATCGAAGGAGGAGTTGAACAAGATCACCAAAAATGTTTTTTTAAGTGCTTCGAGGATTGAAAAAAAGTTTGGCACAAGTGCATTATATCTGAAGGGGAGCATTTTGAAGGGAACAAAATAGATATTCATGAATAAATGAATACTTTCAAAAAAAAATTACGAATTTCGCCATACTTTTTGAATAGTTCGTATATGTTCATAATTATAGCACGTATATACTACTTATGTTTATTTAATTGTGGCTCATTATATATTATTTGCATCTCCATTTGTATCGTATTATATTTATTAAAGTTCAATAAAATATATTAACAATCAATAGGTAAATATATAATATTCAAAATAACATATTTTTACAATAATAATCAAGAAACAGATTCTGTTAACGATATTACTTTATAAATATTTAGAATGAACTCATTAAATATTAAGTTGTAAATATTTCATCAAAATCTTTTATCTAATGTGAAAAGTTTGCCAGAGTCATAAAGCTTTAATTTAAGCTGATTCATTACTACAAATGAGAAATTTTAAGCAATAATACGCCAGTATATCTCGTATATTCTCACTTCGAGCCAAATTGCCAAAAAACAACCTGTGACGAATTACTCACGTTAAAATCTACTTAATTATGAAAACCTCGACTTTCTCCATGCAAATACGTCTAACGTAAACTTTTTATTAAATAAGAGGTATTATAAGAACAAAAATACAAATACACTGACTAATATAATGTTTATTATTTTATTACTCTATCTGTTCTTATTGCGATATTCGGTTGTATCAAGAAATGATATCCATACAATAGTTTTATTTTAACGAGATATTTGTTCATAACTATTCGAAACAAGGTTGATACTTTCTCTTAGTTGTCAATGGTTTTATAAACAAAATAATACTTGTATACATGTAATAAAACGAATATACAAATTCATTACAACATATTGATAAAATAATTTTAAAGTGTTCAGTAGAACTTAAAACAAAGGGTTTTATTTATTTAATGTAACAATTCTTTGCATTTTATAAGAAAAGTGAAAACCTTTTTTTTCAAAGTTTATTTACATTTATTTATAGTAGATATATATGTATCATTTTGTTAGATAACTTTTTGTCATCTTGTAGGTAAGGACATAATCCCGTGGCTGTAGTAATTTAAGGACTTGTGATCAAAAAAAAAAAACAAGTAGTTTTGGCAGTCTTCTATTAATGTTGAGCTGACAGAGCCTAAAGAATTCTGTGGAGACCGAAACAGGTATAAATCTGAAGGTGCAAGGCCAGGGCTACATGGCGGATGCCTTAATATCTCACAGCCAAACGCTCTTAATTTTGGCTGAGTGGCTAAAGATTTGTGTGTTCTAGCGTTATCGTGATGATAGCAACCTTTCTATTGACGAATATCGACTATGACCTTTTTGCACGTTCTTATCGTATGTGTTCCACTTTTCATCACCAGTTATCAAACTCTTTCAAAAAAGGTCGGTTTCATTACGTATCACAAAAAATCGCAAATAAAAACACGGTTCATTAGGTTTCTTTCAGTGAGCTCGCTCGGCCCCCCGACGTAACCAGACTTCTATAAGTACATAATAATATTATTTTCATCTTTTTAGAGGTCTTTATGAACAGCGGTTTTTTTTTAATTTATAATAATTGAATAACTTTCATTCGATGGTTTTTTATTCTTACGAGAGAACACAAAAAATATTTGGCCTGGAATTACAATAAAACGAAAACAGTTTACGGAATAAGAGTTGGCTTTAATTTTAAATTGGGGGAGAGATTTCCAGAGGAAGTTACTGGAAATATTTAGTTTAAAATAAAATAATATACGTATATTATAAAGAAAGAAAACCACTAAATTCGCTTTTAATTGGTGTCTCTGTGGTCAAGTTATTGTTGTTTTGCCCTCGCGATGAAACCCCAAACAAAATACAAGTTTAGATTTAAACTTGTAAAGCTTTACAAACAAACCGCCAATTATATTAACAAGCCCAATATGAATATAAGTATAATACGATGCTCTAACAACTGTGTTGAAATACCTGTTACCCGCGAAATACATATCTAATTAATATCATGAAAGAAACATTATTTCTTCTAATTTCAATTACTATTTAAATAGCCTTATATGCTGAAATCAAAAAAATACATCAACGTTTTAACATTTGATAGTTTGATAAATATTAGTTTTATTATTACTTTAATTTACTTCTAAGTTAAGCAACATTTTATAAAAGGATTTGTATAAGCTAAAAATTCAAAAGGTTGCCAAAAACACGTACTCGTAAAGAAGATATCGTAGTACTTTCTATTTTTAACGAGACTCACACACTTGTAAAAGTTAAGTAAATCCATTGCTTGGATACTGCTACTTTTATAAATACTTACACGTGTTTGTATATAACATGCTTTACATATTGTTTAAGGCCAAAATAAAACATGAGGTCACAGGCTAATCTTAATAATTCCAGCTAGATTAACTATTCCCAAGTGATGCTTCTCTGGTAAAAATATTATTGCACATATAACAGTTACTGTTCGCCTTACTTAGCTGGTCTAGTAAGCTACAGAGGTATCAAATGTTGACGACGACATAGCTAATATCTGGACCTTCTGCCAACAACTAATCTAGATCATTATAACTGTCGTTTTCACAAGTCTGACTAGATAACTGAGATTCAAGGCCACGGATCAGTGACCAAATAAAAGAGCGTACAATGGAGCGGCCAAGTCCTGAAAGAATACTTAATTGAAGAGTTATTTCAAACTTGCTAAGAATCTGAGTAGTAATACATTTTGACCCCGAAGAATGCATTTCAGCAGATTTCAGTCGCTTTCACTCACTTCATTGACAAAATCTGACTAATTCTTGGCTCACACCGCATAACATTAACCGAATTTATTTGCTAGTCTATTCACACAAAGTTCACCTTTTGATATCGGAGGTGCTGTAACTCTGTGGATAATTGGATTTGAGACCCAAATGTTGAATTTGTTGGACAGAGGTCATTAAAGAACTATAGATGAATAAAGATCTATACATGAATAAAGCTACTGGTCCCAGCGGAGTTCTAGATATTGTTATAATAATATAATAAAAGAATCAGTACGCTTCTATTGCGACTCGTAAATGACTTTGTTAAATCCGGTATTATTAGATACTCAGACGATAGCATCAGCGCAGAAACTGAAATATTCAACACACTCTCAATCACTGCGGATCTCTATCATCAAATAGAGTAGACAGTTGTTAGCTTGAATATGAAGTAACAGGAAGTCTCCAACTGGAATGTTGCCAATCTTCTTAAATTCAATGCGAATAACTCCAAGCTATGTATATTCTCAACTTGAGTCCAAAACATCCTGTTGGCATCAATATTTTTTTCTAAAAAATTCAAAAATACATCCACTAATAACTTAAACTTTTCGAAAATAATATGTAGACTAAAATCCATCTGAACGCAAATATTTTAGTACTGTAAATAATTAGCTCTGACATCTTTTCCTCTTTCTTGTAATTGGTAGATAAATTACTGACATAAGCTGAATTACATTTATTTTATCGAATTGCGCACTAAAATTCAAGACAAAGAATGTTGCCTTTTATGATCTCTCAATGTAATTAATTTTATTTTAAGTGTCAGATAGATATTGTAACTGATGATCTTAATTACCAGTTATCGATCTTAAAATAAAATGTAAGTCAATGATAATTTCATATTTATTAAATATTATTTTTTATTTGACTTTTATAAGAATTATTAGTATACTTCATTGTATGTTATGTATATTATGTGTATGTTAGCAAATGATTCGGCAGTGTTATATTATAATATTATAAATAAATAATTCAAAAATATGTGTACAATCTAATACTTTACTATTCTTGAAAATTATAAATTAAAAATAGTAACTTAAGAATATTTTTGTTTTCTTTTGATTTCAAGGCAGTGAAAAATCCCATATAACCGTTGGGAAATCTGTTCTTGAAGTTATGCCCAACTATATAAGTACAATTTCAGTACAATATAAGGTCAATTGACGAATCCAACTCCGCTGGGCAGCGTTCAAGAAATTTCGTCACACCTTCTCCTCCAAAATACCTCCGTGCCTGAAGATGAAAGTTTTCAACCAGTATGTGTATGTTACCAGTGATGGCTTACGGGACTGAAACGTGGACTCTTAGGAAGGGCCTCATAAGAAAGCTCAACGTAACTGAACGAGCTTTGGAAAATGTTATACTAGGTATTTCACTGCGTGATCGAATCAGAAATAAGGAGATCCGTAGAAGAACAACAGTCACTGATCTAGCCCAGTGGATTAGCAATTTGGGGTGACGGTGGACGAGGCAACTAGTTCGATGAACCCATGGCCGTTGGAGGCGTAAGGTTCTCGAATGGAGCCTACGAACGGGAAGACGAATCGTGTGTCGCAATAGAATCTACGGCCAGAAGACTTAGTAACGGTCGTAGGGCCATTGGGCGCTGGCCGCACAAAACCTTTTTGGGAGGCGTATTAGGGAGGTTTATGTCCAACAGTGGACGTTGGTTGACTGATGAAGATGTCATTTTGTAATTCAACACAATAGTGTTACTTTTGTAACCAATTTTCAATGTAAAGGTAAAACTTTACAGGGAAGTAAAAGTTAGTAAAAGTAAGTTCGTGAAAGTTTTAATATTATAACAACTATTATAAGATTTAAAGTATATAAATGATGCCTAAAGAGGGTAAATGAAACATTTATTAAGCTTTCATTATATTTTTATTAAAAATATTAAATAGAAGGTAATATATTGTTACCCATATAAAATCTTTAAATCACTGTAGTGTAATATTCTGTTATTATGCTCACACATGACAAAATGAAAAGCTAACTTAAATACATTCAGTTCTTTAATACTTCTTACTATATAAAAAAACAATTAAGGATATTTTAAATTAAATATGTAAATATTATTAAATTTAGTGGCAGATATAATATAATGTAATTATAAGTTAATTCAAAATAAGTTTTTATAATTCCCTAATTTTAGAATATTAGTATTTGGATTTATGGATAATTATAACCAAATTAATTCGAATAAAATAATTTATATTTATTTTTTTTATTATATTATTTTTTATTATATTTATCTCTTTTAAAATCAAAATATAGTTTAATAGTCTACACAGATTCAATCTTTGGTAAAGTAGTAAAATCCATTAGATTTACAGATTCGAAATATTCCCTTGTAATTTCGAAATGAAAATTGATCCTTATACATTAACATTGATTTAACATCATGTGTACGGAGATACACAGACACATAAGAAATTAAAAATAAAATAAGGAAAATTAATCTCGATAGTACATAATTAATACAATACGTTTCTTATACTAATTCGTTGTTCAAAATAATTATGACAAATAACCTTATTGACAATATCAAAACGATTTTATGGTTGCGCGACTTCAGAGCTTTTGAAATGCAATAAGTAGACATTAATAAAATAATTATCATTTAAGTTCATACTCAACAAAAATTAAACATCAAAAAGCTAGTTCAGATAGTTCATCAGTTCATCAGTCAGATAATTACAAAAAAAGGAACATTTTTGGAATATTCTTCTGTAGTCTCCTATTATCACAGCCACTGTACAACATGGTGTCCGTATGTTATTTTCTATCGCAACTCCAAGACCAAACTATTTTTACATATATTGATAAAGTATTTTACCCTAGACCTTACATACGGACTTCTTCATTTGAACTTCTTTATTCTAAATTATTTGAATACAGAATTAGTACTAAAAAAATATTTACATGAACTTAAAACCTAAATATTAATTCTAATTACTAACTAGTAAGAACTCTATCAGACACAATACTGTCGCTCTACTTCTATCTACTTTTTGAATAATATGGTCTATAGTCTACCGGAGACTTGGTTAAATAAAATAAATTTAAAAGTCACAGTCTATTTAGCTGAGCTTCCATTCGCTAATTTGTTTTTAATCCATTTATTCGTGCGTGTGAATATGTCAGTTTTTTGTGAAGGGTCCTGCCATGATTTGAGATTCACACTCTTCAAGTCAGCACAAGATACGATTGGATTGCTGTAACAAAACAAAACATATAACAAATCAAATAAAAAGAAAACACAAGTCACAACTTTAAAAGTTTAATTAATATTATTTATTCCTTCATTTCGATCGCAATCTTAGTAACTTTAGCCGAGGAAACAGAACAAAACTACACAATCTTTAATGGAATCAGCATAAGAATTTTCAATGAGTAAAATGGACGCCATTACGAAATATAAAAAACTAGAAAATCTATTTACTACAGTAAAAGCTAACAAAGTTAAAAGAAAGTATAAACGAAGTGACAATATAACAACAACTAAAGAACGAAGAATAGGGAATGGATGGAAGAAAAGAACTGGTCTTTTAAAGAAACCTTTAAATCCAAGGAGAGAATATAAAACTAAATAAGAAAATAAAAAGGAGAGTTTACCACACATGCATACTCCCAGTCCTTATATATGCAATCACCAAACTCCATAGAGAAAATCTATAACACTGCCAGAGAGCCATGGAAAGTGGATTGATGGAAATAAGGAACGAGAACGAAGTTAGAGGTAACATAATAAGGGAAAACCCAAAATTGACCAACAAAAATAGAGATGGACAGGACACATGATTCGCGATCCACATGATAAATGATGCAAAAATGTCACTGGGATAACATCCCAGAGATGGCAAGAGAAACAGAGGATGTCAACCAACAAGATGAAAAGACGACATTCTCACAGTCGGAAAGAAATTGTTAAAGAAGGCCTATGCCGAGAGGCAAACTGAGCTTTGAGACACATTATAAGGACTTAAACGTTATACACACTTAACTAATGAAGTATAAAGGTTTATTATTATTATAAATAAAGCTATAAATTGATCTTATATGTAGGGAATCAAAGTAACATATTGTTGTTAAGGGACATAGGTTGCCGGCTATTACTACCTCGGATATAATATTAAAGCTAGAGTCTAATAATTTAATGCCTACCTATCAGAGGCTGCATGGAAGGCGTCCCGCGGTACATCTGTTATACGAGTATTGTCGCACAGAATGCGCGCTAGAGAACTGCGTCTGATCTCCACCACCTGACGCTTGTTGAAGCTACCTGCCTCACCCACGTGACTGTAAAAGTAGCGGTCACCAGTTCGCGTGCGCCACAACTGCTCCTCTATTAAGAAAAAATAAAGTTTATTTAAAATGTAATAATATATTATTACTAAAATGATAAGATACTTATGCTATAGAGTTGTTATTATCTGTGGTCAAATATCCATGACGTAGAAATATATAAGTTGGAATTATATATTTAAATATGGAATAACAATTTGTATATATTTTATTTCATGAGATTACAACATTTTAATGATCCTGTAATTAATATTATTTTGCCAAAAGAATTAATTTGTTAACAATAGTTTTGTTAACAATTCATAATTCCCTAAAATTTAACCAACAAACTTGTTTTTTGGGTTAAGACAATGAATCTTTTACAAGATTTATATAAAATAATAATAGAGTTTGAGTTGTTTTCACAATGCCTATAAAATATTAGACAACAAAGTTTGCGAATTAGTTTTTTATTGGTTGGTTCAAGTAACATTCGCGATTTCCGTTAGTATTTTCTGTTATCTATCTATCTATATAATATGTTATATATTTTTCTCTAATTGCTTACCTAAATAAAAAAAAAAATATTTCACAAGAAAGTGAAAGTTTTTGAGCTGTCCTAATTAACGAATACCAACCCACTGTAACTAACTATTATTAGTTAGCCAACACTTACTAATAAGGCAGGTAGTAGTGTGTCCTAATAGGGAGCCTGGAAGTGGTGTCTCTGCCATCAATCCTACTACCAGGTCGATGTCTAGTGGACTTTCATACAGCTTTGACAGTTTGTCGATCACCTGTAAATAATATTATAGTTTTAAAATTTATTCAGTAGTAAGATTATGCAAGTAGTTTTGTCCATATAAGTTACTAAATTACGTAAAATCAACCTTTAAGTAATTTCTAGGCATTTTTAACTTTAAAAGAATTAAGATTATTATGAACATTATTGATTATTATCTAAATTCTAGCATAAAACAACTTCCGTCCGTTATGAAATTTAGGTTCAAAATCTATAAAAACATTATTAATGTACCTCCTGAGGGATATCTTCAGCGAGTGCGTTAAACGTCGCTGGCAGGCCACGTCCGCACAGCGCTCGGTAGCTAGCGTACCCGGGCAGTCCGTGGTCTCGAGCGCGCTGCGTCGCCAGCGCCAGTACGTCTAGTGAACCCAGCCAACCCTCCAGCAACTGGATATCATACAAAGATCTTACTGAATCTTACTATATTTATGTATGTGTGAGCATTAGTAAGTATCAAAAAAATTTAACAATTTATGAAATACAGTGTATACACTCGGATATGAACCTTAAATGTACAACTGTAATTCTAAATAAACTAAATGGGAATCAATTTTATTTAAATGTTACGCCTTCACGCCTTAACAGAGTTCATCACGGTTCATGAGTATTTAGGTAATATACGAATTATTGTTATGATTTATATTGATAGATACCTAATATACGAATTATTGATGTGATGATGTATATTGATTTACCAAACAAAAATGTGAATAAATAGATTCTATCTGAATTATGAACAGATAACTAAAACTATTTATTTTCTTTTTCACTATAAGCGCTTTCTTCATGTTTGGCATTTCTTAAAAAAATACAAAAAATTGATTTACAAAGATAATGTTAAAAAAACTTTTAAAATTTGCTTTTTTCTGCAACATTAAGTTTATATACATAGAAGAGAGTATTCATACAATGTATATATTAGTATAGTCGTTTGTTTTTAAACTACTTATAATTATTATAAAACTACGCGCACCACTCCTATAAAATCAGATTGCCACGAGACCTTCTAGAGAGAGGACGTAAGCAGCTGAACTCAGGGTTGAACTTTATCATATCGATCTTTGTCATACGAACCGAGAAATAATGATAAACCATTGATTGAAAGTACTAAATCTGATTTTTGATATTACAATCGGCAATACTTTTGTTGACTGAACTAGTAAATATATCAAGATAAAATATGTTTCAAATAATGGAAATTAATTCCATAATTTTATTTAAATATAAAAGTATTGTAAAAGGTAGGTTTTTTGACAAACTTCGTACACCTTACAACGCAGAACATAATAAAATATTGTGCAAATATTTATTATAAATGTATGTAAATTCTGTTATTGAATTGTTATTCAACTTTAAGTATTACCAACCGATACATCGCAATTTTTTCACTAACGTACAAAACAATGGAAACATTTAAAAATGAAAACTTTTATAAAAAAAATATACATAAAAAACAAACAGTAACATTATTAATTTTTTAAATATCATAAAAGATATACGATCCACTTTCAATGGTAGTACGGAAGCCATCGCTGGTATTTTATTATACATTTTATTATATAATAAACAAATAAAAATAAGCAAACATGCGCAGTTATCTTGATATTCTATATGCTTAGATTATTAAGATCTACAAGGTATCAAAGTCCGTTTCTGTCATCCTAACAAGAAAACACTATAAATATACGCATACATTCATACACTCGTATTAGCTATATTGTATACCTGTGTGAGTGAATTTTCCATCTAAATACTTATAGTATCGTACAAAAAGGATGGACTCTCTTAATTACTCAACTGATCATCATTTTACATTTGTAATTATTTGTACAGAAATGAACAGGATTAGAAAAATAAAATATATATAATAGAGGTTCATGAGAAACATGACTTTTTTTACCTTCACCGTAAAGGCAAAGCCGACTGCAAGAGCTAGTAAGATATATACATAAGTAATATGAAATAATAACGTGTTGTTTGTTTTAAATCCATATTTAGATATGTAATTCTTGACGTAAAGTATCGAAGGTTAAAGTAGTGGCATTTATATAACCTTGTTATATTTTCATTTACATTTATATGCACTTAAATTTCAAGGTACACATATATTTACTTAAAACATTTAGAGGTGCAATGTCACAGTCCCTTTAAAATGTGGTAAACAAAATTATTAACTTATCGTGTAAATAAAAACATAACAAATAATTAAACTTACATCCTCGTCATAATTGAGGTCCAATCTCTGACTCCTCTGATTGACCATTCCTCTCAGAATATTCTCCACTCCATCCTTCTGGGCCAACAGCTGTGGTTTGAAGTAATTGTGTTTCAGGCGATGTGATGTCACATTGTTGACATCATTCATTAGTTCAATGTCCTGGTCAAATAAGCTATTGACAAAGTGGAAGGATGCTGTAGCGAACGAATTAGTGATAGTGGGGTTAACGTCCTGATTGTAGCCTGTGTCATAGCTGTCGTAGAGCTCGTTGAAAGCTTTACCTATAATAATAATACATATGTTGAGTTAGTATTACATTAATTAAAACTAAACCCCTCAGTAACCAAATTATTTATTTGTACTAAGGGTGTTAGATAATGATTCAAATGCATATAAATACACATTATAAATACTGAGGATATATTTAAAGAACGACCAAACCCAGAAATACAGACATATATGCTCATCACACACATGCCTGTCCTTGTGGGGAATCGAACCCGAGCGCCACGAACGTTAGGTGTATGTTAGGCTAACCACTCGACCAACGCACCGGTATTATATTAAAGTTATGATTAGATATTATTCAAAAACTAAATATGTTATAACTACTACTACTTAACATTAAATAAAATTGTGTACAACAAAACACATCTATAATATACAATATCAATTACATCCACTTAGTGTGTTTAGGAATTAGTCACGTGTTGTAGAGAATGATACGAATGTAAACATTGTACAATATAACTAGGCTCAAAGTTCGCTTCATCTAAATGCATATATGACGTTTAGACCATTTTAAATTGAACGTAGGTATTTTAAAATATTTTCCTTGTTTAATAGATATTTCATATAATAAAATTTTAAAAAACATTGCGATAATCAATATTTTAGATTTATAAACGAGGCCAGGAATTAAAATTGTGAACTCTGATACCTTAGCCAATTTAGCTACCAGGTCACTTCGTGTTTAATGTGATCTTACTTGATATTATAAATAATAAAACTTAAACCTTACCAGTTAGAGCTGGTAACCAATGTTCGTAAGTGATATGTTGCATTTCCGCAACAACAATTCGTCTAGCCTCATGGTATAATTTATCGGAGGTCCAGCCAGAGTTGAGAGAAGCCAGAGTACGGGCTATGCGGTTGTGTTCTCTCACGAACAGTGTATGAAGACTGGTTAGCCAGGGATGCAGGTTGGCTCGAATATCACCTGGGATTGGCAAGTTTACAACAAATTTTATATATCATTTACGAAGACCTTCATATTCCATAAGTTAATTATTAAATTAATATAAATATTATATACGTAAGATCAAGTTCAACTTACCAGAGTTAAAACAAGTGTCATCGCTGTTATCAACAAGGCATTTCTCAGTAGGGTTGAAAGCTAAGGGTAGTAACTCATCGTCATCAACAGTAGACGTCTTTAGTAGACCACCGGTCTGCTCCCGTAAGGCAGCGGCTTCACGACTATTGGAACCATAGATGTTGGATCCATCCAGGAAGTGTGATACTTGGTTCATCTAGGGAAGATATTCAATTGATATATTGTCTTATAAGTAATTATTTTAATAAACGATAAGCCCTTAGAACTAAAACCAAATTTAAGTTTCTACAAAGATATTAAGGATTGCTCGAATTCAACATTGTCCTGCCTTCAATACTTCAGTTTAAAAGAAGGGAAATAAACTTGTTAAAGGTAGTCCAACTGATTTTAAATGTTTATGAACCACGTGATAATAATATTATGGAATCGCAACAGAGTTGTTATCAAATCTTTAGGTTTACATCGGTAATTTTCCGTGTACAGACTTTTGTTTACAAAGATGACACCCGACCTTCATTGTTTTATTATAAATATATATACAGCATATGTATATGTATTTAAAGAATAATTTTTACATTATGTAAACATATTTCATTTGTTCTTGGACCAATTTCAAAATACCCTCATTTTATGCCGAAAGAAAGAAACAATATGTCGTTGTATATTCAACTATAATCACTCGTATTATCAATCAATATATATATATATATATATATCGTATATTCAACTATAAACACTCGTATATGTATATATATATATATATATATATATATATATATATACACCTAAATTATAGTCTTTTTTACTTCTTTTCATTGAATATAATTAAGCATAGGATTTTAGGTTAAGTTTGTTTCTTTGCTTGTTTATTGTTTGAACTTTTAAACCATTGCAAATAACTTCGAATTTAAAAAACTGTTTCTTATATTTAAGAGCTTATTTTGGTTGAAGGTTATTCAACTGTTAGAAGATCTACCTTTTTAAAATATATTCTTATCTTTCTCAGGATTAAATTAGTATTTCTGACGTTATGTTCCGATTTGCAGTCAACGCAGACGCAATCACGAGCAACAGGTAGTTGTAAATCATTAGAACCAATAAAATCAAAACAATAGTATCTAATACTACATCTCATGTATGTAACATTAATAAAACTGATAAAATGACTACAACATTCATAACAGAAATTATATTCTATATTTTGCATATTAAATATAAACATGAAAGCTATTGTTTGCTATTGAGTATTTATTTGTTGTTGTTTTTACAATTGATCTGTTTGTTTATTGTTTTTGCATTACATATGCATACAATTACACTATTTATCTTCATGAAAAAATCTAAAATCACACTAAATTAAAAGAATTGACTTTACAAATGAGAATCATAACATTATTTAACTAGAAACTGTCGTTTTAAGTCTTAAATAACTTGAGCAATGAAGCTTGTTATCACAAACAATTACAAAAGGAATGTTTTGAAATTTAATTATGAATGAGAATAACATAGAGAAATATATACGTTTAGCGTGTATTGAATACAATAACAGGATTGATAAATATTACACATTTAATATAATACGTATACAAAAAATAAGCATATCATTACTCTTTTTTTTTACTTTATTTATGTTTTGATAATAAACAGATATTTGATACGTCAACGGGACGTCACGAACTCGAATATTGACGTAATAATTCGATTCTAGGTCGTTGTACATTTAACAGAATACCACAATCATAACTAAAATTTGAATAAAAAAAAAATCTCTGATCTGCTGGCGAAAGCTTGCAATAAACAAAAAAACCATTACTCGGATTTTGCAAAATTAGCTATTTTTCTTTTACAAGAAGCCGAAAAATAGTGAATTGAAGAAGTGCATAAGCATTAAAATATTTATTTGTATTATAATTTCCGAAATCACTATGCAGACAAACCAGTATTGATTCAAATGAAGGTCGGAGTTATAAAAGGAAGACCTTATTTACAAAAGGAGTGTATTATTCTGTTTCAATGTTTCAAGAAACTCCATAATTACACGACCATCTTATTTGGTAACACGAATTCCAATTACTTATCCTGTTCTCTGTCAAAATAATTGTAAATAGCCTTGAAGCAAAACTTAGTTTGGATAGTTTATTTGTAATTAGTAAACATACGGTATAAGCAAACGTAAGATAATCAATAATTGTTATAATATTAGGCTAAATGCATAAAATGCACTGAAAACTGTAATATTTATTTTTATATCCACCTATATTTTTATATTTATAAACTATCAATGTTTACAAAAACTAGCTGTGAATAATAACCAATATTTATATAATTTATTTGCTCTGATCATTTCCTTGATGTAAAATGAACAGTACAAATAAGAACTTTATTTATTTATAATGAGATATATTGAAGCCAATAAAAACCATTGAAGCTCTAAAGGACTAATAAAAATTAAAAATCAATAAATGGAATGTTAATTTTTGTCATAAAACATATTGCAGAAGGGAATTTGACAAAAGGTTTTGAGAATCGTTGCCTGTTGACGTCAACTCTCTTTCGACCACCTTCCCGATTAGTGTTGAAAATTTAACCACCATATTTACTTAACCGACTCTTAGCACACCTGTACTCGTATAAAAAATATTCGAAAACGGACCTATTCTTCGCCCTGACCGCAAAAAAAATCGATATTATATCGATATTTGTAAGTGGCTAACTAAGGAGGATTAATATCTATTGCAGTATAAAATGTATGAATAGTAAATACATATTACAAGAGTCAATTATCACGTCTGTAGCATTGTTTATTTTGAAGATTGATTGTTCTTTGTATTGTCATATTTACACCCACCAATATCATATCTTATCGGTACAAACAATAATAAAGTACAAAAGTATATACAAAGGTGTATAATGAATATTGTTTACCAGTAGGATATTATGTATGAACATATATATGTTCCAGGTAGAGAACCGTGTATGATTCGTTATTGCAACAAATGTTTTTTGGGTAAAAAAAGGACAATCCAATAAATAATTTAGATTAAATCATTTTCTCTCTACATTATTTAAATATATGACAAACATACAACGCCTAATGGCAAACTTAACAACAACATGTGTCAGTAATGTTGTAATATTATGTAGTAAGGACTACTTTTAAAAAGGGAAATAACCTCCTAAAATAATAAATTTCGTGGCTATAGATAAAGAACTCCTTTCATAAATAGATAGATTAGTTATCTAGAAAATGAAATGATTAACATAAGATCTTTCACAATAGGTGGGAAAAAGAGATCAAAAGAATTTACATACCTGTTCAGCAGCTCCAAAAGTGCAGTCGCCTCGGTAAGTGGTGACAGAGCGAGTATACTCCATGCATTCGACGCGTTGCTTTTTGAAGACAGGGTCCTGGTCAGGTACAGAAATAGGCATACAGCTGGGATGTAAATAGCGCGGTGTTAGGTGCCAACCAGAGTTATCACAACATCGAATAGCCTGGCCTGTGTGATCTGTAAGCAAAAATAATGGATAATTTAAAAAATAATGGATAATTTTTAATTAATTTTAATAACAAAATATTTTCGAACTTACAAGTTTTCCGAACTGGCGTATGGACCAAATCGTGATAAATAAATTGGCTCCACACGGGGAGGGCGATGGTCTTCCTATCATCTGGCACATCCATATTATGTCCTAACTCTGAGCTCACTAGACGAGCTGATGGTAACTCATGAGAACTTACAGCACGGCGAGGCTAAATAAAAGGATAAGAATAATCATCAGACTTTGTTTTTTTTTCAAAAAAAAAAGCTTGAACCAACGAGGATATTTTAAATACTTACTTCCTCAATACCATCATTGTATTTCGGATGCAGTAGCCTTTTGTAACCTGTAAGTGCTTGTCCCCAGGAAGATCTAACGGGATTGTTGCAAGATCCGTCGAATGTTCGGTATCTAGATGACATCTTATTCGTACGACAAGTAAATCTCTCCAACTGTGCACATTCTGCTCCAAATTCACTTTCTCTTAAGTTTAACGTACTTATATAACTGGCACATTCGTCCTTTGCTAACCCATATCTAAGATAATCATATTCAGTATAAAAATTACAACTATACATTTTAGCAATTAAAATTAACACTGATCTGTTTATCGGTTATCAAATATTGTAATACCAACCTTGCACATTTAGCCCAAACTAATTGTTGCGATGCCTTGGTAATAATGGCAGCGGACTTCTCATATTTCATTGCATCGTCTGAGGGACGACCATGTATCGCCAGACCCTGAGCCGCAGAACCTTGCTTAGGTTTTATATCAGCTGAATTCAGATTGCTCTCAAATCGATCAAGCATTGCGATGACAAGCTTGCTCATACTGATTGATCTATTTGTATCAGCAGCCGTCACTGCCGGTAATCTCTTTAACATTTTCGCGCTCGGGAATGGAAACTCATACATAGGAGGAGGGTGTATGATATCTAAAATATAATTTAGCTTTTATCTCAATTTTGGCTTTATTGGTATCTTAAGTCAAGTTGGTACTTACCTGTGGAGACAATCAGGTTAAGCGGATATGGGGCTACGTGACTCCCAAATGTCACTCCAGCCCACAGCACAACACCAAGTATAACCATCTTCATAATTTCTTCCAGAATACTGCAACAGTGTTATTTAGTGATGCAAACGTCTTTGTGAATAAAAATATATATAGAGTTTCATTTAGGTATAATAAAGAAAAAGATTCAACACTTAAAATACATTAACATAAACGTAAAAGTGTTCTTCTCTATAAGTATAAATATTAACTGATAGAGATGCAACAAAACAAAGTATATAAAGGTCCACTTTGTAGGGGCTATCTCTTGGGACCTTTGAAACTTGACCTCTAGATTTCACAAATACTTCGTCATAATTATGCTCATTCTTGCAAACGAGACTGACAATCCCCCGGATGTAACACCCATTTCATTAATTATTATTAATCGTTATCATTAATAAGTATTAACAGTGATTAATAATTGTTGATGTTTTCATTCAAACCGAATAAAGGGTAAAGATAGTATAAAGTCCGGGAAATAATAAACATTCAGTATCAATTAGAAAACTGGAGTTTCCAAACACATTCTTAGGAAACATGATGGAAACTAAACAAAGGTAGAAATTATATAATTTACATTAAAATTTAATTTGTTGTTATTGTATATATTATATTGTTATTTTGTTTATTTTATCATATTGTGATAATGTGAAATGTGAATATTCTAACAACATTATGATATATTAACAAGGATATTCTACTTTATTTTAGTTACTTTCCTCTCTTCACATCTATGTTAAGTGGTACTTAATAGATTTTGGGCTAAACTTTCGGTTAAACTATCTAAGTATAACCGAAAATCTATTCAAAACAGTTCTTAAGCATTCTCCACACTTAATGTATGTGGAAAGGCAAAACCAGTTCTAATAAACATCCGACCTCGTTACAAATAGAATTTCAATTGCGTATTAAATTCCAAAATATTTGTATATTTGGTTAATCATAGAATCAGCATCCATAATTAGTTATGAGAATTGTTTTGGCTTTTTTTGTTTTGTTTAAAAAAAATCTGTTTTCATCAGCCTTATATATTATGAAGTACAAATAAGTGCTTCAAAATATTTTTAAACATGTATAGCGACCTCTGGGAATTGGTAGCTCAATTGGTAGAGCAATGGGGCGACGACTGGTTCGAATCCCCCTACCCATATAGGTATATTTTGCAATACATATTTAATTAAAATGTAGGTATTTATTTAAAATTAGTTGTTTAATTATGTTTTTAATATATCTATATAATAAATGTGTACCTGTTCAAAAACATAGGTACCAAAAACTACCAACTTTCCGTATTGGGTATGTTTTCATAGTGTAGTGTTTTTACAAATATTTATGATCATAATAGTATCAATAAAGCAAAACGCCTTGAATTATATTATTTAATTATATATTTATTCATACCAAGTAATTACTCAACCATGTAACCATCTAACTGAGATTCATTTATTGTTTTTAACTAATGCCTTCTATATTTTGTACTATGATTGATTAAATCATTAATATCGTTAATAAACAGGTATTTTGAGACCAATTTTTGAATCCTCAAAAAAATATCTAGTCTATAACATTGATATTTTGATAAATATTCTATACAAATATTTTGAAAAGTTCAATCCATGGATATTCTTTAAGAGGATGGAGTAATTGGACCGATCTTGTTTAATATTATTGTTTATACAACAAAAACAAACAACAGATGATTTGGTACAGCCGTCAAGTTTGGAGCGAGACAGAAGTTTGAAGTTATAATAACAATTATAACTTACGTGGAATGTTCCCAACAACCCTCGCATTCCGACCTCCTTCTGGAACATTTTTCTGGAGTCCGTTCCTTGGAATCCGCGTTCAACATCGACTTTCCTTCGATGATCCGTTTAAACAACATAATAGCAGTAATAGGATTTGTTGTTTCCCGCAATGATCTCGTAAATAACGAATGTTTAATTTATTTAACACTGTCAGAGAGACTTGGTCAAAGGAACGTTGTTCCATTAGACTCGGAGAAGCCAGAATCACCTCTACTGCCACTAGCACCGATAGTTTTTAAGATGTGTGTAAAGGCAATGAGCAACGTATTACGTATAGATCATTCACTGAACGATCAACTGCACCTCAGTCCTCACTCCACAGGCCTCCCACTCTCCAATAAAATATTCAGACACAGATGGTAGGTTTTAGTTGTTCAAATAAGGTAAACCTTATAAAAAATGTATATAATTTTTATTTAACACTACCACAATAGTTAATTTAAATGAAGCGACCTTATTCTTCATATCTTATAGTATATCAAATATGTTTCTTTTAGTAATTTTATTGAATTCTTAATTTAGGACACTGAATTTCAGTAGTCTATGGCACGAATCATGCACTGAGCATTTATTAACGTTCTATTAATGAAATAACTTGAAATCAACATTCATCAACTAAATATATATTGATATGCAAACTGTAAAAAGGTATAACAGTAGTAAAGGTATTTAGCTCTTAAAACATAATGTTATACTTTGAAACCTTTGAAACCTTTCACATTAACAATTTAGACACACTTTAAAAAAATATTTATTAATTTAAACATTTTAAAAGAACAGTGAAAAAGGCTCATTAGCACGTGTAGAGTGCATGATACCAGCGTGGCTTGCACCTTCCCTTCCCCTAACCTTCATAGCCCTTCCCCGCGCATGCACCGTCACGCGCAAACTGCATGCACAAAACCAGAATTTTATGCAATCTTACTATGACTCTACTATTCATAATAGAATATAGACGAATGAATCAACTTACAACACAAAAAACCAATAGGAAGCCATGGCTTTGCACGTATGTTCTCTTTGTCAAGAATCAATTAAATACTTTATAATACCTACCTACATAATTAGCATCCTTTTTAGTAGAGTGATGAACTCATCATCAATAGGTATAAGGTTATTAAAAAAAACTAAAGATCTATACTTTAAAGTGTCTTGGAGTAATATGGGATATTGTAGTCAGATGTATAGGGAATGTTTTTGAATAATTTTAAATAATCATTTTAAATTTTGGTGAAATGACATTGTTCTACGATAGACATGTAAGTCATGTTCCTGACAATAGTAAAACTACCCTCACAAAAGGCATTTATAGCAACCTCTAGATTTGGATGTGCTTCAGATCATCTTTCATCCTTCAGATCTGTTTGGGTCAAAAATCTCATAAATTTCAAAGGCAAATATTGGGTGTCAGATTGCGAAAGCATTGGTGGCAAAAACTCGCCAAGAAACAAAAAAGAGATGTTCCGGAATAGTTTAAAAAAATCTGGCAAATTAAGACATTATATTATTTATTTTATAATATATTATTATATTATGTAGGTACGCGTAAAAGCTGTTCAGAAACAATTCCGACGGAAATAATAATATTTTTTTAGATTTATACGAGTACGACCTACACACTAGAATAAAACTATTATAATGGATTTAACTCGCGTATAATTAAATTTAAAAGTTAATACCGAAAACGCGAGTTAAATCCGTAGAAATAATAAGACAGAAAAGTAACAAATACATAAATGCTTAGAGAAGCCTTAAAAAGTAACTCTTTTATCGTTTTGTTAAATTTGCACGGGAAAACCAAGGTTTCTACAGACACCGCCTTATATCTTACACGAATTGGCAAAGACTAATCAGAAATTAAAAATCAATGCAAATGAAGGCCATCTTGCTCCGCATCATCCAAAAACGGAGAGAAAAAATTAAACACACATCAATCTTATTGAGAATCTTATGAAGAAGATGATACAACTAATTCAAAGTATCAGGTATATTTTTTGGCTATAATATGATTCGATATTACAACAAAATATAGGTATATTACATCGGTGGCTTAGATATTTTAAATTCTAATTAACCAGTGCACGGATATAACATATCGTATTTCAGAACTATTTACAAATGTTAAATTTATGATTCCTAAACGTAGATAAAATGTAGCTTCTGGTAATATAGGTAAGGAAATTTTATTGTTACTGCAAATAATATTTTTTTATAGTTCAAAGAACATATATTTTAAAAGATAAATATCATAATTTATGTAAGTAAGTGTAGGAATGATAGCGAGGACCAACCCCACTACTTTTGGTTCTACTTACTAGACCAACCTGTAATAAGTCACTAGATCAAAAGACCGTCTAAATACTTACCTCAACACATTTTAAAAAGCGTTCAGATCAAGAAAATGGTCTAGTAAAAAAATGTAAATACTTAACTACACGTTGATATCATTAAGATACCTTTCACTACGAGTATTTGTATGTCTTTCCATATGCACACACACTTCCACAACACCCACACACGCAAACTTACATAATTCCAACAAAACATGTACAGTACATGATTAGATAATTATTTTAGTAAAGACAATAACTAGATAAATTACCGAATAGGTATTCACCTAACACTCCTTCGTTTAACACGGCGTCAAGCTATTATTATAAATAAAATAAACACCCCTACCCACATTTCAATTTTTTTTTATTTACATTTTTCGAGACATTAAAATGTTTGAGATGAAAATAAATTGGTGATATTGTGATCACCAATTCTTCTATCAGGAGTAACATAGGATGCTCCGGAACGAAAATCTAAAAGATACGTTTAAAACATATTCGCTTTTAGTAATGTAAGTAACAGATTTGTAGGTATATAAAATTTGTAGGTCTAATGTTTTCTAATACAGATTTTGATTATCTCCAGGCATGTCCCATGAGGGAAAAATCTTCAAAATGTTCATAAAAATGTCTTGTATTATTATCTAAGTAATATCTTATATTATATAGCTAAATAAAAGTAGAAATTCACTTAATAAGAAAAAAAATGGTCAGAATCTTTGTGTTTTTACCGAAGTGTGCTTATAATATTTACCTACGTTTCAAAAATTAATTAATTTATTTATTTTTCAATAAACAAAATATGTAAAAAAACACCTATAAATACAGTGAAAAATTAACTAAGAAACAGTAAAGTTTCAGTTGAATGCAAATGGTAGTGAGATTTGTAATTACAGCATAATACAATAAAAGTACTGAAACGATTTTGTCGATATTTATTGTGGTGCTGCCATATTACTTAAGTAAATATAGTAAATATGTATGTAATATGCATTTCGTGGAAGTTAATATTAAAAACTTTGCACTCCGCAAAAAACTTTCTTTTCACCATAAAAGATAAATATTGTTTTGAGTTATATAAATAATAATATAAAAAATATGAATTGGATTGAAATAATCCTTTACTTATGAACGCGTAGTGCTATTAAATTGAAATTCATATTATATATCCTAAATATCTAGAATACCTTCAAGCTGCTCTAGGTTCAAGCTATTCTATTAGTATTCTATAACAAGCTCAAACTTCTTTGTCAACGCAATCAAAAGAAGCAGCCATTTAAGCCTCATCTTTTCAAACTCGCAACTACTCGCAAGGGAATCAAAACCTAAAGAGCTCTTCCAGTCGACCTATTGACCTAGTATCTTAAAAATTGGGTTGAAGCAATATTTTGTAGTACATTTAAAACTCTGAAAAACTCTGAAAACCTTAAATCACATATTTTTTATATATAATGGTTCGGGAACTCTTCGTGCGCGAGTCCGACTCCCAGTTAGCGTCTATTTTTGTAAATAATTACCATTTTTTGAAGCTAATAATAAGCAATAACAAAAAATATGTAACTCACAATCAACTTAATGTAATTTCGATTACTGCTTATAAATTATGTAATAGCTTAAAGAAAATGGTTGCTTTAAGCTAACGACAATATGAACTACCTAGTTTCTTCCAAAGTGTCATTAGTTGGTATACCTATGTAATTTCCGCTGCTACGACCTACATTATTTATATTATATAACTTAAGCAATAATGAGTATGTACATAACACATACATCTTCTTACAGATAATCTTTATTCTATAACAACTTATAACTATGGGCTGTTTGGTTAGGTTTGGTTTAGGTTAATAACCTAAATATAAAATTATACAATTAATAAAAGGAACTTCGAGAAGTATTGAAGCAAGTATCAATTTTTTTTTATCTTTGGTATCTAACACTTTTCATAATATAGAAAAAATCAAATTGTCAGTTTAGTGTACAATTTTTATTTTTGTATCATTCGGATTCAAACAATATCATTAGGTTTCAATATTTTACTATAAAATTACCTATTTAGTTTGAAACAATGAATGGCCGTACCTTACAACGAATTCTTCGAAATATTGTTTCTCCAGTCTAAATATTTTATTTATAAATAACATGGGTTGTTCTAATTCGGTTATTTTGATACCCATAAAACCATGTTTTCTTAAAGATATTTCTATAAAGATATCTCTATTCTTAAAGATACTTATATATAAGTATATTTATATTATATTCATTACAAGTACCAACTAATTTTACTATCAAACTATCATACTATTATACTATAAAGAATAATCATCAAAAAGTATAATTACTATGAAGCAATAACGTTATTATTAGCATTACGACAAAAGTTAAAAACAAAACTAAAAAGTTAAACTAACGTAAATTGTTTAAAAGTTGGGATGTAAGTTTTTCTTTAAGTAAGTTCTTCTTTAGATCAGTTAATGAATTTTCTTGCAGGAGTTGTATATTAACTACAAATTTCTTATAACAGAAAGATAAACTTAAGAACATATAACAGCTATTAAAAACAGATAATAATGGATAAATTTTGTAGGACGGTCGGTCAACAAAGTTCTTGCCTATTATGATTGATGCATCTATTATAAGTTATAACCTACTACACCTACCAACATTGATTATATAGTTCTAGTTGGATTTAATTTTTCTCTAGGTAAGTTCAACGTCAGATTTATTTATATTGCAATATGAAACCTATTTTATTTATTATAACTTAAACTTTAAAATATGTTTTGACTTCGGATAGTGACGAATTCTATTCATATATTGTGGAAATTATTGATAAACATGTTGAGACACAATATACTTTAGATAAATATAGAATTAAAGAAGTCTAAATCCTGTTCTGTTGACGTATATATCATTCTATATTTATTCTGTTCAATGTGTATTATGTTAATTCTTAGACAGGGCCGTATGGTCTCCGGTCTTTAACTGCTTTAATTTACGATGCGAATGAAGCTATGGTAGAACTGTCAAATTGACAATTGTCATTGTCATGTTTATGTAAATAAATTCCATTCGTATCGTATTCAGATATTATATATTTAGTTTTTTTAAAGTTTCTTAATAATTTCAGATATAAGTTAATAAACTACTAATTATGTCCTCACACTTAAGCACTAGAGACAGATTGTTATCTATAATAGACGATATGGAACTTATTGCAAAGTATAATATCAATACTGTTTAATAATGCTACATTTATCGTTTTGATAAATTAAACTTTAATTATTTTGTTTTAGAGAGATAATAGAAGTTTCTATAGCACCGAAACCGCAGAAGTTATCTGCTGCCGATCACGCGCAATTAACAGATTTGTTACTTTCTAAAGATGTAGAGTTAAAAAAATCTTTAGAACTAGCAGACGAGCAGGCGAAAATACAACAAAAGATGAATGAACTCAAGTCTGAAGTGGATAACAAAGTGTGTAAAGGTTATTATTTGTTAGAGTATTTGTATGTTATTACTATTTAAAATAACATTAACTTTCAGGATCAAGATATTCACCATTTGCAAAGACAACTCAAAGATGCTGAACAAATCTTAGCAACATCCCTGTATCAAGCTAGACAAAAACTTGCATCAATTGTAAAATCAAGAAAGCGGCCAGTACCTTCTGAGGAATTGATTAAATTTGCACACAGGTATGCTTTAAATATTTATATTTATAATCTGACAATTATTAAGAATCCTATTATTACAGTCTTAATAGTTTATCTAAAAATATACATTATATATTATGCAGTGATATATTAAACAGTTATATTTAAAAAATATTCTTACCTTCTTCAACTCATCTACCACAGAATAAGTGCCTCAAATGCAGTCAGTGCTCCACTATCTTGGCAGCCAGGAGATCCTCGACGACCATATCCTACAGATCTAGAAATGAGACTAGGAATGCTTGGCCGGCTATGTGACTTGCCACTAAATGGACACACTCCCTCTACTCTCAATGATCTTCATCGAATAACTACTGGTGGTGGTAAGATAATAGATTAACTTAATAAAATTGTTATGTTAATATTTTCCCTTAATTATATTTACTGGAACTTCCTTGTATGTGTTACTTTGAAAATTAGTTTTAAATAATAATAATTGGAAATTACCGATTAATTTGAGATTATTCCATCATAACTATAAAAACCTCAAATGATTACTCATTTTATGTGTAATATTGTAGATTAGTCATAAATCACAAGTGTGTTATTTTGTTACTAACATACAAAAATGTTTATTGTGTAATAATAACACAAAATTGGTCTGAAATTTTGGTACATTGCTTGGTGCAATGTTGGTACAAGTTAGACCATTAGTCAGGTATCCTTTAAGCTATGTAAAATAACCATAAACATTTTCTAATACTAATACTAAACTTTAGCAGTACCAGCCTCAGCAACAAATCAGTTCACATGGCACCCCTCCGGAGAACTTCATATGTCAGTGGGCGGGGGGAACTCGGTTGCTATTGACAGCAGAGGGAAGGAACCTAATCAGGAAGATGTGGAAGTTATGTCTACTGACTCAAGCTCCAGTTCAAGCAGTGACTCGCAATAGTGTGAAGATTTGTTGCAAGATTTTAGTTGGTATTTAATTATAAGAGATTCAATGTATGTGGATGTTTATTTTAAATAAAAAAATAAGTATATTCAAGATAATTTACATAATAACAAAACTAACTTTTTTAAACTATCGTAATTGAAACACTTTCATTTAATTTTAGCATATCAAGATCATTTTTTATTACACAGGATAAGTTAATAAGTTTCTTAAAAGTAACAAAAATACAGAATTGGAAATTTAATGTTGTTTTATTGCTATTATATATGTGTGTGTGTGTATGTGTGTGTATGTGTGTGAAAAGTGAAAAATAAATCATATATGTATCAAAAACGGAATCATGCAAATATTTTGTTTATCTGGTCATTTTAAAAATAGTATTTTTATTATTTAATAAAAAATATTAACTGAAATTCATCTAATTTGGAAATAAAGGTACTTTCACCATTGTTACGAAAATCAAGATAATTCTGTAACTGAAAAAAAAGTTTTCATTACACTTCAATAAAGTTGCTATGACACCGTTCATCACTATGGATACAATTGTTATGTATCAAAAAATAAATTTACCTATCTTGGTATTATAAATAAATATATTTATTACTAAATAATAAAAATGGGCGAAAGAGCTCCAGTATCCACTGAAGAAACACTTGTCCGTTATGATAACCCAGTTTTAGTGACAAAACAACCAGAAAAAATCGTAAGTACTTATACAATTTATAATTACAAGTCAGTGAAAATAAAATCTTCAAAATATAAACAATAACACTGACTTACTAACGACCCACAATAATAAGGTTAACGTTAAACGCAAAAAAGTTAATCTCGGTTTAATTATATTTAAAGTGTTATGAAATAAATAATTTTAAACTAATATGCAAATATGGGATAGTATCTCAGCAATCACAGAAATGACTCCTTTGTTGAAATTCTTTTACTTGCTTTATTGAAATTAAGATTTTTTCGTTTCATTCTTGTCGTTAAAGGTACCACCACCGACTGGTACGGTGGCTCAACCATGTATTCCTACGGAAGCAAAACGAGAAACTGAAGAAATACTCAATGCTATTTTACCTCCTAAAGAATGGGAAGAAGATGGGCAGATATGGACCCAAAAGGTAAAATAGTCTGTTTAGGTATATTGTTTAAAACCTAGCGATTTAAAATAGTATTTTATATTGTTTAAAACCTAGTGATTCAATCCACTTAACTTATATAGATATCTTCAACACCAGCGACAAGGCTGGATGTAATAAATCTACAAGAAATGTTAGACACACGCCTGCAGCAAAGACAAGCGAGAGAAACAGGAATATGTCCTGTTCGAAGGCAGCTGTACACACAATGTTTTGATGAACTTATACGACAGGTAAATAAAAAGGAACGTTAATAATTGTATAGCTTCACTAGCTTTGAGTAAGCACACTAACAAGGTAATCAATTTTAATCAGGTCACTATTAATTGTGGTGAACGGGGTCTTCTTTTATTAAGAGTACGCGATGAAGCAAGAATAACAATGGAGGCCTATCAAACATTGTACTGCAGTTCCATCGCGTTTGGTATGAGGAAAGCCTTGCAGGTAGGTATATATAATTTAAATGTATATATAAATTACAATTAATCTATAAAGATTAATTGTAATTTAAGGTTTTCTTGTTTATAATAAACAAGGAATATAAGAGAATATTTTGAAGTAGAAATTGTTTTTCTACTCTACATCTCGTTAAACGGACACCGTACAGTGGACAACATGAAATTTTATAACATTTATCCACGGACTGAAATAACGACCAAAACCCAGTTTTATTGTAGTCATATAATTTTTTTGAAGACATGTTTGTCTATTTACTTTACACTCTAAATATTCTTTAAAATAATTTCATAGTCAGAGCAAGGGAAATCCGATCTAATGGAACAAGTAGCGAAGTTAGAAGCTGAACGTTCGTCATTAGAGAAGCAGTGCGCAGAGTTAAAGCAGAAGACGGAACAGTTGGAGCGACGCGCGGCGGAACTACGAGCCGCAGAAGAGAAACGACATCAAGAAGAATTACTTGCTCTTAAGAAGACTAATGCTCAGCTTAAGGTATATACCATGGATGTTTTGGAATATCCAATAGGGACTTTAGCTTAATAAATTACTCGTTTAGATTCATAAAAGAAATAAATATTTTTTTCGGTCTATGGTCTGTGATAAGTTACCTTATCTGTTATATTTGGTCAATAAATTGATTATTTCTTTTTTTTCAGGCCCAACTGGAAGGAATAATTGCTCCAAAGAAATAGTTTCATATAATATTTTTAAGACTTGTGTCAGAAATTAAGTTTATTTTGTGTTTATTTCAATTAAATAAAGTTTACAAGGTTATATGTAATATCATTTTTAATTAAAAAAAAAAACAAATATATAGGTGCTCATAAATAAAACTAAAGTATAATTTTATTAAAATATATATTAAACCATTTATTGGACAAACATACAATATTTTCATTAGTTTACAATCCACATCGCTAAAGACCTTAAAAAGATATAAAGAACACACAAGACCATTCTTTCATCCAATATTAAATCTATCCATTGTAATACAATTAAATATTATCAAATACAACGGAAATATACATTTGATAAGATAGAACAATATAATGTACATAAGACATTACGGATTCTATTACAAATGCAGAATCATTATTATCTAATACAATACCAAACAATGCAGGAATATGCTATTATAATTAAAATCAATATATTTGAGGATATAAGGCACCACATACATAAAAATAAATTCATAAAATAATTATTACAAATACGGTTTGAAGTTCGTCCATATAAATTAGTATTTGTACTAAATAAAACAATTGAATGAAAGAAGTAAGCAGGCGGCCGTGTGATAACTGTACTGTTAGTCAGTACTCCTTTACAGTACATACTGTATACAAATCTACTCTCACGGTTTACGTAATCTCGTATAGATTCCTTCATAAAACCTCACATCCGACATAAAGTTCGTCACCAGGTACATCATTCAATCAACAATAAAACTTGCACGGAATGAAAAATATTAAATATTACATACGTAAAGTACACCAAGAACAATATTATCAAAATAGATAAAACCTATCACGAAACTAAAATCTCCGCAAAATGAAGTAAAAAATAAAAATTGTGATCAATAAAAAATGCCACCGTAACGTGCATCTCGTTCGGAGATTTCTTCGACGAGCTCCATACGAATAATAAGAGCAAAATCGGTGGAATTCTATACTTATTATCACAGTTATAATACAAAAAGGATGTAAAATCATTCAATTTCGTTCGCTCCGTCGAAGAAATCCACGCTCGAATCGGATCATAGACCGCGTATCTGTTTTCGCATCGGGGGTATAGGGTTGCCAACTTTAATTTAAAATTATCAAAAAAATAATTTATCAAGTCAACAGAGGATAATTTACGGACACCTCGACATTCAAGGACAGAGTAAGTAGAATAAAATACGAGGCATAAAGGTTAAGACCAACTCTACGTCATAGAGGTGGCAACCCTCGTTACTGGTCGTCCTTGCAGGTGAGGCGGTGTGCGGGGCCCACGGAGATGGCTGTGACGCGTCCCGCCCCGCCGTCCAGCAGGGGGTTGACGACCTGCACTATGTCAGGCTGCAGGGAGTGCTCCCCCTCCTCCCCGTCTTCCCCCTCCAGGGGTATCCCTGTCTCCAGGTCGGGAGCGGTCTCACTACTGGGACTCGTTGTTAGTTCTAGTGATATTATTTTCTCTTGTGTTGTCTCCACCTATATACGAATATATGTTGTATTTTTTACAAATTGAAACGTAAGGGAAAAAATGTATGTATGGTTTAGATATTTTTGTATTATTTAGATAAAATAATGATTGTATGTGATCGATTTTAAATGGAGTTTATTATTTAATATTAACATGGATGTAAATATAAATATATTTATCATGAGTAGTTTCTTTGAACTTAAATATTATTTAAATAAAAATGGTTACGACCTTTCCATTAACGATAGAAACTAGTAATTTAAAACTAAACATGCGCTACAGTACACCAACTAGTGCGATAGGCTTAGGTGAAGCAGTAAAGCAGTTATTTACGCAATAATTTCATGTCATATTACTATTTGATAAAATTCTCAGAAAAACAATGAAATTATTGCAATAAGCATTAATAATATATAAAGAAACTAAACAAACCATTCGTTTCGGTGAAGATTCCTTGACTAGAACCCGGGTATAGTCTGACAAATACACAATTAATTGTTAGCATGCCATGCTGGAATATCATGCAACACACGGAAATAACATATATCAATATTTACTAAAACCCCATAAAATAATACCTAAATAAATATTTTTTGAATACCCTGTTTTTACAAATACTATCTCCCACCTTATTTACATAATTAGTTGTGTAACTACCTTCTACTTTGATTTAATCTATATCTAATCAGCGAAAAAATGTGTTGCACGATCGTGCCAAATATCGTTAGGTGCTGAGGCCCCTTTTAATCTATATATAAAAACAGTCACAGTATTGTCTTTAGTCACTCAAGTAGATGTCAATTTTGCACGTAAAAAGCTAAGCATATTTCGTATACACACTGCATAAAAATTAAAAAAAACCACACGAAACGGCATTGTGTACAGCGGCGATAATAGGACATGTACAGTCGCGTACAGTACAGTCGCTTACGGTACAGTCGCGTACCTCTTTCTCAATAACTTTCTCAATGTACTCGACGGTTCGCACTTTAGTGTCCCCGGTGTCGGGACACAGGTATTCCTCGGTGCGCAGTGTAATGCGCTCGTCTAACAACTTTTCCTTCTCCTTGATTGCCAGTATGGGCCCCGGCTTTGTACGTAACGCGATACGAGGCAGGGGCCATTTCTATAATTTAAAGCCAATTTCACAAACACACCCCATAAGATGCGAAGCGACGACACCCGTGACATTATAGTTAGGACATACAGTTCTAGTTATTTTTAACACAACGCGTTATAAAGCGCGACATCGAGTGCTTCTATATGCCCCATGTGTTGTATCGTTGGAGGTCACGTGTCCAAGATAGTATTAAGATTACCCCAGCGTTATTTTTATTATAGATATACCGTTAGGTACAGACAGACACACATACATTAGGTTCGGGTTTAAGACAAGGTGAACATTTAATTTTAATTGGGAAGAATGAAAATGTAATCATAGAATGTAGACATACACTGAATAGTAATATCTTGATGATATTTTATTGTTTAAATTTTATTAATCAGTAATTGCTCAAATATGAGTCCATTCTACGATTGATACGAATTTCATTCTTTCCAATCGTCTCAGTATATAAGGAGGACATCGGGAACATTAGACTACCAATACAATCGTTACCTCGGAGGGAGAGTTATCTCTCGACGGCACCTCTCCTATGATCTCATGCGCCGGACCCACCATGCTTTTAATCGCTTTTTGTGATTCAATCGCGTCCTAAAATACGAATCGCATTAATTATATTTTAATTCTAAGACGCGATTGTGATCAAATATTCGTCACGGAACGTCTCGATCGACCTCGGAGGGAGCCGGGTCGTTCCGTGCCACTACACACGACTGTTCTAATCATAAATCATACCCGACGGCTCGAAATAAATAAAATCGAGCCACCGAGTATAACTCGAGTTAGCTGTAATCCAGTCAGTGTGTGTTATGTGTGTACCTGTTCCAGTGACCGTAGACGTGCCTGTCTCCAGGCGGCTCGTCTGGCGGCTCGCTGGCCCGCGTCCTCCGCGCCGCGCCCCGCGCGACGACGAGCCTTCGCCGACGGAGACACGCCGCCAGCTGAAGAACTGGACGTGGACATAGCTTTATATGTCACTGGCTACCATAATTGACGCCAGAGGCAGTAATCGACCTCCGGATTGTAGATAGATTTCTAATTTCGACCCTAGCTTATAGTGATTGGTGCCACGTGCCACGAAAAGTAGTTACATTGTTTTTAGATCCACGGATTTTTTAAAAATATGTTTTTTTTTTGTTCATTTATATTAGAAAATTCCTTGACATGTGGATTATTCTCGCAATAAAAATATATTTTCTAACGACGATGGTACCACATTTTTAACACAAACTACAGTTTACCATTACATGAGTAACAGACATATCGCACGTACACATTGATATTTCAATAATATAAACGACTGTTAATATAAATTGTAACTAGACTATATTATATGCTGTATCAAAAAGTATAAATTATCAAGAACCGATAGAAAATTATCAATTCCCTCTTAAATAGATATTCGATAAACCTAACAGTACCTATGTCCGTTCTCGTAGGGTTCGTCGTCAGAGTGGTCGCTGTCTCCGCTGGCGCGGTCAGACCACGATGACAGCTCCGAGCGAGAGAGAGACGCCATCTTCCGCTCCTCTTCCTGCTTCAATTTCTCCACTTCATCCTCTGATAAGAATGTGAACACTTTCTCTGGAATATTACACATAATTGTCATTTTAATTTCATTTTAATAAGAATAGTAAAAGAATATCAGCATTAGAAAATATTTTTAAAACCGTTTTCGGTAATGTATGAATAGTTTCACTAAAGTCGGACCTCGATAACTGAAAAACCTTTATAATTTAAAAAAAATATGCTCTTTCCCTCCAGAACTCAAAACCTCATAACTTAAAATACAACCTCGATAACTTGAATCAATAAGTATTGTTGATCCTCTATAACTTAAGGAAATGATTCAATGCTCTCTATAACTAACACTATCTGCTAATTCCAGTAATTTCGAATGGAAACTGAATTGAAATTGAATGGAAGTACAGTGGTAAGGGATTTCTAAGAAACAACAGATGACACACATGCAAGCAATAAAATCCGATATTTTTATTTTGGACATGATAAAAATCTCGGAATATTTGTGAAAGTGATAACATTCTGACTAACCCCATCTTCGAGCGTTTCAATCAATGAAGCAAGAAACGTTATTATGACCTGAACATCATTTATCGAACAGTGTAGCAACATAAAAAGTGAGTTCTCCTTTCTATTTATCTTTAAAAATCGAACCAATAAAGAAAGTGTGAACTATTTAAAAACAATAGTAAATCACTGATTTTTATTGTAAAGGATTTAAAACCTAAAATATTTTTTATATTACATTTGAGTACAAATAGGCATTGGAGTACAAATAGCTAAGCATTAACTCACGGATGTACGTACAATACAATTTCTGTATTTTCTTCAGTTTAGGTAAGTGCAAGTAGTTTTTTGATTATATTTCTAAGCTACTGTTTTGTTAACCAAGAATAATGTAATGATGTTTGACTCACCTGGTTTGGGCGATGATTTGTGGCTTTCTTCCATCGCATTCTCAAAGAATTTTTTCTTATCGCTTACAGATGCTTTCACAAAATTACCAGATTGAGGTGGGGAAGCCTGTAAATATAAAATATCAAATACAAACTGTTCCATAAAATAGAAAGCCAAAAATTCAATTGTGAAATGATAATAAAGTAAATGTTTTAAAAAGCACAATGTACAAGCCATGATATCCATTTCCGGCTATAAACACCCATGCAGTCAAAAAAGTTAATCCTTGAAGACAGCAAAACTATATGCATAAATTAATAAATAATGTAAATAATAAAAAAAACATGCAAACTATAATAAAATGTTGGTTAATGACCGTACGAGGTAAAACAATGGTTTATGTATGGGACGATGAGATTTCGTGTGTTTAGTATATCGAGACGGGTTGCCGACGAACACAATCAAAAGAAGCTGAGTGTGGAGTGGATAATGCCGTACATAATTTATTACCTCGCCGGTGGCAAAGGATTTGATTTTGCTTCTCCATGCGGGTTTCAGGGTAGATGCGGGCGAGGTACTTCCCTCTCTCACTGGTTCGGAACTCATTGATAATGTATCGAATTCGGGAGCAGTCGTCACATCTCCAAAACGGACTCTTCTTTCTAATTGAACGCTTTTAGGAGCATCTCCCGCTTTAATGATAACACGTTGTGTAACATTGGCATTTATGTCTCTCCCTACAGAACTAACTAATGATGGCGAGAGATTAGGTTTTGATGGCGAATAACATTCCTCATTCGACAACCGTGATGGAACAGTGCACGTATATGGGTTAAAAGTACCAGCGACCGTCGTTAAGGACGGATAAGGGTTACAAGGCGGATAGGTAATCGAATGTACCATGTTCGGTGATGCATTCTTAACTCGTAAGTCGCGCAAGGAGACATAAGTATTGGTTTCTGTGTCATCAAATTGACCTCTTTGGGGATGCAAATAGCAAGGCGAATTTGGTACATGTGATACAGAAGGCAGGGTTTTGTAATGAGCATGCAATAACTCTGGTGCGTCTGGCTCTCCTACGGGACTTACTGATAATTCATCAAGATATTCACTACTTTCATTAGAAGGAATTTCATTTCGGAAGACTTGAGACGAAGGCACTTCTGAAAAAATAGGTCCTAGAAGAGGATTTCTATCTGTTCTTAAAGAAGAATCTAGAATTGGATGAGCGTTATAATTGACTGGTGGAGGGGATTCGGATTCTGGTGAGTTGGTTGAATTACTGGACTGCATAGTTGTTTCGGCCACTATGGGTTCTAGAAGAACTACTCGCTCGGGCACAACAGTGATAAGGGGGGCGTCTAGTTCAGGGGCCGCCTCGTGAACTAAATGACTCTGACTTAGTTTTGTCGCGAATAAAGGCGGAGGTGGGATGATAAATTCGTCGGGACGTACAATACTCGCTTTGTTTTCTTTCGGCTCGATTTTAGTGGGTTGATGTTTTATTAGTAAGGTGGTATTCCCCGGACATGCATCGTTAGTAGTCGGAGCGTCCTCCGCTAGCGTTTCATGCGGTCCATGCGTTATGGTTCGAGGGCTGATTTCGTTCGTGGATAACATCTGTTCGTGTAGATTGTGTGAGTCCGAGGTGAAACTAACTCGCTTCATCTGCGGCTTTCGAGGCACTTGTGGTTTCTGTCTGATGGGTGGAGGGTTAGGTGGTAGGTCGACCGGGGTTCCGTGGGAGTCGGTAGGCGGCGGGGTCTTCGGCTTCTGGTGAGTGACCGCCGCCAGCGGGGACACCGGCGCTGGTGAACTAGACGACTGACCAAACCAACAATTGTAACTGCACTGCTTTTACACTACTTTAGCTAAAATATGTGCTTGTATTATATCGTATTGTAACCTCAAAAGAATAGCAAAAGCCACTTGCAAGAAAACAGCCTTAAAAACCCAAAGAAATAAAAACGGGGTAAAACTAACGGACTTATTTAGCGTGGAACAAAAATCTTCCAAAATAAATGTTACGAGAAACTTGCTAACGAAAACCTTAAAGATACATAGAAAAAGACCAGTTTCAAAACAACGTGTATTTAAATTCAACACTAAAGTATAACTTCAATTAGAATAATTTTGTATACAAAGTAAATGTGCCAATGAATTAACATTGCATTGATATTTTTATAAAATTTCAAAATAAATGGCAGTTTTTAAATTTGGCAATCTTCATATAGTTATATTTAATAAATTATTGTTACAGATTTGTTTCTGATATGTCAAATACTTTATACAGAGTTAAAAAGTAATGGACTGCAAGTGCAAAAAGCAATGAAGAAAATAACTTGGTCAAATAAAACTATAGCAATAGCTTAAAAATGCGATATTTCAGAGTAATAATAAAAATAATATTTAGCGGACCAACACGCAATTAAATTATCTAGCTCTGCGGAATAATAAACTCTATATTTTTTAATTAAAACAAAAGTTTGTTAATTGAAATGATTTTCATAATGTCCTCAAAACAAATAAGCACACTTGAAGGTGTGAGATCACTGAATACATCAACTCTGCCATTAGGAGCTGCTACACAAACAAGCACATGTTACTTTGCATGTTAACAATACACTCACATAAAAATTACATTTTTATTTATATATTTGAAACATTAATCGAATAATAATCTTAATGTATTTTATTTATACTTAAGGACTGCAATTATATTAAAATTATAAATAAAAAGAATATTAAGACATTGGCAATAAAATAATTATATATTTCTTTCAAAATGTTTGTTATATTGTTAAACGGCATATAGTATGTAAGGTATAAATTGTTATATAAAAGGCTATATGGACTATAGTTGAATACAGAATGACATTCAGTACAGTAAGTTATTAAACTACAATTTTGGTCACTCGATACTTTTTTATAGTTATCTGATCAATACCCCTACTATAGTTTCGACGTTACGAAAATTATGACAGTTTTCGTCATCATAAAATCAAAACCTATTCACAAATAAAAAAAACTGTTCTTTAGGATTATTATCTCTAGTTATTTAGGATGATTACTATAAATATAATTTTTAACAGATTGTTTTAAATATGTTAATAGATTTTTTTTTCAACGATGTCGAAAACTCTCATAGTTTTCGTAATATCAAAACTCGTAGTAGAGATACTATTTCCTTAAGTACTTGGTAACGCAATAAGGCTGGATAGGGAACAATAGCAATCCTTCACATGTATTATAGTTAATTATATAAACTCCTACATATTCAAAACCATCAAAATATATGACTTTTAGGAATATAAACGTTAATTATCATTCATTATAACTATAACTTTTATAATATTTAGGTTTACCTTCCCCTTCAGTCATATATTAACAGTGTATGGAACAAATGTATAAAACATTCATACAAGATGTATTAATTAAATGGATGAATTTATTATATTTTGATGAAAAGAGAGACCGTATAACAATAACTAGTAGAATAGATATATTTGACGATATATGGAAATACGAATATTACAATGACTTCTCTAGACATCTATCATGGTCACATAGGATATACGCAAGTACGAATATATATTAAATATATACATCATTACACACAAGGACAAATTCAATATTACATATATATAATACATAGAATAACGTCAATTTTTTATAAAATGTATACATACAATAATCATATTTCATAGTTACATACAATAAATTACTTACAATAAGATCTCTTGACGGATACGAGATCTACTAGGTACACTGTTAACCGTAACCAATTATTTAACTTAATATTTAAAATATTCGAATAAGAGTTCATCTCGAGTATATATACAGTATTGGACAGATGTTATTGCGGTACTATGTGTTTCCTTCCGTTCCATCTTGATTTGCATTCTGCAATGGACGTAATACTTATTGTCAGTTTATCTGAGCGTCTATTTCTCATAAAATTTCTAGCACATAACGACACCGATCTAAGGACATGATATATTGGATTTAGAAGAGGATATATCGTGAATTCAATTCACATCGTTACAAAAACACGATCGTAACATGCACATAATAGACAATACAGGTCACTACATACAGAAATATTATATAAGATCTAATAACGAAACAACAGTCGAAATAATAACATAGAGAAAAACCTTTCCCGTACGATATATATGACATCAATAAATCAACATTTATTTTGGAAGATATATTAAATAAATTACAATATTTATATATTAAAATAGTAATATATTTTCATGCAAGCTATAAAGTTCAATGTGCATGCCATCGAGAGACCGAAGTGCAATAAATTGCAAATATGTTAAGGAAGTCTAGTTAAACTAAATAACTACAAATCTACATAAATCCACGTCCATGCTTTCTTAAATTTTCTATAATTTACACATACAAAAATTAAATTACCATTACATAACTCTCATATTAGCATTATTTTTTAATTATCATCTGTCTTTCTAAATTGCATTATCTTTTAAAAACACTTTGTCAAGCTCGAGAATAAATAATAACTTTTCAGTATAAATATTCATTATCAAATAACTAAGTTTCTATCACATATATAAAGCTAGCTACTATTCACGGGGAAAATTACAAAAAGTTAGAAAATTCGTTATAAATGATGAACAATTTTTTTTTTCTAAAAATCTCATCAAAAATGATTCAGTATATCATCAAGTATACAAATGTTTTATCTGTCTAATAACAGTCCCGTGTCCCCTATGGCCTGTGTGTCGTAGGCTGGTGGTGGTGTCATACCTGGTTGTGCAGCGTGTGCTTAGACATGACGACGGTGGTGGTCTTGTGCAGCGGCTCCGGCGTGGGCGGGGACGGGTCCAGGGCGATGCTTTCCACCGCGTGCACTATGTCCAGCACCTATGGGCACCACACACACTGACGTACTGACATACTGAGCAGCCGGTACATTATATATATGATGTATTGCTGAATCAATCGATTTTGAAATGTTTGTCCGTTTGTTTAAAATACAATTACTAATTAACTAGAACTGTACCGATTCTGTTAAACTGTATGTGATAAAGGGGTTTCTATATCCTGGCAAGGTGAACATGAACTCACAGCAGATTATCATTAAAACAAAATTATAAAATTAATAAAAAAATTTTTGTCGATAGCATATAATTTTTATACTAAATATAAATTTACCTTTTCAGGTGTAGACTTTTCCCTCACTTCGGCGATTTGTTTCTCATGTTCAAACTCCACTAAATCTTGTCGAATATGTTGTTCCTAAGATATCGTAATGAGTTATGGCATTATTTATTAAACTAAATTACAACCTATTTAGTAAGCTAAAAACACAACTACAATTTTATAAGATGTTTGTGAATACATATTATAAAGCAAGAATACTACAAAATGATCTTACTTCACAAATTTATTAGCACTTATCAAATAAGCCGTAGACTAACCTGATGTTGGTGCAAAGACTCGTCTCTATCCAGACTGGAAGTGGAGTGCGACAAAGAGCCGCCGGTGTCCGCCGTCCCGCTCTCGCTGCCCGTCTGTGTGAATGGCATTTGTGTGCACTAGCTTTCTAATGTGTGTGTGATACTTAAGTAGCGAAAACTAAAAATTGCACTCGAGTTCCTAAGTTACGTGCAACAAGGAGAAATATGACACGTAGCAGCAGAGAAGTCACCCTAAACGGTTCTGAGGGGATATTCTTCAATACTCACAGCACACTTGTCGGGTCGTGAGTACCCGTGGCAGACGACGAGCGCGAGCGGCGCGTCGGAGGCCGAGCGCAGCGCGTTCACCGCCTCGGCGTGCGTCGCGCCCAGTAGGGAGATACCGTTCACCTCCAACAGACGCATGCCCGCCTGGTACACCGACATGGATTATAGACTATCCACCCATATTTATAATCGATCTTAATATCATCATTGCTACTATTTTGAAAGTATAATATTTTTCTTGAGTTGTCAGTTAAAATAAACGCTTTGTGAATCAAATTATTAACTTTATAAATTCTTTATCAAGTTTAATTTCAGTCCCGAATTATACCATATCGATTTTTAATAAAGATTTCATATTGCTTGATACTATATTTTATACACTTTAGTAAAGACACCCCACTTAAATCCTTTTTTTACTAGGTCTATTTCTAACTAAATCGCTTAATCTCTTTCGCAATCATATCCTCCTGGTACTGAGAGGTGAAATAACTATACTACGTTTACGTTTACACTTCGAATTACGACGACATTTCTGTCAGGTCCATTCCCCTGGTAAATTCTTATGAACTGTAACATTATATTTTTCAATGGAGTATATCTCCTTTAAAACATCTTGATAATGTTTTAAAATAAATACTAAAGAAATGGTCTATTATATTTGTAAGTTTTTGTTGCAGTTTTAATGATGTCATTTTTACTTACCTTAAGCCTGCCGTCTCTTCGAGCAGCTCCCCCGCTATTGATCTTTGATATGAAAACTCCTTCGTCGTTGGGGTCATTAGGGTTACCGCGTTGTCCATTGAGACCTCCCTTTATGTGCATCCCTAGCTTTTCACCCTCTTGCTTTATTATAGTTAGCTCCTGTAATATAAAGTAAATTTTAGGACCTATTCTTGCCACGCAAGTTTAAACACATTTCCGTCGGCAAAACTGCAACATTATTCTTACATAATAATCTTATAGAAACAACAATAGCTGTTCAGTATAGAAGAAACATCTTGTAACATGCAAAGCCAAGACGAACATGCAACTTACTCATGAATACAGTAATATTAATATCAAATCAAAAATTACAAACTATGCTGAGGACCTGGAAATTGTTCCAGAAATTATAAAAAGGTATAAAAGGAGAAAGCTGTATTGAGATTTTACAATTTTGAAGCAATTAAGATATTAGGGTAAAAGTCACGATCTATAGAAAGCGTATCACGTTGTCTGAACACTCGGTGTACTGGGGAGGGGGGACTTGACATAAAATAACTTTATAAACACACATAGGATCGAGTCGACGATCACTTACAGTTGCGTCAACAATCTCAACTTGAACGAGGCCCTGTATGTGTGTAGTGATGGCCGTAGTGTGCACGTGTGGAACAAAATATATATCTTTTTATAACACCAACAATATATATTATTTTATACTATTTTGCCAACTTAGATCGTAATGTAGATGATTTGCAAATATTAAGCGACAGATTGCAGCAGTGTCGACTGATGGTCTAGTTTTGTTTTACTTTTGATGCACTACATATGTTTTTTTTTAACTACATAAGCATTAGTATTATTATTCTACTTTAAAACATACTTATATAATACCATATCGCTTTTTCTCTGCAAGTGATGCAATCATGCACATGAGAACATTCTGTCTGTTGTTATAAATAAGTCAAACGAGTTCAACTTATAATATTAAAATGTTGTTAAACAATATGGCGACTTAAACTCGTAAGTTATTGTTAAAGCTCACTCAGTTTGCATTAAATATTATAAACACTTACTGCACTTATGACACAGGATCGCCAAAAAATAAATAATTAGGCAATAAATAAATTTAGAATGTTTCCACTCACAAATTAATAATCATCAAATATTTTCGTAAATAAATAATAGTTTTAGGCTAGTTAAGGAAGGTTAGTTATTTATTACTAGATATCATTTAACTTATTTTAATGACATGAATGGATCCAATGATTTAGTATCCTTTTTGATTCCAGACCATAGTGATTGTCTACTAAATGTAGATGAGAGATGGCGAATCCTGTGTCACGGGCGTTTTCCCCAACACTGACCTGGAATCCTGAGGGCAGAGGGTCGTGTCGCACGGTGAGTGTGAGAGTGGGTCCGGGCTGCAGCAGCAGCTGCACGGCGTCCCTGTGCGTGGCGCCAGGCAGCTCGGTGCCGTTCACCTTCAGCAGGCGATCGCCCATGCGGAGCTTGCCCGACCTAGCAGCTACACCGCTGGGTACGACCTTGTAAGAATGTATTTTTTATTTTAGTAGTTATAATTTAATATTAACGACGAAAATATATATGAAAGGTATATAGTATGTTTTTTATAAGCGCAATTTGCCTTCGACTTGTTTGGAAATCTGTGTTCAGGTTTTGTATAGAAGTCATGAGTATGTTAGATTTGGGAAAATATTTTTTCATCTGTGCTATTTATTTATTTAATATTGTGTTAGGGTAATAACTTCCTCTTTATTGCTTCTTGCTTACATTTAACATGGCTACTGTCATTCATAACTTTATAACTAGGTACATATAGATTAAAAATACATATAATAATATACTTACATGTGATATAAATATGCCCGGCTCTTTACCACCAAATGGCACGCAAGAGTGGTCGGTTCCTCCGATGATGCTAAATCCGAGCGAACCTCCATCTTTTACCAATGTAACATCCTGTAACAAAGAAAAACAGTATTGTAGCACAAGATTTATGTCAAGTTGTTGCTTATTTAATGTTTATTTATACAGGCCGATATATAAAAAGTAAGCTACCGAACTTACATGGAAAATAGCTCTTATTCCCATGAAGCTACGGTAACATCTTTCGTTAACAATTTATATAAACGTAATTATATTTTGTGATATTGCTATACATAATCTTGGTATATAAGCGATAATTACGTAGATAAATAATTCGTGTTAGTTTAACGCCAACTCTACTTAAAGTAACAAAATTTAAGCTTAACATTACATACAAGTCCTTTTCCCCAAAAAAAAATACATAGTGTAGTGCAACGCATATTGAACTATACCGACTGTGGATTAAAATAATATTCTTGTTACTAGAATATTCAATAACACTCAATATATGAGTAATAGAATGCTCAGCTACGATATATTCATGTGGTGTGACGAGAATAGTAAGAAGTGAGTATATGTGGTGTTTAAGAGTAATGTAACGATGGAAAAGACGAGAATAATTGTTTGTCGTGGTATGGTGACTTTATGTGGAGGATGTATCCATGTGTGTTAATAAGTATTCATGTGTGTCAATAATTATCCATGTGCGTCAGTCAATAAGTATCCATGGGTATATATAAGTATCCATGTGTGTCAATAAGTATTCATATGTGTCAATAAGTATTCATGTGTGTCAATAAGTATCCATGTGTATATATAAGTATCCACATGTGTCAACAAGTATTCATGTGTGTCAATAAGTATTGATGTGTGTCAATAAGTACCTATGTGTCAATGAGTATTGATGTGTGTCAATAAGTACCCGTGTGTTAATAAGTATTAATCTGTGTCAATAAGTATTGATGCGTGTCAATAAGTATCTACATGTGTCAATAAGTATCCACGTGTGTCAATAAGTATTCATGTGTATGAATAAGTATCCATGTGTGTCAATAAGTATCCATGTGTGTCAATAAGCATCCATGTGTGTCAATAATTATCCATGTGTGTCTATAAGTATTCATGTGTGTCAGTAATTTAAAAAGCTTAGCCTTAACTGCTCATAACACTAAACGCCTTAGAATACAATTGAATGCTTGACTTATTGACTGACTGGTTCAAAAACAGTGTTGAATAGCTAACAAAATAATTCATTTTCTCCACTACCTGCAGATTAACCTATCATTAATAAATGAATCAAGAAATGAGAGTAAATTTCTGTAAAATAAAAAAGGAATTCTACAACTTGCAAAGACATATGACCCTTGTATGAATATATATTGTTCGATCGACTACGGTCACTTTACTATTAGCATTTAAACTAAGACATTAATTATTACCTAGATCCCAGAATAGTACCACACTAGATTAACAATTAAAGCTACATTTCATACCATGACAGAGCAGGATAGCAAAAGACCAACCCTTCCTCTGTCGTCGTGCCTATTTTTATTTGCTAAGGGTGTTGTCTGCATCCCCCTTAGTATTTCTTAAGAGTGGTAACGTTTTACTAATTTAACTTACAGTTCACACTCACATGTCAGTTACATTTTTTTGATTAAACTGGTCTGGACTGGTGAAGAAAAACACGTAGAAGAAACCTACACTAGGATGAGTTGCGACTTAACTAGGAGTTGATTGAGTTGTTCTATTTTGGATATTATAGTCAATAAATTTAAATAAATATAGAATGAAACATAAACCGACACGGACAAGGATTCAAGCCTGCGACCTCTGGGAAAACCTCCTGTCGCTCTACCAAATGAGCTACAGTATCGTTGTCCGTCTCGGCATTCTATATGTGATCATCTTTATCAGGACGGTGGTAGCATCTATTAGGTTTCTTTCGAAAATCCTATACAATGCTTCTAACTTTTGCAGTTATAGATAAACATTGAAAAGATGCCACTACCGAAATTAATGTTTGAAAACATCTAGAAACATGTAAGTTAAGCTTATTTTTTTTTTAAATATAATATAAAAATTAAATCGACACGGGCAGGGATTCGAACTCGCGACCTCTGGAAAACCGTCCCGTCGCTTTACCAATTGAGCTACCGTATCGCTGTTGGCCTCATTTGGTAGAGCGGCGGGACGGCCAAGGCCCAAGATTAGAACCCTATGGTACACCAAAACTTATGGGATCTTTTTTTTTACTGCTACAGCCTGGAGCTTTTTAGGAATTAGATGGGATGTTAACCACCTCAATAAACTACCATGAATGGCAATATTGTCGACTTTTGGTGCTGAAAGATTATAAGAAATCTTATCGACAGTTTCAAATGAGTCATTTTTTAGGTTATATACTTTGGTACATGTGTTGCGATTTTTTCTTCTTACAAGTATGTATATAACTTGAACTTAAAGTTATTTATTTTATGAAACCTTACAAATTATTTATTAATACAAATATTAGTAATGGGAATATTGCTTTATAGATAATTATACCTAAAAGCTTCGGTATGACGGATAATTTTTAATGTTACTTATGGTTATGAAACTTAAAAAAATTATATAAAATGCTAAGACATTAATATATAGATATCATTATAAGAATAGATCCGAGGGGACAGAACTTATTAGTTAAGAAAAGATTTCCAAACTACAAGCTCTGATGCTGGAGAGTCACGAGGAGACAGTGGAAGAACAATAAGAAGTAAAACAAAATAATAAAGGGTAATAAAATCTATTATCCTTTCAGAGCATTTTATTAACCATTTGTTTCTGCTGTAATACTTTGTTATTTAGCTCTTCTTTTTTCTGTTTGTGGATGCTTGGCGAAGATTTGACCAGTTCAGATCACCTACATGTTGCCAACGCTAGTTACTTATTTTACTGACTGAGCTTTAATACATTTTCAGACTACACGACCCCTTGGACTATTGTTTGTTTTCCTGTTAATATTCCTACTAATAATATAAGCCTCTACTAATAAATATTTTCTAACATTACATAATATACAACATATCTATAAACACATAAATATACACACCATTACCTTTCTACATACACATTTTTGGTTGTCCATAACTTAAACGGAACGCTTTTTATGTCCCTATAATTGAAAAGCCTCATCTCCTTAGTGCATTTCAACATCTAAAAGTCAACAGATGGCACATTGTAATCACATATAAATCTTACTTCGATGATGAGCGGCTCGACGAGTCGGTTATCGGTGATGCGCGTGACCGTGGTCTCGGTGAAGGTGGACTTGGTGATGGTCTCGGTGACGCGGCCGAGTGCGGCGGGCGGCGGTGGCAGCACGGGCGGGCGGGGGCGCTCCAGCACCACGCGCGCGCGCCCGCCGGCCCCGCCCTCCGCCCCGCCCTCGCCCCCGCCCGCGCCCAGGAAGTGCGCCGGGATCAGCGCTTGGAACTCCTCGCTGGTCATCGCCCGCGGCTGCGTCCGACGCGTCCGCATCGTTTTAGCATTGTACTGACTATCGGGACCGTCGCGACGGACGTCGGCGTCCACGTACCCGAAATGTGAGCTCTGTATTTCGGGACGTCGACGCCGGTATCCGCCGCGACGGCCCCGGGCGAGGCGAGCGTGATGATGATGTGAGCGTGTCGAACGAGCGCGTGACCGTCACCGAGTACCCGATGGCATGCGGCTCACCTGTATGTCCTCGAACACGTCGTCGCTGGAGGCGTGCAATTTATTGGCGCCGGGAGTTAGAGGCGTGCTCGTGCTGTTAGTAGTCGGCTTCGCCTGAAGTCAACGCAGACAACGTATTAACTCGAGCTTGTAGTGCAAATCGAATAAGAACTATGAATATGATAATGATGAAAGAAAAATTACATTAAAACCTGAAATACATTTAATTCAATTGAGTCATACAGTGGATCTTAATTTAATATTATCCTCGACCGATAAAATAATATTTATAACAAACATTCGTAACTACAAGGCAAACAATTTCAAGCCTTACCGTTCCGTTAGTCTGACTAAGTTTTCTCGGGGCCGGTTGTGGCGGTGCCGCCGGTGCAAATGTATGCGACTGTGTGATATGTGGCTTGTGTGGTTGGGTGTGTGGTTGCTGTGTCGGTTGCGCTATTGGTAGCTGTGTCGGTGGCGGTGCAACGTGTGTGCTCAAGCGCGGTGCTGTGTGATTGCCGATCAACGGCACGTGATTTGCGGTGGGTTTCTGTATTGGAGTGATGTTCACATTCTGCAGACTGGTCTTGTGCTCCTTCATTTCGTCTGACGTAGACTTGCGCGGGAGAAGTTCGCCTACACAGAATAACCGAGTATTATAATAATATGCAACGCATAAAAACTTCTTTCTATACGGTAACTTAATCAAATTATTATGCCTTAAAAGTAAATGGATGATTATTTAAATTTAAGCAGATGTTCGAAAGCCGTAAGCAATTTAAATAAAGTTTGGCAATAATAACGGTATTAGAATACCTTGTTCTTGTGTGATTGTCCGCTGGAGGACAAGTCTCACAAACCGCTCGTGACCGGTCAGCAACGAGACTGCACTCTCGTGAGGAGCTTGCTCCATATCGACGCCGTTGATCTGAAATAAAAGAAATATTTACAACTTAATAAAATCGTAACATCACGACGCGTTATCGGGATAAGGCGAACATCATTTTGCCGCTGTCAAAAATTAAATGTTTTAAGTCTCACAAAATTTACACGACTATTTCGAATAAAGAAATCTATAATAAATTCGAAGGAAACACAATGGATGTATATATATAGTAAATATTTTTTTTTGTCACAATTGCGATATAAAAAAACTAACTTTAAGGCTTCATTGCTTTTATTTAATTTCGCTCAATTAATTCCAAACAACCGTGTCGCTACCCGTATTTGATATATGAAATAGTAAGTGTAATAATACTAACCGAGATAACCTTATCTCCGACCATCATCTTCCCGTCCTTGGCGGCTGCTCCCTGTGGCGACACGCGCGACACAAAGATGGCGTCGCTATCATCGCGGTAGGCCGGCGAGCCCTTCCCGCCCGCGATACTGAACCCGAGACCGGACCCGTCACGGATCAGCGTCGTGTGCACCAACACCTTCTGCTGGTAGGCTGCCACGGGGAAGTATTTATAGTTATTATGTTCCAAATCCTGCTTTGACCTTGAACGAGGGCACTATTTAGGCTGTAGCCTATTTCCATCTTTGAGATTCGTTCTGAATATTAGTGATTGAATTTGTGTTATAAAGATCATAGTTAAAAAAAAACTTTATATTATAGATTAATACTTAATAGTTCTCATAGGACTTTCTAAATATTTGTAATTTTTAGTTTTGCTTGAAGCTGCAGAATCAAGTAGTGGCCAAGTTACATACTTAAAGAAAATATGAAAATTCTATATGTCATAAATAATATACAGTATGTATTATCTTGTCAAAAAAATAACCTTCAAAGTGAAGTAATGATACTAAAAGTTAGGTAAGCTGATAATAAAAGATAATCATCGGTAAAATCTGTAATAAACCAGAAAATAATGAATTGTTCATATTCTAGGGGCAACATTTTTTAATTTCATGGTGCTTAAGACATTTAGAACAAAATATTGGTATATTTCTTAATTAAACAAAGAATCTGTTCTTTATAAAATTTTCAAAGATAAAATAAACTTCACATTTAACAAGATATCAAACAAATAAAATGTTCAAATGAGGCCCCTTAATGGAATGCCTTTGGTATGACGTAATGACGTCATACTCAAAACATTTACTTAAACAACGCGAGTTCATCAGACCCAAAACAAATGACGTCATCGACCAAAGTGTGTCCAATATTTGAACATATGTTTTAATACAAGTTTTGACATATTTTTAAATAATATTGGCTCACCAGGTGGGACATAAGGTTGTGTGATGGGTGGTGGGGAGGCTTGGAGGCGCTGGTAGTTAGCTTGGACCGGGGTGTAGCTGATGTTGGTTTGATTGTTGACAGCTTCTTTGAGCTCCGGTTCGAACTCTTCGGCGTATTGATTGCTAATGATGAGTGGTTTCGCTAAGATACCTCGCCCGGTTGGTACCTGTATAACGTGTTATTATTAAATAACATTTAGTGCTCAATTTGTGGTTTATATGAAACATTATTAGTATGGCAATATAATACCTGTCCATTCTCCAATGTAGAAACAGTATCAGTGGTGCTGGACACGGAGTGGTGACTCGCTCCGCTAGCAGCTCGGCTGTGTGTTCTTTTAATACATTTTATATTTAATTAGTTATACTTTTATTTTAACTATAATGGTTACAACTATATTTTGTTTAAATTATAAATACCTTGTGGATGTAGGCGAGTCTCTAGTCACAACTAGAGTAAGAGTTTGACCGCTCGCTTTGAGTACCTCCACTGCATAGTAGTGATCGACTTCCACTACAGATGTACCATTTACTGATAACACTTTGTCGCCCACCTGAGAAATTATCATTAAATTATCATGTTATATACATATTGAACAATTCCATACGCTAATATTACTTTCGTATTTAGATATTTTTTAAAACAGTTAAATCTAATAAAAAAAACTTACCCTAAGCCCAGCCAGATAGGCCGGTCCGTTGGACGTGACTCGTGATATGAAGATACCATCATCATCGCCAACGTACGGCGTGGATCCCCGGCCGCCCGCTATGCTGAGGCCGAGGCCCCCAGCGGCGCGCGCGATACGAACCTCGATGCATCTCTGATCGTTCACGATGCGGGCCTCGCTGTCCGCACGCTCAGAGACCGATTCGCCTATAAAATATATAAAAAATACAATACTGTTATCTTATTTAAAATGTTATAAATTTTATTGTACAGTTACCATTGATAATTGTTTATTCATAGAGAAAGTTAAATTATAATGGAACTACATTTTTTTATTATTCAATTTTCTAGTATCTATTTTTAGATATCTACTTTGATTTATTTGTAATTGTTAAGACGTAGTTAGGTAACAAATAAAGGATACATGTGTTATGTATGTTGAATGCTAATGAACAATACATGTGTATGTACATAATGATATTACGGATTAACTATTTTCATAACATAGGTAGGTATATAATGATTGTCTGTGGTATAGTTGCGTCAGCGAATTTAAGTAAACAGTAACTATTGGTTAAGTATTCGTGTACTTCGACTTATAACCAAGGTAATAGGATTCTATATTTTAAAAATTAAAATCAAATTCAAGTCAAGACAGACTTTACAAGTACATAACTTCCAACTTTCTTCAGATAGGAGAAAACAATTGAAACCACAGTTATGGTATGCTATTGACGCATGTCGGTGGGCTTTGATCAGTTCTTATTGGTATGTACCACCATTCTACTGCTGTCATTTACTGTAATTACATTCAAGATGAGTTCCTTCATTTAAAGAAGCCAACCTAATTAACAAACAAGGTCCCTAGATAACTCATTGTGGGCGTCTTACTTAGTCTTTTAATCGTATAATTAGTGCTCCCTTGATACTAAAACAACAACGTATTACGATATAGGTCAACCATATCGAATTACTAAGCAGGAATAGGAAACTAAAATATTTTAATAGATAGAAAATCAAAATTAAATCGATACGGCACGGATTCGAACTCTAAGGTCACCTTACCGACTAGTCGCTCTACAAATTGAGCTATCGCATTCTATATTCAAACAATTGGAATATTGCTAAAAAAAAGTAGATATATACCTAACAAATTTCCCTTCAGATAAATCACAACAAAGACAATAGTGCAATATCTCCATAGGATCTCGTTCAATAAAACACAATTGTCGTTTCTCTTACACAAATCCCTATCGCAGACAGTATTGAATTGAATAATAAACGATCGTATTGCCTTAAGTAGACTTCGCACGACAATCTGTTAGACAAGATAAATGAACAGTGAAATCATATCCAGAATCATCAGCGTCCTGAATTTACTACAATAGCCAATCAGTCGTACTTTCACCCCCTCCATAAAGTAAATGGTGCAACAGCCATCTATTGTATTCCAGAACGAAATCGTGAGTAAGACTTCGGGATTCGTGACTATCATTTATCGGTAGTTTTATTTCATCAGGAAATGTTATTTTCTAGGAATAAACGTTTAACTCTGTTAGTAATAGACAAGTGAAAGTCCAAATTATGCCATTTATCGTTGATATAACAATGATAAATCGCTGTATCGGTTTTTAATGTTTGCTATAACCGATTCGATTCGAGGAAAAGCAAAACCTCTGGTAGCGTTAATAATTTCTCTAATGGTTCTTCTCTAATTTTATATAGAAAATATATATAAAAATCATTGAATGAAATCGTACATACATGTAACATAGTAACTAATATTTTAATTATAATTTTTATTCGTCCATGCAGGTGTATTTTATGCGTAGGTATGCACATATGGACCAAACATCTTGAACTTTTTGTAACATGACAAAAATACCTGACGAGCTAGACATTCTATCACATTTAAATAAACCAGTTAACAGTAAATATATGTTTATACCTATAAAATAATTTATATATGGTTAAAAAACACGCCAAATTAGCTTTAATAATTATTAATCCTAGAGATCCTAATCAGGATAAAATAACCTCATCGAATTATTAATTTACTATGGGTCCTTGATATGTGTATAAAGTTTGAACAAAATCGGTCCGTGGAAGATAAGAAAAAATCGCATTCGAAAAATTCTGTTACAAGCAAATAAACAAGCAAACATACACGTGAAACTAATAAAAGCGTGTTAAAAACCTTCAATTTTGAGAACAATATTGCCTCTACTGTTATTGTTAATAGCCTGAAACTCCATTGACGAATGTGATAATGAATCAATTACAAAAGTAGCAGTTAAGGCATTATTACATAAACATACACTTTATGTTTGTTTATTGTTGTGTAGTAAACCGAGACTTAAACACAAATTATACCACCACATATAAAATTTTAACATTTAGGATGTTGCTTTTATATGTGTCCATGTTTACTTCATATAATTTAAATTTCATTACATCCAGGAAAATATCTATATTTACTTATAAATTTGAGGATGATAACTCACTCTCAGGGTGAAAGGAGCTCATATTTTTATCTGATCCCAACAAGATCATTTTACTCTACAACTACAGATGTACCAAACATACTTTATAATAACCAACATTGTTTATGGTAATTACAATTCATGCTTTAAGTACATATTGTGAAGATACTTTATTCTAAAAGGACGAATAATTCTGATAACACCAATGACTCCTATAATTCTAAATTAACCAAAAGTATAAATCAGAGTAAGAAAAATGATTTATATACTAAGTCAATAATACTGAAAGATCTAAAGTAAACCTCCAATATTCAAATAACAATAAACACTATTTAGTTATTTTTATATTTACTTATACTGTATGCTAAGCTAATGTTTCCACATATTGACTCTATATAATAAAACGCAATACAGTTATTTACGCACGGGTAAAATAACCTTAGGCCTCGACGAAAGATGACCGCATCAGACACAACTACCGCAGTTTCACCTTCAAATATAAACAATATTGCTACAGGTATTTAAAATGTTCTATTTATTGTACGCGACCGACCATTTAATGTCATTGAGTGTTGCTATAATAATGATATATAATAATGAGATGTTATAATTGTAATGATAGTACCATACGCTATTTGATGTTACGACTGACAAGCTAGACAAGACAATGAGATTGTTTCAAGTAATCAAATAAGTAATCTGTGTGAGATCTAGTTGTTATTATTTCAGTAAAATAAAGATTGTAAAAAGATAAAGGTTAGGTACAAAAAGAAGACATTTTTTTTGTATTCAAGTTAGTTTATTGTCTAGAATTGTAAAAGGGACTATTCCTATGGATCAATATATTTCTACATACAAAAGTTATTTAGATATTAGAATTTTATTAATAATTAAAGATAGGATAAATAAGAACATTACATAAATAATAAGATTCGTTAATAAAAATTGTATGTAACTTACGTTTCTTCTTCCTTATTACACCCATTCTTCAAATCTACAAATATTTTTTGTTTATTTTCTGAATGACAACTGCCAATAACGAAAAGGCAATTCAAACATAAGCTCGGGATAAACAAAAGATATCAATAATCAAACTGCACCCGCCTATTTTTCTCATAAATGCATTCCTTATCGGTCATTGTCCAATAGTTTAGTAATGTTTTTAAAGATCGTACGAGGTCACAGAATATAAGCTCAAACAATAATATGCGAGATAAAACACGCGCAGCCCGGGGCGCAGGCGCTGACGGAATGCGAGGTGCAATCGCTAGATGTGAGGCTGTGGCGCCGGCGCCTGCGCATACCCACCCGCCAGACCTCTCCGTTAGATTAAAAATAGAAAGTAACAACCTGCGCATACCGACTCCTTATAATTTTTTACCCTTATATTATGCACCACTTATCCGATCTTAATTAATTTAACGATCAGAAATCAACACTTGAATTCAATCTCGATTTGATTGGTATAAATTATATTCTAGATTGGATTACTTACTTAGGAGATAGGTAAATTGCATTGAGCTTATTCATAGCAAGACAGGTGAGTGAGTGAGTGAGTATATTAATTATAATTATTGATAACTAACTCGTAGAGGAGACGGATAAGAATCTTCAAATAGGTTTATAAGATGACATTAAGATGAAATATCCTTATATAGATAATAATTGTAGGGGTTTAGTCCTTTCAATATATGAAACCTTATTATATTAAATAAAAGTTGAAAACCAAGATTACAGGAACTCCAAGACACTGTTTTGGAAGTAATTTATTCTAAAAAGAATCTAGTTTATGTTTATTTATTGTTATTATATATTCACCTATTATACTACTATATTTACTTTTTTTATAAACGTTGTAATATTCTGCTATAGTATAGATTTACTTTACATTTTTATTTTTAGTCGACTTTGTTTTTTTTCTGTTCGAGCCTACTCCAAGCGACATGAAAGTTAAACAAGCAATGTTGCAAATGTAATTATTTCTTATACGTGATATTCATTAAATACATCTTAACTTAATGTCAGAAATCATCTAAAGTCGATAAGTAACAAGTGTCTTAATAGTCTGATACGAGGAGAAAATTAGAAATTTCAAATAAACCCATCGGGATATGCCTTTCAGTCTAACAGAAGATTATAGAGACAGGAGCATTAACTTTCGATTTGTAAATTTACATGAAATTATACATACAACTATAAAACTTTAGTTTAGTTTGTTCTTAAACTATTATTATACTTGAGTCTCTAGCTTATTCTTATTTTTTGAGTCTTTAGCTTATTCTTCTTTTTGTTTTTACTTTTAAGTAAACTAACATCAGTTGAAATTCGTAAGAATAATACATAATTTCTCAAAATATCCCATATTCGTTGTGAAAAAATTACAAACCCTAACACTACTCTATAATTTCGTTTTATTATAAAAGAAAAAAAAAATAAAAAAGATCTGAGATTAAAATCTACAAAAATCTCTAACCGGTACATTTTCCGGCAGTACTTTTAGTCTTTACATCCGTCGAGGAAGTATCAATCATTTATAGTCTAATTAAACGTTAAATCTTATTGGTATCATTGATTTACTTTGAATATTAATAATAAATTGTAATAAATAATTAATATTAGTGTTAATAATATGCGGCACGTGACATAATAAATTCCAAAACCTGATTCGAATATTCAATATTAATATATTATGAATACGATATTCTTATTACTTGTATTTTCGCGTGTCAAATAACTGCTATAGTGATGTAGCTTTTTAAGAATTTTGTGCAAAAGAGAGGCGTGGGCGCATGTGACCGGCTAAAATATAAACTTCTATATATAGCTTAATTTTTACCTATTTTTTCTATTCATTTTTTCCTAAATGTAACTGAGACTGAGTCTTCGTATTAATCGTATAACAACTCGTGGACGCGCTTCACTAATTCATTTCACAGGTTCGCTTTCAAGATCTTCATCCGCAGAGAGAATTTAACCGCAACGTAGGTTAGATATCAGTGCGGTTTCGCTACCGGTCAACATAAAAGTAAAATGGAAGAAACACGAGCTAGGGCATAGGCTTATTACCACGAGATTGATTTAGACAGATGAAATAAATTAGAAGAGAAAGGTGTTCAGACACAATAGGCAAGGTGAATGTGAGATTACTTCCTAGAGATAAAATACCGATGTGCAAAAGATAAATGTTACAGATAAACTAACATGACACTTAAGATATAGCACGAACTATTTAGAAAATATGCTAACGATAAACACTGAAGGAAAAATACAGCGTTCGATGCTTAGAGTTATTATACATAGAAAAGTAGAGTCATAGGCAAGCTTATGAATGCGGTGTCTGACAAATAATAAGAGAGTCAAGTTGAGAGATCGATACTTATCTTTGTATAACCACACATGCAAGAAAGAGAGACAAGTAGATAGATTCATTTGCTTTCTCTCTTTTTTCGATAGACACATTTTAAGCGGACTTCCCTACTCTATGCCTAACTCTATGGTTTTGGCGTTCTCTAACACTTGTTTATTGATCATCCAAAATTAAAAACAATAAGTAAAATTTAAAATCATAAATCATAACATTCAAATTACATGTAATGACATTAATAGATGGTTTTGAAACTAATACTTAGCAATTTGAATTCTCACCACTTTTGATTGATGGGTCATTATTAAAAATTACTTTTAAAAAAATAAAACACAGTTATCTGTAAAAAGGTAGATGTTGTAAATCTTATAGATAAATAAATGCACTATAAGTCTCACGATACGTGTGTAACCTTTTCATTGTAAGTAAAAGCAAATAAACCTGACTTGAATATAACATTACTTCGGGCTCGGCTAAGTTTGCGAATATTGTTCGTGTTCATTCGCCGTTCTATCGAGCATGGCCTCACGAAATTCATGCATAACAAAACTTATTTACAAAGTGCTTATTTCCTATATCTTAAATAAAAGAGTTTATTCAACAAACAATATCAAAAAAATAATAACATTCTAAACATAATTAAAATAATGCTTAAACACAATTTGTTGCACCTCCACAAATAGTGTTGTACTTTCTATCTGATAAAGGTTAGTAACGACATAATATTGTAGAACGGAAAAGGTTAGCTTTATATCTTTTCCGTTACATAAACATTCCGTTGATTAGATATTACGTATCCATTATTAAAACAACTTTGAAATGAAGTATAGAAAGTAATTTGTCGGGAATGTTTGCAACTCTAGGTCCGTTTAAGTCCCTTGATATAAACCTAATTTTCAACAGGTATGTTGAAAAAATATGTATTTTTTTCACTGACATATATGAACCATATATGTCAGTAAAAAAATAGTTTCAAGACAAACTAACTAAACTAAACTTACAATTCTCTCTACTATACTATGCGGCACATTTTAACAGTAACCTATGAATATATAAGTTATGAAATTAATTGAGATATGTAAGTCAAAGAAATTTCAGACATGAAATACCATAACGATGACTAATAATATTATTATCCATTTATAAATAAATACTTAATGTGATATATTATCTTTGACCTTCAGAAAACTAAATCTAAATGCAAATGATAGACATTACTTATATGAGATTAAGTAATTTAGATAGAACTTAACGGTTCTTTTATCTAGAACAATTTTATATCCATATTTTAATCTAGAAACTTTCTTCATATAGAATGAGAAGCGTTTAAGGTGTTTACACCATTTATAAATAAATAACTCTCCACTGCCCATAAAACCATCTTTAGTCCGTAGTAAAACATTTTTTAAATAAGAGAAAAAAATACGATATTAGGATAAAATAAATCTAGCTCTTATGCAAGTTTAAACCAAATAAATCCGATGCAAACAACAAGAAAAAAAATTAAAAAAAACAAACAGGAAATTACCAGAAACATAAATAAATGCAGAACTTGACCTCAAGAAGACGTGCACAGAACAGGCCTTACTTGCTTTGAAGGTGAGTTCCATTATCGAACACATGATACCACGAACTGCAGACCTCGTAACAGACATAGTTTAAAAAGAAATGAAGATATTTTCTTTATCCACTGTGGTTTATGTGGAAACTTAGTACGTGAGTGACGCTTATAGAGAACTGAGCATATGGGGCTCGCACCTGACGCTCGCTGGTTCATTTGACCGCACCAGTAAACTCAGGTGCGTGGTTCTATTGTTGTCCATCCCGAGGGAGGGCTGACCGATCTTGTCCTACTTGCGCATTTTGCATAATTATAAAAGTTATTACTAGAATAATAATTAGTAACTGTAATATTTACAAAATAATAATATTACTGGGCAATTTACACAAATTGATCTAACCCCTAATTCCTAAGTAAGCAAGTTTTTGTGTGTGTTGGGAATGTTAGACAACAATACAAATACTGTATACATTATAAATACTTTGATTATATTTAATTAAAAACCAAACCCCCATACATGCCTAACCCTATCGGGAATCGAACCCGAGCCCCTTGGCGCCGCAATACGTTAGGCGTCTGCGCTAACCAACAAACGGAGCGACATAATTAAAATTTTATTACTCACTGATTATTAAATAATTCAATACATATTAGTTTAATTTAATATTTAATAATCTAATTTTAATACATCTTTAAGTATATAAAATGTAATTTGAAAACACATTCTTAGTTCGAGTCGTGAACTTAAAAACCATAAGCTTAAAATAGCTTTGCTGTAAACAATCTAATTCGTTAAAAGTCACGTCGCTTTATTTCACGGTCGAGTCCCGTAAGCTCGTTAAAGGTAAATTCAATCTTCTAAACCAGTTTTAGTTACAGTTTGTATAAAATGTATTCGAATAATTTGAAATATGATATTGCTTTCGGGACATAATTTAAACAATATTTCTATGAATACAAACAACGCTGAAAGTAGAAATTTATAGGATATAACTAATATCTTGCAGGTCCATGTCGATAGTTTCTATTCAAAGCAGCTTTCTAAGGCCAATTTCTCTTAGTAAATGTCAGATAACTTAAACTTGCAAAACATCCCTACTAGATAAATTGTAGGAATACGATTCATTACGCTTAATTTATATTCAAATCTAGTCAAGCTATTATACTATACGACTATTTCAACATATTTACTTAGTAAAAGAAATTTTTATGTTGTAGTTTATTTTTAACCTCATTTTCATGAATATAAAACCTCAACTTATATGAAACAAAAAATATAAAATACCAAAAAAACAATTAGAGGAATAAAACGATAAAAACGTACCATAACCATAAACAACAGGATCATTTTCGCTGATCCGTACTCGTCTCGCAGTTCTCACTGGGAGAGTGTAATGAACTGGGTTCACTGTCTTCACTTGTCGGTATCTCTCGTTCCGCGGTAGTGTTCCATACAGCCCAGTAGAGGAATCAACATATACTGGTTGGTAACGACCCTGGACCGGATATTCAATCGAAGATTGTCGTGGATCTATATATTCCACATATGAAATCGGTTGGAAATTTCCATTTCTGACATATCTGTAGTTCTGCGAATCATATTGATTCAAATTTTGCAAACTCTGTGCTGGGTATTCGTTCTGGATAGGTTGTCTATATCTTTCATGTATGTTAAAGGCTTCGTTTTGCGGATAGTGGAAACGATCAGTGGCAAATATCTCACTCACGGGTAATGCTGAGCTACTATTACTGCAATTACTGCGGTTACTTCTCGCACTGCTTCGTAGATTATTCCGACTTAATGAACCATCTCCGCGAACACTCAATTTCAACTCGAGTCTTTTATCTTTCATTATTAAAATTTATCACTTATAGCTTTCACTTATTAAATATAGATACTTACAATTTAAGTATTTTATAATTATTACAGAATTACACATTGGTATTAGAAACGCGTTCTCAGAGTATTAAGACTTATTAAATGAAAAGAAAGGAAAGTTCGATTTAATAATCTTCAGATGACTGATGATTTCTGTTGAACTATAAATAATACAAGACTGAGAACAAGAACAACATTGTCAAAATTAATTGAGGTTAAAAGTTTGTCCGAAACATTAACGGACAGTTAAACAAAGGTTCGATGCGCTTAGCAGGTAGGATGGTTTTAAAAGAGGACAATGATTTTGACAAGAGAAAATTTGTTCTAAAATTTAATTGGCACTTAAACAAGTAATTATAATTATGAACTGATCACGGTTTGAACTTGAAACAAAGTTTACGACACAAATTAAAATTTAAGAAAGTGTGGTAGATTTAGAGAATTAAATGTTTTTCTAAAGTAATCATAAGACACTCCCGAGTCCCGTCTACCAGTCGGAACGTGCCTCGAACGAATCGTTATTATTGGAAACGATAAGATAATGTCAGTTCAATAACATAAATAATATTGAACTTAAATTTATCTTTTATTTAATTATATTGTAAAATTATCTATTATAAAGGTTGATTGAAACTTTTCTTTCAGGGCCAGAAGCAAAGATCATTAAAAAATTTGAAGTGAATAAATTTAATCACAAATTTAAAAAACTATCAAGAAAAACATATTATGGCATCCATCTAACAGTAAGTTACGGTTTTCATAAAATGAACATTTCTATAGTAATCAAAAGCGACAAAAAAGTTTATGACGGTGATGGTTATGGCCAAAAAAAGTTAATTAAACTTTGAGAAAGTACAATGATTTTTTGTTCAATCTAGACTACAATCAAATGTAAACATAGATATGAACACACATAGGAATTATATGTACCAGAGAAAGTACAGTAGTGTCGATTATAGTACGCTCCCACAATTGAAAAGTGAAGTACATCACGACTTCGAAGTCAGATTATAAAATCATATTGTTAATGTTTCGAACGGCAAATCACAAGTCACATGATGTGTTTACTAGCAACGAGAATGAAGTAACAATAGACTTGACCTTCGATGAAACAGTATCAGTTAAGTGCGATGTTACAACATGTTAAAAACATGTACATGATCACTGAGAATAAGTTACGTTGTAATATATTTTTGTTAGCTTAGTTATTGATGACTCAGCGAAGCGGAAGAAACAGAAATTTCATGATAATTAACGTACTAGTTACAAAGTCATTCACAATATCACTTTAAAATCACTTGAAAACTTCATTGATAAAGAAAATTCATATATTAAATAAAAGCAAAACATTTTAATGTAATACAAACAAGAACGAACGGCTGCACAACACAGAATGAATTGAACGTAATAATTTTCTATCGCATATTTTGAACGTCACGCACTGTATTATAGATTCAGTTTTTCTGAATGTGGAGGCGACCGGGGCACCTGTGACCGAGTAACTGGGTACACGTTGCAAAATTAGCACGTCGAGTGCTCTGATAGGCTGATAAGAACGCGATAAGATATCGTCTAAACCTTGCATTCCCCATTGTTTTTTTTATAATATTAAAATCGTGCTTGACAATTTTTTTGCTTACAAATCTAGGAACTGTCTTTTTTTGTTACAACTTCCTGTTTATTTCACTAAATAAATTGTATATCAGACTAAGGATTTCGTTAGTATTGTTTTTTGTTTAAATTCCTTGAGATAAGCTAGCAAATTTTTGTAACATCAATCTTACTTTAAAAGATGCATAAAAATTTAGGAATATTTTTTTTTCTTCCTGCCTATTTTAAAAAATAAATTGCACATCATAAAAAGGACTTCAACAGTCTTGTTTTTGTTTTAATTCCTAGAGAAAAGCTGGTAAGTTTTTGTAAGATCAACCTTCTAAAGCTTGAAGTTGACGCCTACCAGTGATGCTCGTGATCATTACCGGCGAATGTGGTCACGATCGCGTGAAACAATGTCGCAACCGCTATGTAAGGCACAGTCTACACTATGTCCCCATAATTGGTATTTTATTTAAAATTTTATCTCAGTCAAGTTTTGTAGATTGTATGTAATTTATGAACATAATGGAAATACTTCCTTCCCGTTGTTATGCACTGGGCCGTTAACTTTATTCAGTGCAAACACTAGGTAATTCAGTAAATGACATACTTTTAAAAACTTACCGTCTGGAACATCGTCCGTAACTTCGTCGTCTGTTTTTATTTCGTGTTGCTCTCGTTTTTTGATGGCCTGGAAAAAAACATATTTTTAGAATTTTGTTACCAAAAACGATTGTATCACAAATAAAAACTCATTTAAATAAATTAGTTTAAACAAAACAATTATGATCACACAAACAAACGAAAAAAACAGCATGATCTCAGAAAAGAGAAGAAAAGCCAAACAAAAATCTAAATTGAAATCTCAAGAAATCTTATAGACATCTCACCCGGGCGAGAAATCCACCCGCAGCTTTTAAGCACCTCATGTTACCAAGTACCTATAAATACCACTAGGAAAATAATTTACAATCGATTCACTGGGGAAAGTTCACTTGGTATTGATAACAATGATAAATCATTGTTGGGAGCGTCGTACGAGACAGTCATTTCTGCGAACTCCTCAGAGGGTCTGCGCGTCTTGGTCGAGGGCCCGCGATCGCCAGCCCGGAACAGCCACAGTATTCCAACAATTACCAACGCTTCAGTCGCTATACAAACGCATTCGACGGTAGATTTATAGCCTATTAGCACACTTTTAAATTAACCTAATTTCTTTTAAAGAAACTGGGAAATTTATTTTATATTTTATAGACCTGATAGAGTCTGTCCAATGTGTGTTGGTCGCGACTACGTGCTAATAGGAATATTTACTTATTGGCACTGAATGTAAATGTCATAAATAAAGATTTGTAATAACCGTGTACAATATGAACATAAGAATGTTAATACTTGTTGTTGCCCGCTGCTTCACACGTGTCTTTTCAGTATTTAAATTAATATTGAGACCGAAATCAAATGCCTTTTTTTAATGGAGATAAATAGTTATGAAACTAGTTAGAAATGTAATTGAATAAAACAGAATAATAACACCAAAATAAATCTAATAAAACTATATGTATTTTATCATTTCATAATTATGTATTAATAATGATAAACCTTAAATACATACACATCTCATGAATTAAGACAGTCAAGTAAAGCAAGGGAATAGACTGTTTCAGTATTGTTTTTTTAGCTTGACTGAGAAAAAAGTAAGAAATTTAATATTGCAATACTGGCACACCTAAACTCGAGAATTTAAGAAGCGTGTTGCTTGAAACAAAAATAATTTATAATATTTAAGAAAAATAATATCCTTTTAGGTTTTTTAAAATGTTGGTATACTAATTATAGCTACTTTCAAAATTGGAGTAAGGCATAAATTGGTATTTATAGTAATTAGTAAAAAATGAACATAACCCATCTATACTAGGCTATATTTCAGATTTGTACACTTTCAAATTAGTTAAATTAACTGCAAATAATTGAACTAAAGAGAAACTAACACTGGAACTAACAAAAGCAACAAAGACAATCAGATAGAAAAGATCTTACGACTCAGATGTGAGATCTTTATTTCAAAATGTCTGACTTGATCAGTCTGATGGCATAAAGACAGACAAAAGGATATTCGAGACAATCAAGTTCACACACACACACACATCCATAAAACAAATACTAGTGAAGGTCAAAGCATGTACAAATTACCAGACAGTACATCAGTACAAATGATATACCAAACCAGAGTATGCAGAACTTGCGCTTTAGAATCCATACGAGTTTCGTTCGCGTGTTTGGTGAAAGTGTCTTAGACAGTAACAGAGCATGAAAACACTAGGAGATAGTACGATGGTACAAATGATATACAATTAGATAACAAGGTACAGAAGCCGAAGACGCCAAATATAGAATTTATAAATTTGTATTAGACAGCATTCACACATTAAGAAAAAACACCTTGATACAAATGGTAAGGTACAAAAGCCTAGCATGCAAGCACTGAAGGATTTCTGAAGAGCCTTTCGTAAATTTTATCGGCAAGCACCTATTGAGCATAACAGAGCATGCACACACTACGCTGGTACAGATGGTACAGTAGCCGGTCAAGCAGCACCTGCGCTATGAGGTCCCTGGCGCGTCCCGCGTCGATCTGATTGACGCGCTTGTTCTTGAGGTGGTGCGGCGTGTCGCGGCGGTGCAGACGTCCCGCCCCGCGCGCCTCCCTCTCCCCCGCCCGCGCCCCCGCCCGCACCCCCACCCACGCCACGCGCCGCCCCGCGCGCTACGCACCCCGTTAGTACCACACTCTAGTATACCGTCTACTTAATATGTTATGACAGACGCATTCATTTGAATGCTATCTTGGTATACATCGAATGTTACACCCTTTACCCCCTTAACGATTTAAATAGATATATTTTTCTCACTATTGTTGTAACATAAAAAATAATCTTCTCTTATCTTAAAATATAGAGAATCAGTTTTATCTTAGAAGAGATCTGTATTTTTGGCAACTTAAATTTTGAATCTCGTTATAATTTTTTCAACAGATCAATTTTGCAACCAATATGCCAGCTTGATTGTTCAATTCAGTTCAATAGTGAGTATTAATTTATATATCTAAATCGTCAATATACTATTATCCCATATACTTAAACCTTATTCATTATATCTTTAAATTATGCTCATATAACTTCATGTCGAAAGTCTTATTATTTTTGTTACAATAATTCTATAGTATGTGTTAATAGCAAACCCCAAGTGATAAATATGGTTATTGTTGGTATTTAATAGTAACACCTAACCATCAACATAGTGAACTAAATATATAAATATATAGTTAAGAAACCCAGGCTACTCAATACTTAAAGCAATTGTTACTCAATCAATTGTTCAAACAATCCCAATAGTTTACTTAAACATTAATTATATTATAGCATATAAAACTAGTTCCCAGAGCTTTCTTAAATTCACCATTACAATGGATCACAAACATTTCCCAGACATTTAAATATTATTACATAATAAACATAACATTTTGGAAATCGTGAAGATCTTTAATATAATAAGTATTTTTTCTTACCTCTAGATCGTCTGAATCCTCTTCTTCATTTTCTTCTTCAGACGACTCCTGGCCGTGTCCGGTCTGACTGTCGCTTTCTTCATCCTTTGTGACTTCGTGTAGGTAATGCGCTTCAGGCTAGAAAAACATATTTTATCTTTTTTTTTCTTTTAACCTTATATTTACCTGTATTCATGTAAATTAATCGTAATTTTGATCCACTAGTTTCGAACCCATTCGGGGTTTCTATTCATGAGCTCGAAGCATGAGCGAAAAATACCAATTATTTTCGTATATATAGCAGGGTAAATAAAATATTTATTTTAATTTAATTTAATAATATTTTTGGCAATCTCTAATTAATAAAAATCTTTAGCGTATTTAACCTTGTAACAGAAAAAGTAATGATACATATTGACAAAAAACATACTTTCGTAGTGATATTAGTTAATAGTTAATATATATTGATTAATTATTATATTATAATATTAAGAACAAATCAATACAAACCTCAACCACATCAGGCGCTTGTATGGGCTCTGACGGCGACACGACGATACCGTTCGTGGTAGGTATCTCATGCACCTTCTCTTTCTCTCTCTCCTCCCTCTCTTTTTCTTCTTCTTTTTCTTGCAGCTGTTCCGTGCGAGTGAACAGTTTCACTGCCTTTGCTTTCAATTCCCTCGGGTGAGGCGTGTTCTGACGTACGAAGGGAGTCTGTAATATTGAAATATATTAGATATCACACTTTTAAATATTATATTCAATATAAGAGGGGCAAAAATCTTTTAACATGCACATGCTATTCAAGTTTTTTAATAATTAATATCATATTAAAATATTTTTTTTAACTAAATCTTTTGTCACATTAAAGATTAGGGGATGAACTTAAAAATATGTAATCTAAGACGGGTGAATGTTTTCTATATTAGAAATGTTTTATTAGATGAAAATATTATGTTTTTTAAATAAGCAATATAGAGTTTAAAAGCGTAACGGTTACACATTCCTCAATATCACGTCATTTAAAGCCATATAATATAATAGTAATTAAATTAAACAATATGCATATTATTATTCTTTTAAACAAGATATTCTAAGCGCTGATAAGGGGAGAAAAACAGTCATATTATGAATTACTTACTAAAATTATATATCAAAAAAGTCCTATTATGAGTTACTTTTTAAAAATATTTAAAAAAATAAAATAAAATATGATCTTCGTGTTATGAAAGTCAAAATAAGATTTAAAGAGCATAATTAAACAAGGATAACTACAAATTCCAAAAAAAAAAAACTATATTTAAAAAAAAACAAAATGAACTAATATAAAACATACAGAACCCTAAAAATTATAATTGGCATTTAACCTAATAAAGGTGAATGTGTCAGGACATGATGTCATTTCATTCAACCGCTGAACCAAAACGACGTCTTCAAATATAGTTTATACCATCTTTAGTGCAGTGTAAAAGTGATGTTATATAGTGAGAGAACTTGTGCAAGGTGGTACAACTTAGATATCTATGTAAATAATTTAATTTAAATACATGCGAGTGATGTGTGAGAATATCAAAATTGTGGTAATGTTTTTGTAATAAATGATATGAAATTTACATGAGATAAGTAATTTTAAATAACTATAAAATAAGACTAATATTATCTAAGTAATCTAGATAAATTAATTCTACTCGCAGCGCCTAATCATCTAAACCTTGGTAAAATAAGGAACCAATCTAGGAGGCATCTAGTTCAGCGTATTGGAGTACAATCACTCATATTATATTTATATATAAAAAATAACAATAAATTGAAAACTAAAATCTAAAAATGCTGTATCAATAATCGATCTAAATAACATTCCAGTTCAATCGTGATTGCACTCCAGGGTGTGTACCTCAGCGAGGTTAGTAATGGAAGAGGACAGCCGTTGCAGGGAGGCCCTCCGTTGCGTGGCTACTAGCTTGCGGACTACATCTAACGGCTTCCGGAGCCCTAGCATTTGTACTCCGAAGAACGTATCTGAAGCCTCCTCACTGTCTTCGTTATTCGACGACACCTTAAATACAAAAGTGTCCAGGGAATATTGGGGACGCGTCTCTGGATATTTTTCATCGTGAAATATACAATTCCCGTTTAATGAGTTTCATTTCTTCCTGTCTTGAATTTAAAATGTAATAGATATTGACAGAACGGTCATATTTAAAATACTTATATAAAATATTTAAACTGTAATTATTCTTAGATATTTTTCTTACAATAACAAATAGCGAAAAAAAGTTAAACATTTTAAAACGTTTTTACATTCCTACAGCCAATGTATTATCACTAATGACGGAATAATGATCTCACTACTTTATCTTAAGACTAAAGTAAAGATCGCATAAAATATATTATGTTCTAGTAGACAAAGGTATTAAAAATTAAAATCTAGAGCGAGTTAAAAACATCAAAATATTTTTTCCTATTATTAAGATAAAAGTCATTAATATTCTGTCAATAAAATGGAACACAAAAAATATTACTAGCACTTTAAAAATAAATGTCATTATTTCATCACAAAAAAAACTTATTAAATACATTTTAAGATTATTTTAGTGTTTTATTAACAACATACAATGTGACAAACAACACAACATGCATAAATAAAACATAAATCAAATATATTGCTTTATTCCAATAAATAAGGCTTACAATATAAACATGGAACGCCATTATTTAAAGCACGCTACAAATAATATTTTATACATTAATATAATATTTTATATATATTGTGGTTTTAATATTATTCCAGTGCTACCAGTATCGAAGCCAGTGCTGAATACGTTCTTTGTCTAGTAAATACATTCCTAAACCAATCCCTGCTTCTCTTATATCGCCGTCTATAAGTACTTAAACTGTGCCAATGATAGTGGAATGTTCTCGAAGGTTTTCTTAATGAGGGAAAGAGACAACAACATATCCTCACCTCTTTCGCCTCGGGCATGTCTTCGTTGAACTTGACGGAGATGGTGCGCGAGGCCTCCTTCTCCTCCCAGTCGTCGTCGGAGTCTCGGTCGCGGGAGTAGTTCGCTTCTATGAGGTATAATAATAATATTAAATAACTATTGTTTTTGATTATTCTTTTAAACAAAACAACAATGCGGTTAGCGCAGACATAATCAATATAAACTACGCATGAACAAATTAACATAAATTATTATAAAAAAAACCAAAACCAATATGACTTTAAAAGAAAAACCTATTTGAATAATGTACAAAAGATATATAAATTTAAGTGTATAGTAGGGGTGTGGGAAAACCGTTCAAATTTAATCGAATCGATATAGTACTATTTGATTTGAAATTCGAATATTCAAATCGAATAATTAGTAAAGTCGAATTATTCGCATACCCTTAGTGTATAGATAAGTGCCAAGTGTATATGTATAGTCGAAACTTACCTTGGCTCCTATAAAGCTCTGGTGAATGGGAATTAAACCTGTGAACCTTCAACCACGTGCCACTGCCGACCTCTGATGTATGTTCCAACTCTAACATGTTTTGTGGAAAGTGACTTTTAGTATGTACACAGCAAAAACAAAACAAACTTCACCCATGGCTGCTTACTTATTTAAAATCAGTATTTTATCTCACATTATTCAAGTCGATTATTAATTCAATAATAAACATATCAGATTATATTTAAAGAATTATATTTAAGAAACTTTAATCAAATATACTACACAAATAGAAATTATATTCAAAGTGAAAATATTTTTTTCTTTTTTATATACAAGAAATACGGTTTTTTTTTTCAGTAAATAGCCAAAGATGCTTGCACAATTAAATAAAAGCATGAAAAAGCATACAGTACAAGATCATTCACAGTTCAGACGACACTAACGATGTTACCATATTATTGTCCATAAAGATTTAGGCACGGTCCATAAAAAATGTCTACCAAGTGCATTTAAAAGTTTAAGGAACAGATATTATTACAATATAAAGAACAGATATACTAATTTATAAAATAAATATTTTATTAGCATTGTCATTGTGATTGCGCGTTTACATTACAAAACATTTACGAGCAGACAGTTCATTGACCGCACGACTTTTCGTCTTATTTTTCTTTTAAAGGAATTTGAACTCTTAATTTATCTGACCTTCAGATTTTCGATAAACAGTAAAAACTCAGTTCTTTAAACTTCAGACAGTGGGAGGTTATATTAAATAGTGTTTGCTAAAAAGCCGCACACCTAATCAAAGTATTTATTTTATTTTATACGTGATAATAATTTATAAAAAAATATATATATATATGTACATAATTTTTTTATAAATGTATAGTCGATCCGGGCATGGATTCGAACCTCCAACCACCGGAAAATCTTCCCGTCGCTATTTTAACAACGAAAAATTTTTATAAGTTCACCATGGCTATACATACGTATATAAGTAGATTTTTTTGTATATAATAAATACTTTGATTTCGCACAAAAAGCAGATGTAAGTAAAGTTATTAAACATATCATACCTGGTTGCTGCGTGTAACTCAACTGCGGCAGTAGGAAGCAGGTGAGTACGTTCTCGCCGGTGTCCTCGTCGCGGTCAGTCTGGAAGGTCAGCAGCGGCTGCGCCTGGTTCTCAGACAACCACACCGCCTTCAGCTCCAGGTTCACCAGCGTGTAGGGCAGGTATTGCAACCTGAAAACATATATGATAGGTTTAGATATTTTCTTTTTTAGCTGTATGTACATCTGTGGTATCGTAACTCATCAATAGATGAAATGCTTTTAATAGAGTTTATTATTTTAAAAGGTGCTTTGATCCAGAGTATTCTTAGATATCGTTCATGATCGTTTAGTCATTTGAAAATGTAAAAAAAATATGAACTACTTTACATTTTTTGAATTTTGACTTAACACAATTTTTTGTAATAACTCCATCTGAAATTATAATTTCAAATAATAAAAATTATGATATTTTTACCTATTTCCACTGACATCCAATACATGAAGTGATTTACAGTTCCCAAGTTCGTTAGGTAACCTCGTCAACTTGTTGTCCCTCAGACTTAAAACACCCAGCAGCGTCATATTCCCAATATCCAGTGGAATATCCCCTAAGGAATTTCTATCTACATTCAGAACCGTCAGTTCGTTCAGGTTGCCAATTGACTTGGGGAGTTCAGTTAGAAAGTTCTCTGTTAAGATGAGCTCCTGAAGGCTTGTACATCTGAAATTAAAAACATGATTACGTAAAAAATATAAATACTTTTTGTTTGATCCTCGTTATAAAGTAGTACCAACCTTCCAACACTTTCGTTTAATGTGTGTAACCTATTTTGGTCCAGTTTCAGTATAGCTAATTTTGATAACTCTCCAGTGCCGTTAGGTACTGTTTCCAACATATTTTGGGAGAGGTGGAGATCGGTAAGGGAGCAGAGTCCGCCTATTTCTTCTGGAATTCTCTCCAGTTTGTTTTCGCTGACATCTAAGCATATTAATGCTTTTAGGTTGCCAATTTCTGATGGTAAATTTTGTAGTTTGTTGTGATCTAGCCATAATTCTTGCAAGGCGGGCAGCTCACCAATAAATCCAGGCTAAAAAGTAACAGATCGTAAGCATTTTGTCGTTGAAAAAGTGTATATTTGAAGTTTATTATAAAAATAAAATAATTTACCAATTCTTCAATCTCGTTATCTCCTAGATCTAATCTCTCTAATTTCGTAAGGTTTTTCAGTGATTCTGGTAATGACTTGAGCAAATTTTCTCTCAGCTCCAATGATTGGAGAGACACTAAGCTGTAACAATAAAATCACATCAAAATACATAAAAAAGGATTCGATTATAAAAATGCTAATAAATCATAGAACCATACATAAAGAAAACCATTTATAAAAGTGTTACTAAGTCTTAAAAAACAATCGGAAATCTTAGTAAAAATTTACATAATATAAAAAGATTACGTAGTAAAATATCAACACTGTGCTAAGTATGCCACAACTACATCTTCTAGCACAATTTCGTCACGGCTGACCATCCGTCCAAAGAGCCGGATGTCACGAGATCATAGATCTTATGGCGTAACTCTTAAAATTTAACGACGTCTTAACGAAACATACTTATAATAAACTTAGTTCCAATATTAGGCAATATTTTTACGTACACCTTGTTTTTAAAATAATGTATATTCTTATAAGTAAGTGTATTTTTAATACATCTTCTTCATTATATTATACCTACCAGTGTCGGGAGGGTTTGCATTCATACAAATAACGGACACAAGGCCACAAAATACACCAAGATTGGGAAGAACAATCTGTGGATCATCCAAAGAATTGAACCGGAGATCGAACCCACACCCTTTGATTCAGCAGTCAGGACTACTAACCACTACACCAACAGATTATCAAAATAACTTTAAAATGTTTAATATAACTTTCTAAGACCGGAATGTATTAGGATTCAGATATTGAATGAGAATAAAAACACAATGGGTGACTAATGAGAGATCAATTTTCAACGCACTGCACCCATACAAGGTTAACTGGCTAACTGCATATGAAACTTATTGTTCGAAGGTAAAAAGATAATGTTTAGAATCGTCAAGCATACCATAAAATTAAGAATAATAATATCACTGGACAAATTACACAAAGTGATCTAACCCCTAAGTAAGATAATTATTATTGCTTGTATTAAGGGTGTTTAGACAATGATATAAATAAATAATGTGTAATTCTATAAATACTGAGAAAATATTTAATAAACGATCAAACCCAAATACAGACATCTATGCTCATCACATACTTGTGATTCCCTATCGGGAATCAAACCCGAGCCCCATTGCGCCGCTATATGTTAGCCGTGCTCTAACCACTCAACCAACGGGGCAGTATTATAAAAAATATATCGCCATACATATTAATATAAATTAAACATTAATATTCATATATTTTATATAAAATTAGTAACAGACGGTAGGTACTGTACCTACACGTATTGTTTACAAATAATTGGTATAGTACGTCGTTTCATTTACAGAACCTTGGTCGCGCATTCATAAGCAGATGTCAAAGTACTTCATGCTCTGTACCTACAAACGATCAATCACTGAGTCAGACAAAGAAAGATAAAGCTCTGAACATTATTTAAAACTAAAACCGTTCTCTCTTAACCCACTTTTTATGAATTGACAATCAAATAGCTGAAATATCATAAAATAGTCAGTAGGTTATAAAAAATATTATTACTCCCGTTAAGAGACCTTTACCGCGAGATAATGTCCAATTTAACGCATAAAATAGCTTTTCGGTTTAACTGTTAGTGCTATTTTATTTTAGGGATCTTGGTAACGTTGAAAAAGTTTTTTATAGTCTCTTCTTGTAACGCTTGCTCAATTATTACCTGTTTCAAAGGTAATAGTTCAAAAATTAAAATAGCCTTTTCATGTTTGAAAATATCTATAAACATGTTAAGTTTATTTAAATGTATAGAAATATAGAATAAAAATAAACCGATACGCGCAGGGATTCGAACCCGCGACCTCTGGGATATCGCCCCGTCGCGTATCGGATTATTTTATATTCTATACTTATATTAATTTAGCCCTTTCATGATTAAGGTTACAACAATATTGTTGCAATAAAAGTAAAAGGAAAGATAAGGAAAGATAACGAACATGGCACGCCCTGAATATTTATCACGTAATAAGACCTACCTACATAGACATTAATTGAAAAATATATAAAGATTCATAACGCAACTGTTCAAAGATCGCTGAATAACCAGTTAAATTTATTCGACCAATTAAATATCATTCAAAACAAACGTTACTTATAAGGAAATGTCAGAAACTTTAGTGAATACGTTGCCTGCCTTGACCATATTTTTATTCAATATGTAGCTCCTACTCACGTACAGAAGACAAACTTACATATATTTATGGCCAGGATTAAAATAACAAATCTATGTGAATTATTAATAATTGTCCAATTTGATAACCTTTCAATGACTTGACTGATATTTTTTCCTTATAATAAAAAATATAGTTAATTTTTTCTATAACATTAATTAACAAGAAATAAAATAATATTATTAAATAATCAATAACCAACTAGAGTTGTTTTTGTTTAATTAATAAAAAACTTGAACTTTCCAAACAGTGATTTGTACCTTTCCCTTCAACTCTCGAATAGTTACGTAAAACGAAATATTAAATATTGACTCTTCCAGGATCATAGAGTCAAACTATATAGGGAAGCTAGCCTAAAATGTGTCTATCGAAAAAAAAGAGAAAGCAAACGAAGCTACCTATATGTCTCTCTTTCTTGCGTACGTTATTAGACAAAGATAAGTATCGGTTTCTCATCTTGCCTCTCTTAATATTTATCAGACACTTGGAGACCTTGCCTTTGGCTCACCTTTTCTATGTATAATAATTCTATGTTCAGAAATCCATAATTGAACCAATGTGAGACTGACATTTATTGTAAACTGATAATTGTACCTTATCTATATACTAGATATAATTTCATAACACCATAAAAGTGTTACAATGGTAAATATATAAATCTACTCTTTTAATATGAAAATTAAAAACTATTTGATTCTTTTACATGTAAGATGTATTTCACTGTTTTATCTGTTATTTAATTTATAATAATAAAACCAATTAATCCATTGTAAATATTGTTTTGTTTATCTCCGTTAATAATTAGATATCATAGATTATATACTTGACATACTTAAATGTATCAATTCACTTCTATTACATTTCTAAAATACTAAAAGTATATATGGGTTATTTTTCATTCTATATTTATATAAATTTAAGTATATACTGTTCAAACTTCAACTTCAACTGTTCAAACTGTTCAAACCTTATAAAAGGTTTGTTGTTTTCATTTTATACATTCCACGTAAGAAACTCAGTATACATATAGTATATATAATATATATAATACATAACTTAGTATAATAATATATATAATACATAACTTAGTGATAATTTACGAGGAATTTAAGTGATATTCTCGCAAGTGTAACAAATACCACGATCATAATACTTCAATTAATAATGTCACAATAATGCATGCAATTATTATGAGACGGAAACTAACAATTATTACTGTAATAAAACAAGACTCGAACAATACCTACAAAAAAATCCCAATGAGAAATTAAAAATTATAAAAAAAGATACATTCGATGGACCTTTGTTAAGTGAATCTATTATCTTTGTTCTATCCTCTCAAGTTGAAGAAGAGTTCCTGATTGGTCGTTGGGTCCTTGAAGTACTTGACACTTGCTGATCAGGCTTTTCAGGCTTTTTTAACATCGCAAAGGCTCGTTATAATATACCTAACAATGCATACTATGACCGTGAATTACTGAACGCAGTGATCATTGGACGGTAACGACTACTCGTGATATAACATTACATAGTACTGTATAAAATTATTATGATAAGTATAGGTTATAACGCAATAGTATAAGGAAAAGTTATACCTAATTTAAAAGTCTTAATAAATCGATTAGAAACTTGACGAAGTTTCAAAATATAATCGTCATCGATAAAATGAAAGATTGATTTTAAACACTATTCTATATTTATTCATTTTTAATGCTATTACATTATATAATTTAATTAATTGACATTTAAGTAGTTTTAAACTGATATTTTTCGATTTTAATTTTGGTATCATTATTTTACTTGGCTACATTAAAATTTTATCTTATTTTGGCGTTAAATCGATAATATACAGTCCATACGATTTAATAGTTACCAGAAAGACTATATACTAATTAAATAAAGATCGTAAAATATTATCATAATGTTAATATTATTTTCTTAATGACAATATAAAATCCTAATAAAAAATGACTAATAACTATACATGTACTTATCAAAGTTATTCCGGTACTTATGACGTATCATATTTCTGTATAGCCTTGTTTCCTTTTAAGTCTATTTATATATGGAAAAGAAAACATGTCACAGGGTTAGTATACATATAGTAGTATATACACTTGTTGGCCACGACTATGACGTCACAGCAGTCCTAAATATGGAGGACCCTTTAACCGGCGCTCAATATTACATCGAAATGTTATTTTTAAAATTTCAAATACTTCGTCAAGTCTTTGATAATATTTGTTAAATAATTAAATTTAAATACGTTTTTCATTTCGTCATTATCAAACTCGTTTTAAACTATAAAAATACAAAACAAAACGACTTTAACGTTTATTATGTAAGTCAAATTTTGGCAGCTTTATAGGTATAGGTCAGTGGTCGGCAAAGTGCGGCTCCAGAGCCTCATGTGGCTCTTTGGCTTCTTAAGTGCGGCTCTGGCACAAATATCTACAGAAGACGCAATAATATTTTCAAATAAAAAAAAACTTTGTAAGATAAAAATTACATCTTATTTTGATAAATTGAAATTCTTCTAGAAATCGAGAACATGTATAATTTAATATTCAAGTTAAAAGATAGAAAGGTAATTAAAATTTTATATTGCTCTAAAAATATGTAACGAACATCGAGTTTAATTTCATTAGTTTTCGTAAACTTAAACACAAACCATGTACCAGATACCGGCTGAAATTGTTCGTATGTGTTCGGTGAACTCCGGTGTGATACAAAAGTTACCACAAGCATGCGCGCGCATACTTCTTCTAAAGTACTGGGGGCCAATTGGTATCACAGACCAGTGTAAACAGTTGTAAGCAGTGTAAACAGTTTTGTCTTAACTACCGTGTCTGCCGTTGTCCTGTCTTATTAAAAAGTTGTTGTATTTTTCAATATTTTTTGTAATATTTTTAAAGGGTCCTCAATTAACATGGCTACCAAAAAAAGCAAAGAAAAACGGAAGATGAAAACTTGAATGGACTTCCGACATATCTTTTTTCAAATGAAGAAGTCAAATTTAGAGAGACACTTTACAAAAAAGTAGGGGTCATTTAGTACTATCCTCCCGGTAATGCAAGTAAGAAAGCAGTAGATTAACTTCAGAAGACCCAAGAGTCGTCAACTTTTGTGTTTAATAACTGGATGCAATCTTCTAGAAATATTAATAAGGCAAGTTTTGTTTTTAGTCAAGAGAATGCTAAGAGACCTCTCCGTACCGTACAGAGATCGCGAATACAAAAAAAAAAATGTTTTATAAATGAATCCGAAGAGCTATTTCGGGATTTTAAGAACAAAGCAGATATTCTGAAAAGAATTAAAGAGTTACCATTATATCGAAGATCTGAAATTGGTTTCAGCTTTATCAGTAGCAGTTGACGAGTCTTGTGATAAATAAATGATACGCAAGTTTCATTTTTTGTAAGATTTATGTCTCATTCAGGCCCCAACGAAGAACTTTTAGGATTATTACCACTCAAAGGTCAGACGCGTGGAAAAGATATTTCTAATGCTGTAATTCATTGTAGAGATGCCAAAAGCCCAAAATATGCCCGGTGTAAGAAAAGGGTTTATGGCTATTTTGAAAGAAAAAATAATCACGAGATACTTGTTTACCATTGTACCATTCACCAAGAAGCGCTTTGTGCGCAAACATTTCCGAACGAAATTTGTAAATTCCATAGAATTAGTGATTACCATTATCAACTGCATTTTAGCTAAAGCTCTTAATCACCGACAATTCAAAGAATTTTTATTTGAAATGGAAATGGAGTACGCTGATTTTCTTCTTTATACCAACGTACCTTGTTGGTTATCAAGAGGGAACGTTTTAAAACGTTTCGCGTTCCCTTTTCCGGAAATTAAAGTGTTTCTCTTTGAGAAGGGCATTTACAAACCAGAACTAACAGACGAAAACTTTTATTTCATGGTAGACGTTACTTCTCTTCTAAATAAGCTTAATGGTAATCTACAAGATCAAGGAAACTTAATTTTTTTGATGTTAGAAGAAGTATTAACATTCAAAAACAAACTATCCATTTTTGCTCAGGATTTTGAAAGGGAAACATTGTTTCACTTTCCGAGCCTGCTGAAGCATCGCTAAGAAAAATAATTCCTCTATTGATAAACACCATTTTAAAACGATAATTTAATACATGAGGGAAGCATTTCTCAGCAGGTTTCAGGAATTCAAAAAAAAAAGCAGAGCAACTTTAGTATTTGTGAAAAATCCTCTTAATGCTACTACAATAGCCGAGTTGAAATTTTCTCTTTTGAAATTGATATTGGTACTTTTAAAATACAATTGCTGGATTTAAATAGTAAGGAAATATGGCGCTCTAAATTTGAACGTCTTTGTTTTGAATTGGAAATATTGGAGAAGAAAAAACGTAAACTTAGTTCACAACGCAGGTGGTTCACTTTGATTGACCTGGAGAAGAAAGTTATGATCATTTTCAACGCTTGGAATACTATTCCTGAATCTTAAGATCAGCTGAAACAGCTCGCGTTTGCCGTTCTTTCCCTTTTCGGTTCTACATGTATATGCAAACAAGCTTTTTCAAGTATGAATATTATAAAGAGTAAACTGAGAAGTCGTCTTATTGATGAGATCTTGGAATCATTCTTAAAAATAAAAATTACACAATACAAACCTGACTTACTCAAACTTTCCAAAGAGATATAAGCCCATTTTTCACATTAATAAATGTTTATTAAGTATGTAATTTAGTTTTATTTAGTGTACTACTATTACTAAATAGTAGTACATAAAATTAATAAATGTTTACGCAACGTTTACGCAACAAACGCACATTTGGCTCCCAACATTTTTTTAATTGTTGTAATGTTTATATTTGGCTCTTTGGCTAATAAGTTTGCCGACCACTGGTATAGGTCATTGACGTGTACTTGTATAACATTCGAGTGAAGTCCGTTGGGCAGTAACTTTCCACTCAACTTTCGCTTTGGTTAGGAACTACTTATGAGTTCGAACACCAAAATACAAAGCGTAATTATCTCTTGATACTTTTTATCCTACTTGAAAGTTTCAGGAACTTTGATGTATTCGTTTAATATTGAAGGAGTTTAATTATCTCTGGAAGTAAGGCTTTGAAAATTTAATTATAATCTTCAGTCTTGATCACGAGATAGCAAGTAGCTTCACGTTTTACAAAATATTAATTGAATTACTCATTAAATCCTGTGGAATATTTTAATACATGTACATATGTTACAAACAAATCTTAGCATATATGCTATAACTTGACCTTACCTGCCGAAATCGCTGGGTAAGCTGGTAAGAGACATATCATTGAGTCCAAGGACGGTGAGCGCCCGCAGCTGGCTAAAGCCAGCCGGCAGGCGAGGTATGGGATTGCTGCTGAAGTCTGCAATCTGCAGGGCCCGCAGCTTTTTGATATCTTCTGGTATATCGGGAATATCTGAAATTTAAATGGTCGTCAATATAAAACTTATGACACTTTTACAAGTAAGTATACAACTAGGTACTGTACTACTACAGCGATTGGTAAACAGGTTAATAAAAGAAAGTTGAAGTAACTTATGATTTATAATCTGTTTTATGAAATATAGTAGTAAATTATATTATCTCTTTTTTTGATAAAATAAAAAGATGATTACATTTATTATTAATTTACACAATAACCTTATTTTGTTAAATTGTTTGTTAAACAAACAGAAAACGAGTGAACATTTATAAAGTAAACTTATTTTCAAGAAGAGGATGACGAAGTTCAAAGTAAGGTAAATGAGTTAACCAATTCTATTTATTTACATTATGTACTTTTAATACATAACATACAAGGAAATATCACGTGGGGAGACACATTTAATAAATAATGTATAAAACAATCGTATATTAAAAGAGATGACCTCAATAGAGTCTGGAATCATCAAGAAATAACCAGAACCAATTTAGACAGATCCCTAGATTTCTTGAATATTATTCTTATTATAAATATAGGTAAAAAAAAAATACTTTAATAATTGATAGCTATGGCTGTATCTACTGACAGTTTAAATAATAACCCCTTGAATTCTTGTCCGTGTTCTTATTACAAGCATAGGTAAAACAGAAATATACTAAGAAGTTAAATAATAAAATAATATATTTTTTAACTGTAGGTAAATATGTCATAGAGTAAAAATAACCTTTTTTCCTGTTTAGAACAAAATACCTGCTTGAGAAGTAACAAAAAATATTGTCTTTAATATTTATAATATCTTTTAAATAACACGACAGACATCGTCTATGTAATAAAACTAATTGACACGTCGACATATAGACGTCTATTGTAAAATAGTTTACAATTGGTCAGTGTTTCAGTACGTTAATATAAACATTCAGATTTCGAGCACAAGGTCAGATTCACCGCAAAATTTAACAGACAATTTATTTTCCCACGACTGTTTAATATAAAACCTTATTAAAATAAATTAATCACTGGCCAAACATATATTATATATATATTATTTTGAAACAAATAGTCAATCTATGTATAACTATTATTGGCGTCAATTGAAAACGCGTGAAAGATAAAAATAAATATACGGACTTTATTACGCACGCCATATTGTAGTGAAATGTGTTCGGAAACACGTAAATCTCGTATCGACAAACGTTTGTTAAGCTTACGTTTAGAGTTATTACGTGATATATTTACGTTAAATAAAACTAAGGCAGCAAAACTTTTTATATCTGCGTATTTATCAAACATTATATAATGAATATTTTTAATTAGATCGCATTTATATTCATCCTCTCTATTCTTATTTAAAAATAATATGGTTTATATGAATAACGTTCATTAAAGCTAAATGAATTTTTATTAAAAGATAATAAAAACTGCAGTTTTCCTCCACATTAATTAACGTCAAGTTTATGTTTATGGCTATTTATTTAATAAAATACAATAAAAAAAACTTGTACAAGAACGTACCTAATGACTTATGAGTTCCAATTGATATTTTCGTTAAATATTTATAACCTAGACTAATCTTATAATAATAACAAATAACTCATTAAGTTTGACGTTATTATTTTAATAACTTAAACTTTTAATTTAAAATTAAAATAACGTATTAAACTGTTAACATGAAAAGATTAAAATTCTAGATTATCACGTAACGGTTTTCCGTCTGATTATATACGGCTGCAAACAGTTCAAACAGGCCGTACGTCGCATACCGGAGACCTAGTTTTACGATAGTTATACTACGCTATACATTTATTAATTATAACTGCAAGCGGTAATGTAACTCTTGAACGTTACTAAATTTTTAACTTTTTAATTCTAAGCTTTTATAAAAATGATTTTTATTAGAACAAAACAATGAATTTCTAAATAATTATAATTCTTGTTATATTTAATAGGGTATTATGAACTTGTTTTCTAATTTAACGATATTAACGGTAGCTCTGGTTTCCGGTTCTGCGGCGGACATTCCATTGGGCGTGGCGTCATCAATATCATTTGTCAGGACTTATTATTTATGGCTGCATTTCAAACAATAGACATTTTAACGCGAGTGTACTTCCAATGAATCCAAAGTATCTAGGTCAAATTACGGTCAGATAAACGCGTTTCGTCCTATAGCTGATGTAAGGATGATGTCATAATCGCACAAAAGCCAGTTTTTTATTAAAAGCCGTGAGATCAAAGTTTACATCACCTGACCAATGTTTACACTAGAGAATAGTTTATTTATTTGAGTAATTTTTTGAGCGCTGCCAGTAAAATGGTTTTGCTTACACGAGTTTGAAAGTGAAGCTATTTTTGGTAAGGTACCCCAGCTAGGAAGAATCTGTCTTTAAGTGCATTCTTTGTTTATGTTAGGGGTGAATGGCTTTTCAAAGAAATATAAAGCCTGTTCCATGTCGGGCGTTTTGAATGTATTTAGAGATAAAATGAATATACCGGTTTAGATTATCGTTCTTATCTTATAATATTTTTTACAATATTGTGCTGTATGCATCAGAATATTGAATACTATTGTAAATAAAAATATAAATACTGATAAAATAAAACGTCAAAATTCCTCTATTCACCCTACTATTAAAAAATAATGAAATTAGTAACAGTACTATAAAAACTATGAAATAGTAATATGGGCGCGAAACTAATCGGAACACTTTTTGTTAATACTTTTTTTATATAAATTTCAATGAAAGAATTGTTATCTATAGGATTCTCAGGAAAAAACGTTGAACCGTAAAGTGAACTTAAAATGGCATCTTATAGAGAACTTATTTAACTTACTTACTTAAAATGTTCAAGTAATTAAGGCTTGGAATGTTGTTTGTCAAGAATATAGACAATTACCATTTCCCTGTACATGTTGCGGAGACATAATATCCGTCGCAAACCTCACAACGCATCAAGTTCGAGGTCCTTAAGGAAATTAACATCATCCTTGTTTCTGAGATTGTTATTTCAAACAAATAATATTCTGTTAATGAATAAATACATTTCAGACATTTGTACACAACGCAATCTAGCTCCAAAATAAGCAAACCTTGTGGTATGGCTACTAGACAACTGATAAACAATACATAAACTATTTTTATTTTCATAAATACATACATATAAATAAAACACCTAAAAAAAAGTTTTCAATATAAATATTTTTCTAGTGTGGAAATCGAAACCACAAAAGTATGCACAATAGAATGAGGGACGACAAATTTGACAATCTGCCGTCAAATTCTGTAAACATATACAAAACTTATTATCTATATTGTATGTCTAGAAGTTATTAACGAATGTATACAAACAAAAGAGCATCCATTTAACAAAACCTCCGGTGCATGCAATAGTATGATACATTAAAGAAAAATACAACAGCCAGCAGTCTCGCGTCGCTTGCTCTAGAGCCGAGTGGAATCCCATTACGGCGTTATTGAATTGTTTGCTATACAAAAGCGATGAACAAGTGGTCTGTGCCGATCCACCGCCCACAGTAATGGACAATACATACATATACAATGAACGGCTTGCGGTGGATATTTAAACTTTTCACATATCTATAAGTCTATATCTAACAAGGTTCATGGCGACCAATATGCGTTCCAGAATCTATTAGATGACAATTGAATCTTGATACCATATTAATTATATAGACGTGACGTTAGATATAAGGTACTGTATAACTATTCGTGTAGCTAAAATAAATTTAGTACTATTGACGTACTACATAGTCAAGGTATCACGGTTGCTACGGCTCTATATAGGGTTGCCAGATCATGGCTTATCATTTTTGGGTACGAATGCAATCAGAATTTTGGTGTCTAATTAGAGATTCAATTACCTACAACTGTTGTTTGTTATGCAAATTATATGTTTTTAAATCTTATATTATTTTTCAACTGTCAAATGTAATTAAATTTTTTAAAGTACCGCTTAAAAATTTAAATATTAAACAGCGCGCTACGTTTGACTTGACTTTATCAGCATATTAATCGTGATACCGTAACTGTATACCTATCGTACAATAAATTACGGGACACGGGACAACACTTAAAACTCCGGGATACCAAACTTCCGGACCGTTTGACAACCCTACTATATAAAGAAGATATTGATTAAATTTGCCTAAATAATTATTATTAGACAATTGTTTATTTGCAATTCTTGTGATAATAAACGCTTAGAAGTTCATCCTTGAAGTGGTTTTGTTTGTAGCATTAAATAACCATAGCGTGGTATTTCTATTCGTTTATAATAACTCTGTGTACGCGTAAGTATTAGTCACACCTGCGACTGTAAACGCGTTTTCAGCGAGATATCTCGGTTTTATTACTTTTAGTTGAAAATTTACCGCAACACGCAAATAAGACATTCGCTTTTGTTACACGAAAAATGATCATGACATTATTTCTCAAAACTAGTTTTTAGAGATGTTTTCTTTGGTTGAAAATATCTTTAAACATGTATAGCCATGTTAAGCTTATTTTAAATTTACATAAATATAGGATGAAAAATAAACAGATACCCGATATCCTTGCCCGTATCGGTTTATTTTTCATTCTATATTTATATAAATGTTTTCTTTCTTTAAAAAAAAACAAAACAAATAAATTATTTTTGAAATAGTTTTTCTGATAGCAAATATTATATGTAAATTAAATTACTAAGTAAAACATTGATATAATAAATACCAGATTAAGGTAAACAGAATTAATAAGAATAACAGCACATTTAATAATGTTTGAATTAACTATAATAAAATATTCTACAAACATACTCAAATAAGACTAACAAAAAAATAGAAAATGATGTAAACATTACAAAATATAAGATTATATATGGAAACCGGACCGGTTTAAAAAGTGATCTCACTGTCTGGTGATTCCATGGTATATTATGACGTCATAAATGATAAGAAAAATTAAGTTAATATGGAAGTAAATACAGAACTGCGTTGAAAACGCTCTCCCCAGTGTACCTACATAATTAGAAAAATATTTAGCAGCAGTATTTTTGTTAGTATTGAAAATTTTCATTCACTGAAAAAACTTTATTTTTATTTTTTTTTTATTAAACGCTATTAAATTACGTACATTGAGTATTTGCTCACTTAATGTTATTTATAAGAGTTAAATTGCTTTAGGATATAAAAAATAACCAAAGATATTTTAAAAATGGAACGTTAGGTTGTATTCTTATTTAAATATTGTTTAAGTAAAATACAGCGAGACTGTTATCCTTCAAATACGGTGCCGGAACCCCGTAGCACAGGTTCTTTGAACTCGACAGGGGTGTCTGATATGCTAAATGTATTGTTTTCGTATTATAAATGTTTTTTTTTATTATTCACCTATGACTGATCGCAACGCTTGTGAAGCTCAAATTTAATATAGTGATTCTTATATACTTTCTTTATGTATTAAGTCCAAAAATCTAGAATTTAAATACAAAATGTATAATGCATACAAAAATTATAATTTTATAAAATAGAAACCATTAAACGAAATTTTAACACTTAATTTATTAAACAAATAATACTTTTACTTAAAACATGAATAAACCAACACCAATTTAAAATATTTACTTAACATAAGTATCAAATGGTAAACCGAATTATTACGAATGGTTTGTCACAAATGGTTTGTTACATCACAAGAGACACACACACATGAACGCTCACATTACCTGAACGTCCTTTTGTAGTATTGATATTCGACAATTGTAGACAGTTTCTATGTGTGTATATTTGAAACGAATATTTTGAAAAAATATTTTCTTCAACATTCAGATTTACTTAGACCTTAGTCTTTAAGGTTATGTATACAGGATGATGTTTTTGGGCTTTCAATAAAAGAAAGAGAGAAATCCAGTGAAGTCACTGAAGCATAGGTTATGGAAGATATGATCACAGATTGCGATGCGTGGGAGCGAGCTGGAGCACAATGCGGTGAGGTTCAACAGCCGAATAAGATATACCATCGAACCCAACAAACGAGTTACAAAAACATTTTTAAATACACTTAGGTTTATTAGAATATCAATTTGATATTTCATTCATAAAATATTTGCATGTAGTTATAGTGAATTTTAAATATATGTTTTTTAAATACAGAATAAAAAATTACTGATTCGAACTCACGACCTCTGGAGAACCGTCTGTTCCCAGGGATTAATTTCAAATCCCTGTCCGTAACAGTTTATTTTTAAATAAGCTGTACATTATTAAATATATTTTCAAACAAGTATATATATATTTTTACTATTATACAAAGAAAACCTTAAATTCGTTGTGTTCCTGCAAGTTAGAGTTTATCTTTTCTGTTATCTATTTCGTTACAATTCAGGGAGGACGTATCTAGTCGAGTTATAGACCCGGGTTAGGCATTCCACGTACATAGAGGAATGTAGGAAATCTTTATGTAAATCAGGTCTAGCGTTACTTAAGTGTACACATAACTGCAAAATGGTACCGTTAAAAACTTAACATAATTTAGATTATACATAAAATAGAGACGTTTAAATGAAAAGTATGATATAGCAAGGAATTACATCAATTGATAATCTGTTTATAATAAACATTTTAAATATACTAGGATTACAGATTAATAATTTTTACATTTTGCAAAATGTTGTTTTTCGGTAATTATTTCTCAAGTACATGACCGATCACAGATTTTTTCGATTCGAAATCCTCGATAATAATGCTGCTATCAAATAAACAAAATCTAATTACAGTTCAGTAGTTCAGCAGGAGAGAAACAGAAGAAACATCAGAGAGGTCGCATTAAAGCAAGCTACAACCATTAAATAATGCTCAAAAATAAACTCCAAAGTACTTTCAACTTATCAAGCTCTACGGTTTACGTAATCTGTGAACTCAATTATGAAATGAGAATCGTATTGTATACAATAGGGTCGGAGCAGTTAACTGTAAATAATACTCGGCATACATTCGAATTCGCATGAAATCGAGTCCATCTACACGGGTCGCTGGGACACCAATTAAACCACCAACCGTGAACTTGGTGCTTCCGATAAACCATTTAACCACCTAGCTTGTATTTATGGATACTACCTAACTTCACCGATTTAGTAAATGATTTCAATTTTAGCATTACCCTGATGATTGCTATATGTATCAAGCTTTATAGATTTTTATATATTACATATATACTTTATCGCAAATAAAAATATTAAAAAAAATTGTACAATCTATTGCTAATAAAGGTTATGTTACTAAACTTATAGTACCTAACCACTAGCATAATTCTAAATCTCTAGTACGTGTTTTGACGTTACGAATCGAATCAATTTCAATTTACATATTATAAATCTGTTAAGAAAAATATTTATCTCAGTTATTTAGTAGGATTACTGTAAATCATTTAAAATAAAAAATAATCCTAAAGAAAAGATTTGAATATAGTGACGAAGGCTAAGTGTCTAGTCAAGACATAAAATAGACATTATTATATAATAACATGTATTATATTATATTTAGGCAATAATAACCACAAGTAAGAAAGATAAAATAACAAATACCTACTTTTACAAATCAGAATATTTACTGAGGACTTTAATGATGACGTAAGATCAGAGAAACTGATTTCAGAGAAAGTTAATTTAAATTTGATGCTTGCTTCTTTATTTATAAGGCGGCAATTTATAAGTATGTCACGAACAGTGCGATGACATGTTACTTTTGGTACTAAACTGTTACAACTCGAATATTAAACATTTAATGGATTCTCGTTATATTGCTAAAATAATTTTACTTACTATTATAAATATACATTTACTTATATACAATTTTAGTACATAATGTTCAAATATTTATCACAACAAACGTCTCGTCTCCATGCATCAAAATATTACTATTGTCAAATTTGTTTAATTTTTTTATTACAAGCTATAAAAAAAAACTTTTTCAGATCATCATCATTAGCCGCGCTTAGTTGATAGCAATATATTTAATTAATTCAGTTTAAGAAGCTGTCATAAAATACATATAAATAACAAAACTTCAATGTTATAAACACTGAGACTACGCGCACATCCCATAGAGGAAATTAGATCTTAATAAATTATCATATGGGTGTGCGAAAGAAACAGCAGTTGAACCGAAAGAGATGGAAGTTCAAGTGAAGGTATAGGATAGGATAGAGCATAGCTGCAGCCTTTTCTGTACAACTTATATTTGGGCTAGCTCGTTTAAGGTTAAGCACCACCTTTTCATTGAAAATAAAGAGTAAAGTTTCTGTTATGAGAAAATACATATATATCTATAGCGACATATAAGAGAGCTGGATACCTAACATCCTTTCCCTACCAAACTTTGGCACCAAGCCTCCTACATGTACCAATAGTATGGTAATATATATTCATAGGTTAAGGGTGGTAACCCATTCCATATTCACAAATGTTCATGATGGTTTGAAACACTTATTATCAGATAGACAGTTTGCACTGTTTATACGAAAATGAATTCTCAAATTTTACCAAACTAAACTTAAATTCAAGGCAAGGCTAAATCAATGTGAATTCACAATAGTTTGCTAATTGTGTAGCTCTAATAAAGTCCAGGGTTACAGACGCACTTACCAACAAACGTCGATACCACGTACGATGTACGATGATGACGTTTGCATTTATTAGCTGCATTCCCCAAATACATTAACAATATGAATGGATGGCTTCGAAAAGTCAAACAAGATTTGACTTACAAAACAAACAGCTTTTAAAAATAAATTGCGGAAGTGTATTTCTTGAGAAACATTTAATTAGCGTTGACGTAGGTACTAATCACTGTGTTTTGAATTATTTGTTCTGATTTAAATAATGAGACGACAATATAATCCAATTTTATCATACAATATAAAATATGATCAGGAGGCGATAGATTAATATCTGTAGCTTGAGAAATTACCACAACTGACACGGATAGTCGGATAGTCAGATGGAAAATTTCAATAACCATACCTATGTAGGGAATTAGATTGTCGGAAAAATATCACAAACCAAAAACTAAAATAAAGAATACAGATATACAAGCCTTAATTTACTTTTAAATATATTAATAGCCAAGTTACATTTATTTTATTGTATATTTATCTCACAAGATATGTTTATTGTAAAATTTAAAATATTAAAAAAGAATCATATCTGCTATACGTAATAAAAACATAAGATAACATTAAAAATAATCTGTTTTACTTGAACTTTATTTGTTCTTGAACTTAGTTTTTCATTTAAATGCACGATAACGACCAAGCTCGCATGAAGATTAGTGTGTCGTGTTAAATCGCTTTAAAGCGGGAATTTACTTTATACGTACCGCCAAGATACTAAACTCATGACCAAATATGTGCGAAATTAATATCCTATCCCCGTAACCATAACTGTAGAGCATTATGCTAAAAAATGCTCATTTAAAAACAAATATCAAAACAGTTAACATTAAAATATTATAACTCTTTATTTTCTAACGTACTGAATACATAACAAAAAGTACCGTTTTATCAAATAACCATACATTTCCGTCTTAAATAAAATGTTATTTTATTTTTTGCTTTGAATGTTTACGTAAAGGTCAAATAGCGGTTTTGGTTAGTCTTATTTTAAAGACCATAAATGTATTTAAAAAGACATTTATCTACAGGACAGATTTTTTAAATGTTGATAGCTTTAAATCATTTCATAAGTTTAAGGCAATTATTTTGATTGGTGCTCAGAACACTAAAATGATAACAGAATAAATAGAATACAAGAGTTTTACCCCTTTTTTGGCGGTATTTGTTTCGCACCTGTCGTGTAGGTACGTCTAAGCATGCAAGGTGACGAAGTAACACGCTGTACGCATACAAATATTTTAAGCATGCTTTTTTGGGTTCAGTTAATGTTTTTAATATTTGGTGATCCTTATTAGGATTCCATAGGAAGCAGTGAGTATTTTATGAAATTAATAAAGTTTGTCATACTTTTTGATGGATGGAAAAGACAATTAAATTCTTGAGCATGCTATGGGTCCCTACGGTTCGTTTGAGCTTGTTAAACTCTTGACAGCTTGTTGAGAACATATCCTCCTAAGCACTATCTAATGCAAAATTGTAAGATTCACTTTATATATTAAACCGTTACTGGTAAACACACACATCAAAAACACTACAAACAAATTTCAACATCAGCTCATATTAGTATTGTTTATTTTATAATATAGTTTTTTTGCAGATATTTCATGCTTATTACTATATCTAATATTTCATCAAAATTACAATTTTTTACCCCTCATTCTAATGACTTAAAATAAAAAAGTCTAAATGAATTTATTTTTTTAATTTTTAATTAAATAGAAAATATACTACACCAAGAACAAAATAAATACTTTAAGGAAACTCACCATTTCTAGAAACATCTAGCTCAACTAAATTCTCAAAATTTTGTATATCAGGCGGAAGCTTGTGAATTTCATTATCACTTAAACCTAGACGTCTAAGTCGGTGAAGTCTGAAGAAGTTCTGTAACAAAAAACAATTATTCATTATAACGTATTATGAAAACAACAAACAATATTTTACAACTACTTCAATAATGATATAATGATATAACAAATAGAAAATAAGGTTTGTTGTCTATCAATATCTTATTTGAGAATACAAGAAAACTATATCATTATAATGTGTAAGTATAGACAAATTGAGATAATGCACATGTGAGACTGCTATTAACAACGGAATTCAAGAATCACTTCACATGATATCACAAGTCCTATTATCAGAGCATGATGGTGATAGTCCCCTGAATATTATTTAAAATTAAGCTTTGGATAAGCCCCTTAATATTAAAGTAAGAAAATAGGAAGAGAAAAGAGCAAGAGACAAGTAAAAATATTGATATATTATAATAATATTTTATATTTATTGCATGTGATGTTTAAAAACTGCATTTTTATTAAGAAAACTATATTTTATTCAGAAAAACATGATTGTGTTTAACATTACAAATATAGAACTAATTAAAACTGTAGAAATAAATTTTCAAACATTTGAACTAATACTTTTGTTTATAGATTAAGACATTGTAGTTGGGTTGTAAAGGGATTATATTTTTTTTAATAAATGTTGAATGGACAATTCATTAGTATCAATCAAAACTCAAATTTTTAAATATCTAGGAGAGCATTCTTAATGCTTATCTAAATGAGCTATTGTAAAATAACCTGGTTTCTTTAATTTAACATTCAATATACAGGGTTTACTGTTTTTGGCCACCTCTTGTAGACAGCCTCCCATCCCTCCCATCCCTACATCCATCTCAACAACATTAAACAACACAAAAAAACTAAACAAAAAAATTTTTGCTCTCTTGGTTATTAATTATTTTTTATTTTGTAAGAAGTATCTAAAATGACAACATCCGGGCGCTATATCTATGCTTAAAGTTAATTCTCAGTTCAGAAGCAACAAATATATTATGTATGAGAAAACTAAATTTTAAAAACTCATAAATTTAAAAAGTTGTTAACAAATGATGTGGGAATTGTAGAGAGGCTGCCTGCAAGAGCTGGCTGCTGGACCAATGATTAAAATTGACCATGCACAGTGCCTTTATCAGAAATAGTATCTTAATATTTTTTATAGCACTTACTAAGTTTAATTTGTTACAATTAACTTTTCAAAACTTTTGGAATTATTATTACATAAAGGTTAGCATAGCACAAATACAAATTACAATTTATAAATCTATTAAATTATTGTTTTTACATCATCCAACAATAATTTTGAAACAAGTGAATGACAAATATATAATATAATTTTGTAATTATTCCCACACATATTATTATTCAAGCATAATAGTGTTCAAAGTATATTTAATTGAACCTAATTAGCTAGTTTAGTAATAATGATAATTGTAAATGGATGGAATTCCAATTAAAGAAATCATTATAAGTAATGAGACCCTTAATTTAAGGCAATTGTGCTTTTGCCCAATAATGACTTTTGTCAAAAAAGATGACATTATTACTCAAAACCGATGAAACCAAACCAACCAAAGATTCAGGAAAATGGTGTGATATTTTAGTAGATTTTAGTTTTTGTAGTTTTGTTTGTGTAGTAAGATACTTCGCAATATTATTTTTTATGTACACAATTGATGGAAACCACATCATTTAGAATGTAAATTAAAATGAAAAGGGTTCTGTTGTTTCTATGTTGCTATAATCTAAAGTTGTAAACAGCTATTTCAGAAACCTCATAAAATACCTTAAAAACCAGTTCTTAATATAATTAAACTCACACTCATTGAAAAAGTATTATTAAATATTAAACCATACTAAAGAAAATCTAGAAAAATAGTAAAATGTTAAAGGGATTTTACGATGTTAAGTTGAATAAAGATAGACATGAAAAGTATACCAAGAATGTTTACGGTATTTATATCAACTGATAAGGTGAACGCCCACGACAGAATATTGAAATTTAATCAAAATACAACATACTTTCGGTAAATCTCGTATATGATTTGCATCTAGAAAAAGTTCTTCCAAACTCCTGGAATATCGTAAAATGTCTTCAGGTACTGTTGGCAACGAGCAATGCCGCTTGTCTACACATTCCACTTGGCGATTACATTTGAACAAAGGTATACATCGAAACATGTTGGACACTACACTTTAACCGAACATTTATAAAATATTTCACTATCACGACACATATTTGAACACTTTTTCAATTGTAACATTACTTCAGCATTTTAAAACTGATCAACGACATCAAAATACGCCAAGAGTTAGTAAAACTACCTCACCCTCAAAAATGAAGCCACAAACTAACAGTATTGCCATTTGTCAGACATTTTTTTCACACTATTTTAATGATATAATTAAGTTTTGTTATGAAATATCTATATTTTAACTCTTATTTTTTTATGACAAAATTTTGAGAAATTTAAAACCATTATCTATATTAAACATTGTAACAATACACACATCAATGGCATTTGTTAATCCGACTATTGATAAATTTGCCAATATTCTCTAAATATCAATAATTTTACAAAATATAATACATGTAACTGTAAGATAATGTAAAAGTGAAAGATACTGTGAAAGCCCAATTTTAATTGTTAAAACGATTATCATATTATTTCAATTCACTGGCAGAAATCTTCAAATTCGTAGCTATAAATGACTTTTATCAACATGTATAAAATAAGATTGCAAGTTATAAATATTTAGGATTTAATGAATATTTTTTTATGGTGCTCTATATGTCACGTAACGGTTTTTGTTTTATGTGCAAAAAATATATACAAAAATTATGGCTTGGAATATCTAATCTTTTTCCTTTAAATTATTTGACATATGGTACTTTAGACTTTGACGTATCCCTCAGGCGGCTCAATTATGATTTATGAATTAGTATTTTCAATTTTGTTCTCTATTCTCTAACTTCTAAGTAGTAAGTAACATATTATACCATATACTTACTTACATTACATTACATTTATTAAAGAAAAAGATGAAATTGATAATCATTTATTTTTGTCTAGTTTAATATAATTTAAGATTATTCCTCATTTTTTGCAACTGAACTCTCACTTCATATGATACTTATACATTAGTAATTTTATTTTATTTGAATATCATTGTGGTTGCCGCTGGTGGCGGAGTGTAATTTTGCGAGTTTTCCAGACCGTCGTTTGTTGGGTTTTAATTTTGGCTAATTATAGTCATCATCAATTCAAATAAATATTCCCATACATATCATTAAAACACAAGATGAAGACCAATGTAGGATTTATTGGCGGGGGAAATATGTCGACTGCTATTGCACAAGGAATCTTAAGAAGTGGTATGGTTAATTAAATATGTTATTATTAACATTTAGTATTATACAATAAGACCAATAATTAAATTTATATAATATATTTTTTTTAAATTAAAAGTTAAATTGTTAGTAAACTTTCAATGATATTGTTTTTCAGCTGATTCTAAATCATTAAACCTGTGGGTGTCAGGTCCTCGCTTAACCAGCCTTGAACATTGGAAAGAATTTGGAGCTAATTTAACTACAAACAATGGTGAAGTTGTTAACAACTGTGACATTGTTTTTATTGGAGTCAAACCGGGATTGTTAAACATTGCTATATCTGACTGTTTGAAAACAATTAATAATTTGCACAATGAAAACAAATCAGTCCTGTTTGTTTCTATGCTTGCTGGTGTCAACATGGAACAATTACACAAAGTAAGTTTATTAATAAGATTACACACATTTTTTTGGATTTGAATTCATATTTATGTATCATATTATTATTATTATTTTAAGTACCTTTGAATGTTTCTATATTTATGAAGTTATATTGTCTTACTTCAGTATATGAAAAGCAGAACTAAATTATTAGTATTTAGGAAATATCAATTTATGTTTTAACTTAAATTTTTTAAACTACATATTTCCAGGTGTTAAAACAATTGAACATAGACATGAATGTGATCCGCGTATTACCAAATACCCCAATGTGTGTTGGAGCTGGGTCTTGTTTGTATACTGGAGATAATAATGTAACTCCAGAACAATGTGTCATGCTAGAAAAGCTGCTTGCTGGATGTGGATTATGTGAAAAAGTCTCTGAACCTTTGATGGACTCCTTAGGTATCCTGACTGGATGTGGACCGGCTTTTGTAAGCATTTGAATTTAAAAATATTCTACTGAAAGTATAGCGATGAAATGGGAATACAGGCATGTATGTGATGAACATAGATGTCAGTATTTCTGGGTTTGATAGTTTATTAAATATATTCATAGTAATTATAATGTGTATTTCCACATATTTGTATTGTTGTCTAACAACCTTAACACAAGCAAATAATTTGCTAACTCAGGAATTAGAAAAATTTTTGTAATTTGCCTTGTGATATTATTGTTACATATCTAATAAGCTAGCCTTTTAATTTATATATACATATATTTACATCATTCTTTATATTTTACTGACCAGATTTTAGAATTAAATAAACTTTTTAGATTTCATACGTACAAATAGGAAATTAGTAATTAGTATTATGTGGTAATAAATCTTTTTAACTCCTACTCGTTTACACTATAGCCACTTATTACACTATGACAGCTTAGATATATTTATTAAAATTTTATAATTCCAGATGTACATAGTCATAGAAGCTCTAGCAGATGGAGCAGTGAAGCAAGGAGTGCCTCGAGCCATAGCACTGCGACATGCAGCTCAGATGATGGCGGGCAGTGGAACCATGGTGCTGCAGACTGGAAAGCATCCAGGTCTACTCAAAGATGAGGTGTGTTCCCCCGGGGGATGCACTATCAGTGGGGTCACTGCCCTTGAGAATGGAAAATTAAGGTAATCAATTTATATGAAAAAAATTGGTAATTTTAATAATGCTTATCAATAAATAATTTTTAATTTGACTTATATGTTATCTAATTTGATAGGTAGTGTGACCACATCCTTCTTTTCTAAATATGGATTTCTGATTTTACAAAATTAGTGAAAAATACATTTTGCCTGATTTTATTTGTATAATTATACTTCGTGGAATGTGCAATCTCTGAATATCAGAGTTTGTATGTTATCAAGCAATAATAAACTGTAGCTAACCTGTAGGTAATCAATAATAATGACTTAAATTATAAAATATAATAAAATAATCTTTTGTTGTTGTTAAATTATAAAATATAATAAAAAGTGACAATTTCTTCTTCGTTTCGTGTTTTCAAAATAGCAAATTACGAAAAACGTTGCCGCAGCATCGAAAGTAAGTTCGGAATACGAATAGGACGAAACGAAACACGAAGTGCGTTCGGAATAGACCTACTGTTACTAATTATATTAACATATAGTTTCATTTAAAATATTTGTTTATAATTTTTTTCCAGAGCCACAATGATCAGCGCAATAGAAGCAGCAACTCTAAGAGTTAAGGAAATGGGGAAACATTAAAATAACTGTATTTAGATCTATAAAACTTACAAGTACTTATGTGAAAGTATTATAAATTTAATTTGTAGGAAAATTTATTTGTATATTTTTATTTGCAGTACTAAATGAAACTGATGTATAATATTTGTACAACTGACAATTGAAACCTTATTGCCTCTATTTAGAACAATTGACACTATTTGACTGTATGTTTGTTTTATTGTAATCAATTGAATTAACTATATATGTATTAGTATTATTTATTTTGAGATGAAATCTCTTTATTTACATTGTAAGTAAATTCCGTAAATGTCATCGAATGGCAATTAATTTAAAAGACTCTCTTATATATGTATATATACATATTTATATTTTAATAGTTAATTATATGAATATATTGACATAACTTTATTTAAGGTATTGTGTGACATCTATTCTCTATTTTGTATAGATCTGAAATAGTATTATTTATTTTGTGTTGATAATTTAATTATTCAATATTTTAAACAAATGACAATAAAAGAATCAATTCTTTAATAATTATATATATATCCAAGACGTCTGTCATTTAATATTACGAATAACAAATTACTAGTAATTTATATAAATATTATTTTTAAAATGAAAATTCTGCTACTGAATTGATTTATATGTTGAAATGAAAGTAGTAATTCATTAAGTTTAGCATCATATAACTGTAATGTTTTAAATGAAAATATATGATCAAGATTTGAGTTGCATTGTTATTTTTACCTCTTTTATTTGTAATATTAATATTACACTGTGTTTTTATCCCCAACTATGTATTAATTAACTTTTATCTTATCATTTCAACTGTCTGTGCCATAAATATTAACATTTCTGTTACAAAAAAAACTTACTCTTTATATATGTGAAAAACATAATTATTATTTTTATTATTTATTTTATTATGGTAATAAGACATATATCAAGCACAAAATTTTATTTACATATAAAACATTTTGTATATTTACATACATCACATTTTCAATATAAATTTATTAAAAAAATAAATACCTGCTATTTCATCTGTTTTCTTATAGGTAAATACATAGTATATACCTTGGTGTAAAATAAAGATTATCGTGTCATACTTATATCTGGATTAAAATTAAATATACTTAATCCACTGCTTTTATATAAAGAAAAATATAAGATGATATCTACATACCAAAAAAATATATAATAAATTATATTACGTCAATAGCTGTCAAAATAGCAAGAGGTAATCAAAACACTTTCGCTCTTTTGGCGGGAATTTAATAGGAATTTAAAAAAACATAACATTAAATATAAATATTTAGAGATTCGTTCTGGAAACTCAATATATGCCGATGAATTCAAAACCTTTATATCGTTTATATTATGGTCATAACTATTAAATAATCCCACTCTTACTGATAAAAAGTGTTAAAATATTTAAAAAACAATGAGGAACATATATTAATTACTCTCCAAAATATACACATCTCTTTCGCACTGACACCATATTCTATTTCTTATATCATACAAGAAACTAGTAGACCAATCATAATCACAATCGTGACGTTAGACATTGTGTATTCAATGAAGTTTTTCATTAAAAAGATAAATCTTCCTTGTGGTTTGTTGTGGAGTGAACGGGTGATATGGATGGCGACATACTGATCTCCTGGTGAAAAGGAATAGCGACATTTTTCTTGCCAAACCAACGCCGATATCTATACTTTTATGTCTCTCAATGTCCATAATGATTTCATCTTCTTCCTCACCCTTAAAACAATTTATTTTCTTTAAATTGTTACGAAGTTTCGAAAAGTTAGGCTTCAAGCGGAAGCTAGGTACCCTTAAGAACAGCGACCTGTTCCTAGTTCTTCTGTCTTGATGATGTGATAACACGTCATCTATTAACTGTTCTTGGTCGCCTTCGACGGGCTTCACAATTTTTTTTGTTGTTTCAGCGAGAGGGATCAAAGCAAACTCTTCCTCACTCATCATTAATTTCTCACATTATTGTGCGTAGTATATTTTTTTGGTGTATCACAGAAGAGATCGTACTTAACTTTGGCATTGATTGAGTAGAACGTACGAGTACGAGATAAGATTAGGAAGATTAGAAGCTTTGATTACGCCATAGATTTTTATATTTGGTAATTAATGATTGCAATAAAGAATACTACCTGGTGTTATATATTGTAAAATATCTACGAAATCAATTATTATATTAATTCAACGAACGAATATTTAGAAAAAGATAAAGTTTAGGTACTTACCGATCTTCCCCTCCCTTCTCAGAATACAGGATTCTCAATTCCTCTCGTTTTTCAATCTATATATATATCTGTAATATTTATACATATATTAATAATTAAGTAGTAATCACAGTTATTTGTTGACTGCAAGATAAGATGGAAGAAGACTTTTTTTTAAAGGTTTTCATTATGATTTAGGTACGATATTAATTCTGTTATAGGTAATTATTGAAATCGTCCATTACAACATTTTACCGATTTTAAACTTGTAAGTATATTGTAGATTATTATTTATCCGGGTATGTTCACGTTTATTAATCGCAAATGCCCGGCTAGTTTCAAATCCCACGGGGCTGTTGTTCACGAGCTTGAACCATGGCGAACTCGCGGCATGAACTAAACTATTTCACAAAATGCCGATAAATTTTCGTGAACATAGCTAGGTAATATATTTAATAATAATTATTGACCACGAAAGTTTTATTACAAAAGCTTCTAGTACATTTCATGTTTAACATTCAGAAATGCCTAAATATATAAAAGTTACGTGTACATATATTGTAGTATAGTACATATAGGTACCATGCCATTTCTATATAGATATGACATGTTTCTTGTTTATTTCAGTAAGCTTTGTTGTATTGTGTTCAAATAACAACTATACCTTGTCTTAAAAAATACAACAAAGTAAATTATGCAAAAAATGCTATAACTAGAATAATATCACGTTATTCTGTATTTAATAGATTGAGAATTATTGATAGGCTACTCGTACTATCAGCTGCTATTTAAAATACCTACTCCGACACACCTCCTATTGTCAATTAATGCATATGCACTGGATTCCTTTGAAACACATGATCTGCATCATTTCCATTGAATAAATTAATTAAGTAGTTTATGTATGTTATAAGCTATATAGGCAGGTACTTTTAAAATAAATGATGCATTGAGCCAAAAGCTACAAAGTGCTTTTATTGTCATTCAAACTCAATTTTATTTATTTATTACTTTTCCACTTTGAATCAATACTAGAGATCACTTGTGTACGTCAAATGTAAGTGTCAGAAGGGCCTATTTTGATACCATAATTATAGAAATAGAATATTAAACCTGTAAAGAGACTCCTTAACTTAACAACAGACAACTTAAAATTAAAGCTATGAGGTTTCGAACGAGCCCACAACAATTTCAGGTGTTGTTGTTTTATATTTTTCACTGTTTCACTAATGTCCACAACAACGTTAAAAGACCTACTGAGTTATGTATTATCTGATTATCTTGAGTTATGTGCATAATACAAGGCTTCATATATTGTAATGAGTTTTACAGAACTTTTTGACATAACAATGGTGATTTTAAGGCTAGTACTATGATCTAAATTTCTTTAACAAAAGTAGGCTCCATGCCACATACACTTTTTGTCCCAAATCTTACAGCGTATGTTATAATTAGTAGAAAATAGGTAAATTACTTTATTTACAATACTGAGATCTATAGGTGTATCGTAAACATTTTAAGAACATCTGAAGTATCGAAGGAAGAAAGTAATCAAATAATTCTTTTTCTAATTCTTATTCACATGGTCATAAGTCATGAGGTTCATATTCCTAAATGTACTCTATTTATTTGCTTAGTATATAAGTATTATATACAAACACGCTGGTTATAATTTTAATAAATGTAAATATTTACAATTTTTACTAAATACCTAATATATTCAGATTTTGTAAACTTCAGTCTAACCGTAAATTTAAATATACAATACAATTATTTAAACTGATCCTACACTTTTAAATTAGGCAATATTCTTCTTCTACGTCTACTAAAACACAACAATTATATTTTGTTTGGAATATAGTATATACAAACTATTTTAGCTCATAATTTAGCAATGGCTTGCCATACTGTGAGTATACAGTATTAACAATCGAGCAGAATGATTCTTAACATTTTAACCTGGCTTTCCCTACTAACTACTGCGGCTTTTGTGTTTTTAACTAGTAATAAAAAAATAAAATGTTCTAAAATAACTTATTTTAAAGTATGCACTTGTTCATGTAGGTAGTATTTGCTTGTATATTTATTTTGCTTTAAAATATACAGGCAATAGAAAGAAGATAGGAAGGGACATACGTATGTATGTTTTTATCTCATTGCATAATTGATAACACGTAAGTTGTATTAGACTCTTTGTATAAGATTGAAGAATTTAACTGACCTGCTTAATATAACCAATAAGTATAAGTACGTAAGTAAGTACTAGATAGGGTTTAAGGTTGCCTTTATTTGGGTACCTACTGTACTTATAGTTTTACCTATTAGATAATATGTTATAAAAACCGTAATTAAAAAAATCCATATTGACTTTGTCCATGTTAATATGAATCTCACTTTTATAATATGCATTGGGTTTTTTATTATTATTATTATTATAATTTAATTCAACTCTTTTTTGCTTTATTGATTACTAGTATACGCAACCCGCTTCGCTGGGCTTAATTAAAGATAGGAATAGCAATACATAATAAAAATACATTTAACATATGGATGGAACCACCACAATAATAATTATAACTCATTCTAAATTTTATTATTACAATAATTAATATTAAATACTTTAATTCAATTTTATTATTACAATAATTAATATTAAATACTTCAATGTAAAAACAATAGCATATCACTCGTAAAAAAGCTGTCACTGAAAGTCAATAAAAATACTCCGATCGCCAGCAATCTTTACAGGATTACCCGCTGGGTCAATCTAAAGATTCTCTGAAAATTTTGTTGAAAACCGTTCAACCGTTACTGAGTTTATAAGGACATACATACATACTTTCTCTTTATACATATACCAGCTTTTACCCGCAGCTTCGCACGCCTTAAATTCGTAATGAAACATTTCCCCTTTCCCTTCTTTGTCTTGGCTTCTATATGATTTGTTTTAAGTGATACAATCAAAATTACGACATTAAAGTTTTTAATAAGGATACAGTATTAGATACTGTATTTTTTTATACCTCTCTTATTTTTACTTAAACGTCTATTTAAGCACTTTTTAAATAGAGTACTTAATAACCATTCTAACCATATATCACACTTATAGATTTTCATTGAAAATAATCAAATTGTGATCATGTAAACTTGAGGAATTCTGAGCTATACAAACGATGTTATTTTGACCATCAACTTGTAGGTCTGGTTTTATTAAATATATATATTTATATCGGCCGATCGTACCGCGATGTCCCTTTATATTAAATTTGTAATATCTTCGAAAATGTTCATTCAGCATGTAATATGCTGTAAGGGGCTTTATTATGCCATATTAAATGTAAAATGTATTTAAGGTTTTTAATTAGTTGAGGATTAATGCTGTTTTTTTTTTTTTGTCTATAGTCTATACTGTTAGCCCTTTTGGCTATTACAGTGTCACCGGGGGAGGCGGGTGGGTCAGGAGACCCGCCCTTAAAAGGGGGGCCCAGATGGGCCCCCATGGGGAACGACGTCTCGAGGGCGTCTCAGATTGAGACACGGACCTGGGCTCGGGGCGTCGTTAGTCAGGAGGGAAGCTAAGGAAATTTGGACACTAGCGTCCTCCGACGGCAGAACGCCGGAGCAACGGTGCACTTACTCATTTGGGACCTCGTCTATACCGGTACAGACGGTGTGTGTCTATGTGTTGTGTAGTGTCACTGATGCCTACGCGTACACGTTATTACCTACTGTGAACGTGTCGTCGGGGTCAACGAGTACCGACTTGGGTCTTCTTTTTCTGACTAAAGTAGTCTTACGTGTTCTATAGAATGCGGCGTCAGCCACCAGTGGGTTCGGGTGTCGCTCAGCACGTTCAAAGTACTTTTGGGAAAGCCCCTTGAAGTACTGAGCGATGGTCAGAAGGCCTAAGTCTCTATGGAGATCGATGTTGCGTACGAACCACGGCGCCCCGGTTGCAATCCGCGCCCCGGTTGCAATCCAAAGATTAATGCTGTATTGCTTAAAATCGTTTCGTAAATAACCCTTTATTTCTCGTAAAAAGTAAAGGATAAAAATTGGCCATTGTGGGTTATCCCTAAGAGATAAACATATACGATCGCCCACTTTTTTGTAGAACTTTTTAAGGTATACAATACTTAGTACATTATTTTGATCTATCTAGTAAAGTTCAGCCAGCGTTTGCAATGTAAGCGCAAAACAATGTGTTTGTTTAGGACTTCTCATTAGAAATCTTGAAATTATCAGTGGTTCTCTAATATATTAAGCATGTTATTATACATACAAACATTCCTCTTGAATCACTCTATCTATTGAAAAACAAAAAAATTGGATCAAAATCAACATAAACAGACATAGGGACAGACGCGAAAAGCGACTTTGCTTATACTATGTAATGATATGTTACTTTAATACGGTCAATGATATATTTATTTAGTAAAATCCTATAACCAGATGGAATGTAACTAGAGATTCAATGTAGAGCGCTATGTTTTCCATGTCACTTCTAGAGTCCAATATGGAATAATTGACCTTCTTTAGAATTTACTTAGCTCGAAATTAGCATTTATTAAAACGACAACTATTTCAAAAATCATAATTTTCTTTTCAAACAACATTGTGTGTTTGAAAAGAAAATTATGATTTTGTACCACAGTAAAATCAAATTTTGAGGAAATTGTACTGTGTTACTTGTGAGTATTCAATTTCCTCAAATTTTTATTTTCAAAGGCTGTCTCATGAATGGTGATGCAATGCGTCACAAGTTCTGTTACTCATTGTACTATGAGTATCTTGTAAATGAGTCATCGTTTTGACGTCACTAAACATGGAAGGCAATGAATGATTTCTCTGAGGATTCCTGATTCTCATGTATTCGAAGTAAGCAGTTCTTCGAATACAATACTACACTACATTGTATTCATTTGAAATTTCTTTTGATTACCAAGACAACGTAGGAATAACCGTAACCAACAGTTCTAATGATTTGTTTTCTAGATGGTTTATTTTCCTTAAATGTTTGGACGTTTAAGACAATATTTAGTGAGTTACCATAATAGTGAAAATGTATATCTAGTGTGTAGTATATTGCATTCTAACCAAAAATATATATACGTAATCATAAGTATAAGTATTTTTTTTACATTATTATGATCAACTATTATGTATAAACATAAATCTTTCATCACTTAAAAACAATACAAATCATACATTTTTAGTTTTATTGATAGTGTAGCCCACCCATTTTATGTCTTCGAATGTATTTTATATGTTGAATCATTTAATAACCAAAGTATTAGCTCTTAGCAGTGAGTTAATTTCGTCAATATTTGTACCATAGTTTTGTTTTTAAACTCAAATGTAGACAAATTGTAAATATCTGAAATTCAAATTATTTTGTGATTCTCTTGATGAATAATTTTTCAGGAAGAGCAATAACAATGTGAATGTAAACATTATATAATAAAAACGGTTATTTTGAGGCTTGAGTATATAAAAAAAAATCTTCTTTTATAACTTGTAAACATTTAAAAAACATAAAAAAATGCACCGCTGTTGCACAGAACAAGGTTTCAACCTTGTGCGCATTAACCATGAGACGATTGACACGCCTTTTTGCCTTCCCGTTTAAGTATTTGTTGTACGAAATGAATATTTTGTGGTAATTGTCAAATTCTAACAAGTTATATTGAGAGTAGTCTAAAATGTGTCTACGGAAAAAATAGAGATAGAGTAGGGAAGCCAGCCTAAAATATATCAGTCGAATAAAAGAGAAATCAAATGAGGCTACCTATCTGTATCTCTTTCTTGCATGTATGAGTAGACAAGGATTAGTCGTCTTAGATAGTCTCCCATCTTCCTAATTATATTACCTATTTGTTAGACACTCACGCTCATTGATTCCCTACTCTATGTATAATAACAATGAAATTTAGAGGCTTTGAGTAACAAAATTAATACTTCTTCTCTAACAACTCCTTGAGGTTAAAATTATAACACGATTTAAACTTAATAATTTGTCATAAACTTTAAATGATATCCACTACTAATGCAATTTTAATTGTATAATCAATTTCAGCTCATTATTGGTTATGTGAAGTTAAAACTAAATGACTTTTACCTGTAAGAGCGCAAGGCCAACGTATTTTCCAAACTGCGTAGATCTTACTGTCTTTTTCATTTGATTGTTATAGTCGGCACGGTATAGTCTACTAAAGCGAAACAGAAAACAGAAGAGTGCGCATACGTCATTCAATTTTAACTTCAGTCTGATAACAACTTACTTGTTTTTCTTTTATATTTCATTATGTGTTAAGACTGTGTGTTAATTACACTCAATACCACGGCTTGTTGACTTTAAAAGGTAAGAGAATATTATTAATATTTGGGATATAATGTGTTGAGGTATTAGGCTGTTAAGTGATAAGATATTGGGTTATTTGTAAACTATTTTTTATAATGGTTATCTTATTATTGAATATAATTTTGGTGACCCTGTGAAAATGTAAATACTCTTGTTTGTTAAGTTCTGAAGGTTTTCCACCAGTTTTTGTGATAATTAGTCTACCTGTATCGTAACCCAGATACCATAAAATATGTAGTTAATTAATTCATCAGAACAAATAGAAATATACCAAGAATACAATATGAGCAATACATACTATTATCTTTTATCATAAGATAGGCTGCAAGTGTTGATAAAAAGACCACCAAACGCAAATTATTTTGAACTCTACATTAATAATAATAAAGTCTTCAATTGCGAGTAATCATTTAGACATATATAATTTTCCCGATAAGTTATCATGACGATATTTTGTCACATACATAACGTTCGTTTTAGTTAACGCAGCTACATAACAAGAAATGGGGCTGTGTTTTTCATTAGACTGTGGGGATTGTGACGTTTGCTGCAATCCTTGTTGCTTGGCTCTGAGTGCTTGTTGCCTGGTGCCGTGCCTTTGCCCAAACGCCTGCGGTAATCAAAGCAACAACCAACCACCACCTACAGTAATAGTTCAACAGCCGCCTGTCATTGTAGAACAGCAGCCACCTCCACCCGGATATCCCTATCCCCAACCAGGAGGGTATCCGCAGCCAGGTGGTTATCCACAGCCAGGCTATCCTCAACCCGGTGGTTACCCACAGTACCCCGGTTACCCTCCTCAGGAAGGAGGATACCCTTACCCGCCGATGGCAAGATAGTCTCAATATAGGATATTATTTTATACTATTTAAATAAAGGTAAGATTTCATATGCGTGCTGATAACAAGTGATGTAATAATATTTGTGTATGTCTGTTTTTTTTGCTTTATGTGGTCATAGTTTTCAAACTCCTATCATTAAAATATCATTAACTCAATTTCATTAATGTTTAAAGGCAATCAACGCTTTATAGATATTTGATAAAATATACGATAACAGCGGCCGATAGATCATGGACGAAGTGACATCTATATTCAAAAATATGGAGTTATGTATAGTATTTAATATATACTTTCAATTTATATATGTCAATATAGTTTGTTCCAGCTATAAAGCTACAGGACAGGTGCTAAAGAATTTCTGGACTAAATCTTTTCCAAAGCCTTCTACTTAAAATGGTGACACTAACTAAATATGTTAAATATACAAGGAAAATTCTGTATATACAAGGAAAAAGTAGGCTTTTAATAACGCAGTCAGACAGTAAAAACCAGTTCCTCAAACATAACTCTTGCAAAAGAAAGATAAAAAATGTATGGTTTAGGTACTTCAACATTATAAAACATTTTACTTTCTGTTTGAAAATATCTATAAACATGTATAGCCATGTTAAGCTTATTTAAATTTATATAAATATAGAATGAAAAAATAACCGATTCGGGCAGGGATTCGAAGCCGTGACCTCTAGGAAACCGTCCTGTCGCTCTACCAATTGAGCTACCGTATCGCTGTCCGTCTTGGTGATCTAAGCATTCTATATGTGATCGTCTTTATCGGGACGGTGGTGACATCTAATTAGCCTTCTTATGAAAATCCTAAACAATGTTTCTAACTTTGCAGAATGGATATTCATTGCAAAAAGATGTTACCGAAATTAATGTTTGAAAATCTACTTTATATTACATATAATTACTACCAATTTATCAAGCATCGGTTAATAAGAGATATTTTCAAATATAATGTAGATAAACCCACGTAAAGATTAAGTTTACAATCATTGATAAATACTTTATCATATCTAGATTATTATATATTCCATATATTAATGTAAAAACGCTTTTAGATCACGTTCTCGCTTTTATGTTTTGTGTATTCACTGAGTTATGTACGTATATAAGTGTCATTTGATATCTTTACCATTTATATATTTATTTTTCTATATATGTTTCATATAATATTATTATATATCATTGTCTCATATAATACACTACAGTGTTAAATTAATAAAATTGCATAAAAACATAAGTTATTAACACAAGTTACCTAGATTTTTTAAATATTTTTTTACTAATATTTATTTCTTAGTAATTTGAAATACCTGTACAAATATAATGAGACACACGTTATCTTTTTCCGGTAAGAAATCATAAGTATACTGTGATAATAACAAATCCATTGCAATAATTACGTACATAATAATTTACTATCAGACAGGAGTAGGGGCCATCATTGAATATCCATCAATGACATAAGAGGTTTATAGATAAATCGTCAAATGTCTAACCATAGCAAATTTAAATTACAGAATGGGTTGCAACATATCCTGTCGTCCTTGCTGCTGTTGCTGCATCCCGTGTCTGTGCTGCGACTGCTGCTCCGACCCGCCCCCACGCACCAACGTGATACATACCACACATGTCGTACAATCGCCTCCTGTCACCGTTATCCGCAATGAACCTCCACCAGCCTACAGATAACATATTTGGCTATTTGATTAATATAATTCAATTACTGTGTTATAAATAAATATGACCTTATAATCTTACGTACGTAAATCGATATATAAATGTTATTATTATTAGTTTTTAATTATTTTACTGTCCTAATTTTCTTGTATTTTAAAATACGGATTTAAACATATGGCTTATATCTGTTTTTATTTAAACTAGATAATGAATTTGGCAGGAAATATCTCATTCCAAGTATTTTCCGTACCATAAGTTTAACGTCAACAATCATGGTAACCTCGAACTATATTCAGCTACTACCTGTGCCTGCGACTTCGTACGCGTAGATTTCGATTTTGATAAATAAACAAACTATAAACCTTCAAAATTAGATAATAATAGATTATTAACTTCTTTATTTGTTAACCGATTGTTAAAAAAAAACAAAATATAAAGTGAATCCCATGACTATATATTCCCGAAAACTGCATCCAAATCGATTAATCCGTTTCTGAGATAAACGTGCACAAACATACAGATGAACGAACAAAATGAAGAACATAGTTTTGAGTACTTTTGCTCTTATAGATGCTGAAAATGGATTCTGTTAGTTATCACATCCTGATATATTTTTTTTAATATTTTCAAAGTACAAAGACTACTCCTCTACAGATTTATTACATGTGAATTTAGAATAAGATTTGCATGGTATCTATTACGTGATTGACATACATTGACATAACTTTTTATTTCATAACCGATTTAGATAAAATAAACACTAAATGTTAAGTGAAGACTGTGATAATGTATTCCTGAAAACCGCATTCAAATTGGTTAAGTCGTTTCTGAGATTAGCGTGCACAAACATACAGACAAACAGACAAACTAAAAAACCATTGTTTTGGGTTATCTTGTTCTTATAAAGGCCCCCTATGAAGTTTTTTTTAATATTTTCCATGTACAGAAATGGATCAGTGACAATTTTATTATATTATTTATATGTAAAGATTCAGAGGCGGATCCGGGCGTCTAAATACTATAATAAATAATTCAACACCCACAAAAGTACAACTATCACATACATGATTACATTTAAAGATACAATATCTAGATTCATGACAGTCGTGTTTTACGTACAGTCGTGGGCGCACTCAAATTCCGTGCTAGGGGGGAGGGGCAAATCAGATTTTTTTAATATATTTTTGTAACTTTGGAGCTGTAATTTTAATTTTCTGAAGATGGTGTAACTACGAAAGCGCAAACGTTAGTGATTTGTCTTGCCGAATATTGCTAATATAACAACTGAAAACCCATTTTTCTTGTCCCCCGACTAAACTTCCTGAAAAAATCCTTCTAAACCTTCTAAAATTTTCACAAAATTCTTCGTAAGCATTGAAATATTTTGGTTTTTATGAGACCGCGTGATTTTAAAACTTAATTGATTTTATATTGTAATGTAAAATAAGATTTTTAATTGACAACGGAAGGTACTAGAGGGGTATACGATGTCCAGAGCGGGCCAGCTGCCCCCCCTTGGCCCCACCTCGGTACGCCTGATCGTACAGTCCTTTTTAGGTTGCATTATATAATTATTATGTAATGGTCGTATATTTCAACCTTATAATATATTGATACTTTTCTACAAAGCTATTATTATTATTGAATATGTAATTTTACCTCAATTATGATTATATTAATGGATATTGCAAAACACGATTTCTTAATGTTATTAAATAAAAACAATCTTATGTTTAGTTGCTATCTTATTTATGTAATAAGTCTCTATAAAGATGTTTTAAGTCTGTTATGTATATAAAATATATTTATTGCATTTAACATATTGTGCTCACATAAATTTTTTTTACGTATAATGTATCCTTTAATTATTTTTATTTTTATTATTATTATTATTAATATATTTATACGTTTATTTAAAAAATACAATACATTACAAAAGAGAAGGAAAATGTATCATTGAAATATTTATCTTAATACTTGTATTGGTAAAAAGTTTTACAATTGGTCAGAAACAATTGTAAAACTTTTTTTTTGTTCGAATTTCAAATAAAAATATTTTATAACTCATACAAACAAATTGAAGTTATAAAATAAATAAAATATCATTAAATATGACTGTAATATCTACAAATTTTAATAAAAACATTTATTTTATAGCTTTGTTGTTTATTTTTAAGTTGGAACATAAGTATTGAATATGAATTAAGTACCTGTTAATATTTAATTTTCTAATTTTGTCACTTTAATTTCACACACCGCTTTACTTGAGTGTTTCTTTCTTTTTTTTTTTGTCATCGTCTTAAAAACTAATTGTCATCTCCAATTCCATAATCTTTGATGTAGAAAACTTCTCTAAAATTTAAGAGTCCTTTCTTGTAAAAAAAAGAAAAATATTCTTGAAACTATTTAAAATTATTTATTCTACCTATTCAAACTATTTTACGATGAAATTATTTTTTTATTTGTCCAACACTGACGACATGTAAAAAATATTAGCGAATTTCCATATGATTTTTAAAAACTCTACAATAGTTGGCTTGACTATCGATTAGATCGATTTCATCATAGTGTCCAACATTGTGTCATTATTTATGATATTTGAATTTTCATTTTAAAACACTTACTTCATAGAGCTATCAAATGGAATCTACTTTTTCGGTCTGATAACTTATCCATATTATTATTTCTTTATTACTTACAAAAGTGTCATGGCAATGTTTTTATCTATGGAGTAAATTTTAAAAAAATGAAGTATCATATATTGCCAAATATTCGGATCTGTAAATTATCAGTATGACTAGAATAGCTTAATTGACCATTCAATAGATCAAAACATCACTTTCTTTTGTTATATTAAATGAATCCTAAACTTGCTGATTTGCATCTGATAGGGGTGTAATCACCGCCGCCCACCGACTTTTATTGCTTTACTTATCGATCGGATTTTCGTGTTTCTAACTTTTTGTGCTTTTTATCTTGAGCATACTACTCCAATCCTCTTTGACAGGTATTTATTTTATTCATTTCCTTGGTAGTTAATTTCCAAGTTTGACAGCCATATGTCAAGCATGGTACTACTACTACTTGTGTTCATAGCTTTTGTTTTAAATATTTGTTGACATGTCACTTTTAAATACTTCCTTTAAGCTCCAATATTTATTCCGAGTAATTTAAACTCTTCGGTCTATTTCAAGTTCATCACATTTTTTTTCAAAACTGATTCTCTTTCCAAGATATATGTACGATTCAGTATATTTCAACGATTCATTGTTAACTATTATTGGCCTTTTCCAGCTGTTTGTCATGGCATAGTTTTAGTTAGATTTATTTCCAGGCCAACTTTTACACCCCCTTGATGCAAGGCTTCAGCTATTAATTAAGAGCTCGTTTCCGACAATAGAGCTATGTCGTCAGCGAATCTCAGATAACTTAGATAATTGCCATTTATGTATAAACCATTTTTCCCCAATTTAACTTGCTTATGACAAATTCGAGGATGGCTATAAAAAATGTTGGAGAGAGTGGGTCACCCTGTCTTATATCCCTTTCTATATGAAAGCTTGGGCCGACAGATTCTAGCCTAATTCGACTTTTATTAGTTTTGTATATACTCTTTATGACTTTTATATACTTTTCTCCAATTCCATGTTCCCTCAGACTTTCCATATACTTGTTTGTGAAACCGTGTCGAATGCTTTCTGGTAGTCAATATAACCAATATAAAGTTCTCTGCTGCTCCTGATATTTTTGTGTAATTTGGTCAAGGGTGTTAATATGGTCAATTGTAGAAAAGCCTCTCCTGAAGCCTGCTTGCTCAATTCGTAGTTTTGTTTCTTCTACCGTCCTGATCCTTGCATTAATTATAGAGGAGAATAATTTATATGAGCTAAGTAGTAAACTTATGGATCTGTAGTTGATAATATCCTTTGGATTTCCTTTTTTGTATAGGAGTATTATATTTGATTCAGACCATTGTTCCGGTGTATCAGATTTGTTTAATATAAGGTTAAAAAGTGTAGTTATTGGTGTTATCAGGACTGTTTATGCTATTTTTAGTGTTTCATTTGTGATGCTACCTGAGCCCGCACTTTTCTCTATTTTCAACTATTGCATCGCTTCCTTGATTTCTATTTCGTTTATTGGATTAACTTCAAGTCCATCTTTGGTTTTGCTTTTTCTTAAAGCATGTATATATAATTGTAAGTTTTTGTTAAATCGCAAAATCTATCAGTCTCTGGCCTCTGTTATTTTTCTCTCCATAACCATATTTTTATTATGATTAAATATTGTTCTTGCTTAGGGGTTCCAATTTTGTCATTAAAGTCTCCCATTAATATGACAGTTTCAAGAGCATTTGCCAGCTCTTTTTCTATCACTGCATTATAATCTTCTATTTTTTTTGTTTGTGTATTTTTCTCTAGTTGTAGTTTGAAGTTGTGTTCAGGTGATACCGGGAGTTCTCTTTTGTTGTTGTTTTTTAATGTAAATAATTTATCATATTTCATTATGGCTGTTTACCTTCGTTCTCTCCATTTTCAACAGTTCTTGTAATTCTTTATGTACATTCTTTCATGTAATAGCAAGTGTTTTTCAGTGCAATTTTTTTGTTTAATTTTTTTAGTTTTGAGGACAAGAGTTGTGAAAGTTACTACGATTAGTAGGGGCCCTCTCTTTCCTATTCTTTCTACTTGTATCCATTTCATTATAATTATTTTCAAGATGTCGTAAGATGTATCCGTCTCTTCAATACCAAAAAATGCTATATTTCTTTGTCTTGACTGTTTTTCTATAAATAAAATTCTTTTTTCCCGAGGATCCACTAATTGCTCCAGTTTTTCCTGCTTGTCTTCAAGGGTACGTATTTTATCTTGAAAAATTTGGTTAATGTTCTGAGTTATTTGGTCTGTGACGTTTTTAGCACTAATCGTTATTTTTTGTTTGTCTTATTACTTTTGAATGTTACTAAGAAATTTTAGAATTTCTTCTATTACTATTGTCTTTTATAGTTTCAAAACTTGTGTCGCTGTCTCGTGGTGATTCTTTGTACTTTTTCGTTTATTGGCGGGTTACAATCGATGGGCAGTCGTAGTGCGCTTCTCTTGTAACAGATGGTGTTGTGTAATCGACTGATATTCGATAAAATTGCTTTATAACCGCACTAGTTATTGTTTTTTCCAATATATTGCACACACGAATTAGATCCTTCTTAGTTTGAATCATTTGCTCTACGTGACTAAGTTAATTTGGTTCTAACTAAGCTTTGGTTAATGTTGAACTAGCTGTTGGTTTGCACTTTGGTTTTCACGTTCAACTTTAATAAATGTTGTTTATTGTCACTGTCTACACTATATATAAAATTGATTTCACTCAATTTTGCACCTCATTATACGACTTAATACAGCAAAAACACACCATTTGAATTTTTTTTTAACTTTTTATAACGGAGTTGATATAGCGCCCTCTCCTCCCTCTCTTAAATTAATGTTTTATTAAATACTAATATTAATCAATAATAAAAATCCCGACAAAATAACAAACCTTATTGTTCTACGAATAAATAAATAATATTTGGTTTATTACAGCGTCGATTGTTTGAACATTAGGGGCGATTACGTTGCAGTGTGAGCAGTTTAAATGTCTGCCTGTTCTATTTATTATTTACTAGCTGTTGCCCGCAGCTCCGCCCGCGTGTAGGTCGCTTTTCGCGTAATCTATGGAAACAATTTCATAGAACATCATTTTTGCGTAACTTTCACCGTTTTCGCAGCGCACGCAGTTTTTTGTTAATTGTTTACACCTTGCTTTAGACTATTCAAGTTTTAGTAATCATCCCTAATTTTTTGAAAATGAATCATAGCCTATGTCACTCGGGAATAGTGTAGCTTGCCAACGGTCAAATAATTTTAGAAATCGGTCCAGTAGTTTCGGAGCCTATTCATTTCAAACATACAAAAAAATAATCAAACCTTTCCTCTTTATAATATTAGTATAGATTATCTTCCTTTGACTTTTATCAATACCTACCCACATAAATATAAAATGCAAATGATCTACAATATTAGCAGGGACAAGAGGAAGAATGTTTATTTATATCTTGGTGTCCTAGATCTAGTTTAATACGTTACGTTTAACGTGTTGATGATTTGTACCTTAGTTCATCGTGGATTGTTGTAGTGATTAACCTTATTCGTGAATCAGATTCATTTCTTCTTTATTATGTTATCTTTACTATGTCATAATTACTCAGGCTGTTAATCATATGACATTCTTAAAATGTTCTGGAATCGTTTCATGAAATCACCAAAATATTTATCAAATTACTAGATTATAGTTATCTATAAATTTATCTACTTCAGCAACAGTGAAATGACATCATTTAAGTATTTATAAATATTACATATGTGTCAAGTAAATAAAATATTTATTTGGTGTGATAAGATATCTATCTTTGTTTTCGTAAGCTCTATCAAAAATCTAACAGGTAATAAAAGGAAACAGACTGATATCTTCAGAGTACCCATTTCTGATCATATGTTTTGGCTTATGCAGTTCTGGCTTATGCAGTTCTGGCTTATGCAGTTCTGGCTTATGCAATGGTGATAACAAAAAAAAATTTTTTTTTTTTTTCAATATAACTTCGTAATTAAACGTTAATCAATTAATCATAGCTTCCTTTTAAAAAGTTTTAAAATAGAAATGTCTGTTTAATTTATTAACAAAATTGTATATTTTTGTTAACTATAGGGATGTTATATTCTCGACAGTGACAGGCGCTCCTATTTTATTTTTTACATAAAATTATACTGCACAAAATTTAAGACCAGATAAGATAAAATGATGAAAAAGAAGGTTAAGAAAAAAATTAAAAAGAAATCAGATTTATATGCACTTACGATATAACCGTTATGCAATTACAGTTACTAGGTATGCTATTATAGTTATAGCACTCACATGAGTGATATAATAATATGTTAAACAAAATATAACTTTTACCCAATTTTTTGCGCGGTTTGTAGTCTGGACAACAAAGGGTAAAATGTATTCGCTAAAGAACCAACCCAACATATAAATTGGATTTGATTTTATGAAAGTCACTCAATTATTGTTTCATATATCAATTCACTTAAACCCACCATTATTTCTATGGACTATAAGGAATCAACGTTATCTCATATTTTTGATAAGATAAGGAAAAAAATATTTTATTTTCAATAGGTACATGTAATATCGACTTCACCCATTTTGTATTTTCGATACCAGTGAGACCATTCTTTAAGGACTTTTTATTTTGTACTGTAAGTTATTTTTTTTATTTGCAAATGATTTCAAATTATTCCATTGATTATTTTTCATATGAATATATAAAGTGGATTTTAATAATAAATCTATGTTTTGTTTATTGTAAGGATTATAAAATATGTATAAATCTTTTATATTATAAATAGCCATGTGATATTGAAACTATGTTATAATCATTACTTTATTACTAAATATATAAATAAATTAGGTGTTTTAGTTAGATGGTTAATTGATGCTAAAGAAGAAAGTAATTAAAATCTATGTGTTATTTGTATTTGTTCAATGCACAAACTTTATGGAAAGAAAAAGAAAGAACCTATTTTCACTATAAATAGATTCACATTGTATGTTTTGTAAGAATTGTGATCGGGAATACATTTTTATTGACATATAAAAGAAACGAATATTTATGAAATTAATCTACCTAACGAAGAGCTATGTAGGAACTATAAACCAGCTCTATTCCTTTACTTGACCTTATTTAAATTCAAGTATATTAAGTTAGAAATAAAAGAAAGATAAAATTTAAGATAGAAAATTTAATCCATCAACACCAATGGAAAATTTATATTTAATAATAAGTTTCAAATATAATTTTATGAACAAAGTGATAACACAGTTCAGATACGTAAATATATTCTTCCGGATTTTTAATTAGTTATTTTTTTTCAGATTGAATAATGGGGAATTGTAACACATCTTGCTGTTGTTGCGATTGTAATTGTAACTCTTGTTGCGATAGCTGCTGCTGTTGTTGCGAAAACAGATATAACAATAATTGGAACCCAGGTGTCATCGACCCAAGTCCCGTTATAGTTTATGACAACAATCCTGGCGGAGTTGTTGTTGTTGACGAACCGCGACCTGTTCCGAGATGGTAACAGCATAATCTGGTTAAATTAATATTAAAAACTAAGGCCAAGGGAATTGTACTCAGAAGTGAAACCATCTGAAAATATATTTTATAATTTAAAAATTATTTATTAGTCTATGTATTTATTGTTAATTTTGTTTTAAGGAATAAATGAAATTAATATATTGTTTTGTTTTTATTGAATAATTAAGAAATAGAATAATTTAAAATTAGTAGAGTTGCTTAGTTGTTTTATAAAAATAATGATATTTCATACCTGCATTCTAAGTAAACATTTTTTTTTTAATTTTTATGCTATTAATATTAAAGATACAGTGCGCTTTATCACTTACTTACGGCTGCATTACTTCTTACCAAGAGGTGGAAGGTCGCCATTCCTTAACTTATAATGTATAAAAAATAAAAGTAGATTTTTTTGCTTAGTGTTGCCTTTTTTGATTTTTAAGATGTCTTTCTTGACGTTGTATTTATTTTTTAAGTTTTTTTCCCAGTAAAAACAACACTCTGGGTCCTCGAAATAATACGAAATAATTTCTCAAAAATCATGCACATATTTTCATTTTTATTTAGTCCAGTTGAATTAAGGTATTCATAGGTAGTATTGTGAAGGTGTCATCTACGTACCGTTTAAAGATGTTCGGTATAGCCGGTGCAGAGGACAGGGCCGTTGCCTCGAAGTGCTCCATGTAGATATCGGCAACAACGGGGGAGACCGGGGAACGCATTGCCACTCCATCATTTTGTACATAGAATTCATCTTTCCACATCAAGTAGCCAGATGTTAAGCAATGCTTCAGTAATTCTGCATTTCCGAAATTACACGATCTAATTCCCCCGTCCCCGTTCCATCGTCGGACGTTCCGACGCAGGGCAGGTATCCATCCTGACTTCGTGGACACTCCACCTATCCGAACAAAGCGCTATGCTTCGTCTTTTTTAGTGCTTACAGCAAAGGACTGGAACAGCCTGCCTGCGTCAGTATTTCCGGCCAAATATAATGTGGGTGTCTTCAAGAGAAGAGTGAATCGGTTACTAGGTAAATGAGCATTACCACCTATGACTACATCAATACTCTCCATCAGGTAGAATGTAGTCAAGCATTAATCTAGTTTCGAATAAAAAAAACTACAGTACAATTATATTTTCATAGATTAAAGTATTATTACTTTGACACAGTTCAGAAGAAAAGATATGTTATTAAGTACAAATTTATTAATTATAAAATGATCATTATAATTTTTAATCCTACTTACGAATAAGTTACATTACAAATAAATAAGTTATATTTGGCTTACGAAAAATAATGGTTAGTAGATACAAGATTTACGAATGGGATGATTTATTTGTCGAAGTCTGGTACTCAGCTTTTAAGCTATGTACAAGAAGCTCTGTTGTCTAATCTGTAATAAAATGATTTATACTTTTGCCAGAAATATTCGTAACATATTGGTCTGCTTTCTACAGCTTATTATATATAGAGATACATAGAAAGATTTTATATAGAGAAATATATATTTCTGACCGGTTTTTCTCCATGAACCTACTCTTTGGAACCGTGGAACCAGAGTCTGAAGTTCAATAAAAGCAATGTATGTTTGTAAACATTTAAAAAAAGAAACTTAGATTTTGACACTTAGCTAACATAAAACAAACTTTTTATTTCCTGAAAATCCTTCATTTCTATTTTAAATTCAATAATTTATACGGTATGTGTTGGTTACGTGTCCTATTAATAAAAGCTACTATTTTAAAACATAGCTTAAATAAATTTAGATGTATAAGTGAGTTTTCAATTCTAAGAATAAAAAAAAACTTTTTAAATCATGCCTAGTAGATAGCAAATTATCGATATTTTGTGATATGAAGACAAAATCGTTTGGACTTATCTAATCATTCTCACATTTACTTGGAACTGCCATTTTTAGTATATATGAACCAATCGTAGGTTTATTCATTACGAGGAGCGCTGTGAGTTAGAAGAGGAAAAACCAATATCTGGTAAATATTAATTTGATAGATTTTTATTATTTATTACAGTACATAAACCTTATTTGTATCTTACCTACCTTAATATTCAATAATATGAATATTGGTAATTTCTTATCATTGGTATAAATAAGTCTCATGGTTATAATATTGGCATTGCATAGGATTATAATATTGCAATGGTTTTGTAAATCATATCAGAAAATAAATCTTTGCAAGATCCTTGTTGTGTTATAATTATAGTTATAAATAATTTGTACTGTGTATGAATGAGAGAATGTCTTAAAAATGTTAATTATAATAATAATTATAATTGAATAAAATTAATATAATCTAATTAGTATAATTTTCATTTTTTTAAGCGTTAAATAACAATTCTTATTTCATGACGTAAGTTCAAAATCTCACAAACACAATAAAAACTTTTTTAAAATCCATCTTTTATAGATTTTGTTGTGTGTAAAGTTAGTTAGTTTTATTATTTTGATTTAAATATAGCTGCGATTTCTTTGTCTCGTGAATCCTATAACTAGAACGACTTAACCTATTAAGATATCCTCACAGTGTAATGTAGTGTAGGTATTTATACCTATTTATTTTGTAAAGAAGATATCAAATACAATATAATTCATAATTTATTCGGTAGATGACCCTGCTGATTTAGTATACATTTATTATTATACATAAAAAACAAATAATTATTAAATCGCGTACGATCTGACAAAATTCGAAATATTTTTATTCAAGTAGTCAATTACACGCACTTTTAAATCGTCAATTATTACACTAAAAAGATCAGTATAAGTAAGTCTGTCAATAAGCTACCACTAACCCAGAATGGTACTCTGCTAAGAAGAGTTGGGCAAAAATTCAACAGTTGCTCAACATCAACCCTGCAAAAGAATTAATACCCCAAGTTCCATACATTCAACCAAAAACTCTTCAATGTTTTAATACGATTTATTTAATAACTAGCGGACCCGACAGCCGCTGTCCAGTACACGCGTCTTAAATTTGAAAATTTCAAACTTTTTTTTAATCAGCTTAACAATTTAGAAACTATAATTAAAATAAAATATTATTTAAGACTAGCGGTTGGCCGCGGCTCCGTCCGCGGTGTAGGTCCCTTTTCGCGTAATCTGTGGAAACTACGATTATCCAGACCTATAATAGACTTATAGTTAATTCTATAGTATCCTATTCCCGTGGCAATTTTATACACATATTTAGGCATTACATTGGCAAATATTATGTTATTGACTAATGTTCAATTAAGGAATTTCTTTGTAGAATTTCAAACTGCTATACCATATGCGAAAACATAATCATAGCGAGTTCTAAAAAAGTCAGCGGCTTCTATTGAGATTTTATGTAGCTAAATTTAAAATGGGCATATGCTCATATTCAATTTGTTATTTTATTAAAATTCAGATAAAACAAAGTAGAAATCATAGCTTTATCTAAATTAAATACGTTTATTTAAACCGCCTTCAATTCTGTTTAAAAGTTTTGAAACAGTGCTTGAAGTAAATTTTCTATTGATCATAACTTGTTTTTTCCTAAACTGATTTTGACGAAACAAAGTTTTGACAACGCTCCAGATTTTATATAATCCACCTTTGAAAACCGCGTTCAAATCTGTCAAGTAGATTCGACGTTATAACGTAACAGACAGACAGACAGATAGACAAAAATTCCAAAAGTTGTTTTTTTTTTGGTTACTGTTACTCGTCTTGAATAGCCCTATCAGTTTTTCGGTAAAATATTTAATGTACAGACACTCGATTTTAATGTCTTATTATATGTATAGATTTGACACTGCCATGGTAACGCAGTATATCGAAACCAACGTGAAATATTCTAAAATCACCAACTACTTATACATTAAAAAATTATCAATAAACCAATTTCTAGTAGGCCAAATTGTGAATCTAAATAATTCTCAAGTCCTCTTGAACACACACATAGAATTTCATAAGAATCGCTTCAGTCGTTCAGGAAGAGTTTAGTGACATACATACGCACATAAATATATATATATATATATATATATATATATATATATATATATATATATGTTTCTTGTGATATACTTGTATGAAGATTTACTTTTAATTTTAGATTTAGAAATAAGAAAGTAAGATCTAAGATATTTTGGGGCAGCTTATTATACATGCGTACACTTAAGTCCATGAAGGATTCGTTCAGCTCTTGAAGAAGTTGAAATTCAACATTACAAAACGTAACTACAATAGTTACTTCACATCAATCTTTCATGAGAGTAATGAAGATATTCTGATTTCAGATAAACTCTACAACAAAAATAATCAAAGATATGAGGTCTTTAATTATGACATTATTTTCTATTATATAAATATTTTGTTTCCAGCAATAAAATGGGTTCATCAGATTGCTGTTGTTCATGCCTGCCTTGCTGTTGCTGCTGTGGCAACGACGACTCTTACGACAACGGTGGTGGGGTTGTAGTCGTTGACAACGGTGGTGGGGGTGGAGTTGTAATAAATGAAGGCCCGCGAGGAAGATAACTCTAACTAAGCTCTAACTTATAATTGTACTGATAAATTATGACACAATATTTGTAGCTTATTTTTATATCTCCCATCTTCGTGTAAAATAAGTGTAACCCAACCCTTTGGTACCTGGAAATTAACCGAGAGCTTTTGTTTAAATTGCATCTTATGTATTTAATGGTAAATATTTTAAGATTAATTCTAGATTAAATTCAGTAATAGAGTCCAAGAGTACAGATATTATTCATTAAGAGATAAAAGTAATCGACTTAATTTTGATAATGAATGTCCATTTATTACAAAAACAAAAATTAATAACTTACACTTCTTTTCATTTAATTTATTCCTAAATGTGTATACGGTATTAAACTTATTTAAAATTACATGGTGATAAATAAAAACAGGAACACCGATATAATGATACGTTATATTACTTTTTTAGAAAACATGATACACTTCTTATCTTTTATGAATATTTAGATTTTCATTAAAATTATAATTTAAAGAAATATAAGCATGTTCATAGTTGTAAGAATAAGTAAATGTCTTTGTTTATCTATGCAAATTGTTTTAACCCTCAACGTTGCATAGGACTTCATATTGTTTATATGCTATTTCTGATCCACCATACGAGATGTAGCAGCACGAATGACTAGGATGGATCTGTAATATAGAAAATAATATATAATAAGTAATTGGCGTTCGTCTAGCTTATAAATGTATTTTTTTTTAATGTAATAAAGATTTAAATGTCCTTGATAGGAGGACATTTCTAAAGATATCTAGTATTAAATTTACTTTACTTCACTTGCTTCATCACCCGCCAGGTATGTCAGAGAGACAAATTAATAATATTCAACTGGAACCGAAGCTGTAAGGCTCACTCACTTCCTGACAGGCATTCAGTCCGCAAGTCAACCCTACACTACCGTTGGACCGGATAGACGCTAGCATTGTACTCTAAACGCTTAGCCGGTAGCTACCCATACCACAGTGGCACCCGAAAAGACCTTTGTTCATGGAAAGGTTCAAACCCCAAATAAGAAGACCACAGTAACCCTCCGCTTTAGACTGGTCAATTCCACAACTTTCTGCGCATGAAATCTGAGGAGCCCATGACAGCTATGGGGACCCAGATAAATGTTACCGATTCGCTGCAGCTAACTACATTACCACCGCAAACCCAAAACCCGTACCACTTCTTTAATTTCCACGCAAGTGTATGCCTCGCAATCGGAACCTTAGGAACCGGCGTTCTATGGATCTTGACAGCTGACCCGTAGCTCAGCTGTAAACTATCTAACGCCGAGCATATCAGTAGATAGGATTCGAAAATCTGTTATCACTAGTAAAACATATTGGAAATATTCATTACCTTGCCAGGAGTGATCGATCCCTTGTGTCTCACTCTGCCGAGGTAGAGTGGCTCAGCATCTACGGTGTTCCCAGCAATGACGGCCGACGGTGGTATTTGTCCGTGGCTCGAGGGTACCCAATGAACGGCATGTGGTGGCGCACAGAGTACCTTAAATTCAGTTTGTTTCTTATTATTTATATTATTTTGTATTATTTGTCCAATCATTTTTTTATATTTGTTAATTTTGACAGTTCAATGGTATACCTATTTACTTTATCAAATATGTTTTTTTTGCAAAATGAAGTTTTAATAAACAAAAAAAAAATGTTTATTAGGAAACAACTAAAACTTTTTAAGAAATAAATATATTTTTTAATAACTTGATTTTTTAAAGAAAACCATTGACGTTTAAACTAGAACATACCTCAAAATTATGAACTGGCACTTCTCTACCAGCAAAAGGAATGTACGCAGCTCGATGTTTAACAGCCAACTTTCCTGGAACTAGATTACCATCGTGATGGGCCCGAATAGCCCACAAAGGACTGTTATCCCATCCTTCTTTTCCCGCAGGATAGGCACTGCCATAAAGCTCTTGAGCCGTCGCCGGTGTCACGGCTACCCAATCTATCATCTCTGGTGGATTATCTGAAATTATCTTGATTTATGCAAGTGATATTCTTGCAAATTCTTTGTTTTTTTTATTGTTATATATATATTTAAGAACTTACTATCTACAACAATCACAGGTTCAGGAGCTGGTTGCGGAGGGTATATGTAATTGGTGACGTAGGTGGGCTGGTTAACGTCCTGTTGAGGGGGCATCGGCATCATGACAGGGGCTGGAATATACGCGAAGGCCCCTGGAGCGCTGCTTGGAGGTGGAGGATATCCATAGTATGGAGGGGGCCCGTACGGAGGATCTGTAATGGAAAAGAGTTGTTTGTTTAATGTTTTAATAATAGTATGTCGAGTTTATTTGTTCAAAGATCTCATATGTATACATTTTAAACTAATTACAGTCTGGCCAAACTAATTACAGTTTGGCTTCAATAGAAAAACATTAATTTCATTAAAAACAAGGTAAACTTTGTGTGGTACAAAGTGAATCACTTGATTACATCATCGATATAATAAGCAATTTTTATTTTTAAGGAAAATAAGTGAAAATCATTATAATACACAAAATCTATGTATGTACTCACTGTATGACATTGTCCAATAATAAAATTAAGACACCCTAGAAAGAACGGTTATTACAATTGTTAATTAGAAACGCTGTACTGTCTTGAGGTTCACTGCAAATATTTATCTTTTGTCATAAACTAGAATCCAGTCTCATATCAAAATAATTTTAGGTGCGTTGATAAGATAATCGCTGTATTTTATACTATATTGATTAGATACGGAACATGAAGGTAAGGTGGATAACGATACTACTAATTCCTTTGTACTGTTAATCATATATGTAAAAATAATAAATATATTAAATCATATAAGTTAATTTATGAGCTGACGACAGCAAATTCTTATATAGGGATATAAAAAGCAGTCTAAGACTGTTATATCCATAGAAAACATTTTGAAATCCTATAAAAACCGCCTATTTTACCGAGATAATAATAAACCTAAACTGCGTCTTAATTAATTTTTATTTGTATGTAAAATTCCCAACAAGTAAATATATATTTTTTTCTTGATTGATTTATCAAAGACCAAATATATACATGTACAAACATTCACATTTATAATATTAATACTATAAAGGATTCCTAGAATCATAATAAATACATTTGATAAGTGGTAATATTACTAATGAATAATGAATCAATGAAGGATGTCATGTGATTATCAGATTTAAAAAAATCATTAAAATAACATTAACACCGGTTTTTATGTAATCAAACTCATCGTTATTGAATTCATTAATTCGCTATAAAATTACTTTTGAAATTCTGGAACCACAGTCATATTTTCATTTCCTTGCTCTGTTACAACATGTTTTATTACAATTTTAGAGGTTTTAGTTGGTTTTGTAAACTTGCAGGCCTGTGTAAGCCATTTATAACTTCAAAGACAAAACTAAATAACTTTTCAATGGTCAATTGGAACACTTTGTGGTCATTTATTATTGTGACATGTATGATAACAAGTGTGTGGCAAATAAAATTTGATTTTTCTTTGAATATATTTTCCAATTTAGACGTAACATCGTATTTTAATAATCTTATTATAAACGTCATTATTATTATTAATAACATAACGAATAAAGAAAAACTTTACAGAATGTATCAAATCTTTGAAAAAATGCTAGTTGAACTTAAAATAAGTAAAACCAGTATCAAAATGTTGACCCTCAAACTCTATATATGGTTATCGGTAACCGTTATGATATTATTATTTATTATAACTATGGAAATCATTTACGATTCTTCACCTCATGTCGTGTTTATAAGAATTCCTGTATTCCTTTCCATGGTGCATTTAATAGTACACTTATGCTTAATGTTATCGGTGTTAAGAGTTATAAATGTTAATATGATGGAATTCCTCAAACGTAATAATAAAGACACTAATATATTTTTTGATTATGGAACATCAAAACACATTATTTCATATGTTTTTCATTACAATATATATTTTGTTAATATTAAGCCCACTGATGTGGTGGATTTAAAATTTCTATGCAAAGTCTATGACGACCTGTGCACTAGCTTGCAGTTGTTGCAGCAATGTCATGGAGGCGAGGTAAGTTGCAAAGCATTTATATTTGGTCAAATCTATCTATGCTCTGTATTTTAAACTATAACATAAATAAAAAATATTTAAGATTTGATGTAAATAAATAAAAGTAATTGACATCTAATGATAATGAAAAATGTATTAGGATTGTACAGAGTAGGTCAAAAACGACGGGTGGCTTAATGCATATTTAGTCACACAGGTGAGCTTCACAAAAAAAACTGTGTGCTTTTTGCGTGAAACAATTTTACAAAAACAACGATTCCAACGTTACTGTATGACGATTCTTTAGAGTTGAAAACGGATTACAACGTGTTAGTAAAAGTCCAAGTGCTAATTAAATTAATGCTTGGGTCAAGAAGTTCTAGTAAGCGATATCGAACACTATATAAACTCAGGGATATTAAACAAACTGGGCAGCCACGTTCAGGACAAAAAGAAGAGAACATTCGGGAGGAATTGCCGTAAATAACGAACCAGAATCATCTACGCGTAAGCATTTGACGGCTCTGGCGATACCAAAACTAGTCTGCTGCGAATTCTGCATTTAGACCTTAAACTAGACCCATATAAGCTTCAAATTGTGCAGGAGATAAAACCACACGATTAAATTCAACATAAATTATTGGCTGACAATATACTGGAGCGATTCAATAACATTGTTTTGTTTACAGACGAGGGCCATTTTCACATCAATGGTCACGTAAATAAACACCATTGAAGTATGGGCTGTCATATCCGGAAGTGCACAATCCATCTGTATTTAAAAAAAAATCGAGACAGTAACGTAACTGTGAGCTCAGTCGAATACGTGACAATTTTGCGACATTATTTGACACCACACAAAAATTTGAAGTATATAACAGCAGGACTTGGATGCAACAAAATGGAGCAAGGTGCCTAAAATTTGACTTTAACGGTGGTTAAAGAAATGTTTCCTAACAAATTGGTTTCTCGCAGAGGTGATATTCCATGGTCTCCAAGAAGCTTGAACCTTACATCTTGCGATTTTTTCTTGTAGGTTCTAAAGAGTTGAATGTATTTGAATATATCGAAGACCATTAACGAATTAAATAAAACATCCATTAGCCACGATTCCTTGCAGCACGTATCTGCGAGTTTTCCAAAGTTTTCGTAGTCGATGTAAGAGTACCAACGACGACATGGATCTCCTCTCGACGATGTCATTAAAAAAAATCAATAAATGTTTATTACGTAATTCATCAACAGAATATAATTTGTACTTTTATTTATTTGTTTCAAATGTTTTGTTACTCATCCAGATTTTTTGGTTTTGTATTAATTTAATAGATTAATAAATATAACGCAAGTTAAGTACTATATAAACGTTTAAGAAACATAATAAACTGACTGGGTATGGAGTGGACTCCCTCAACAATAGTAATACTTGTAGGGTCAAAAGTAGCTTAAACCCGTGTAAAATATCTAGAGCAGTACTAGCTATTTTACACTGGTTTACTGATGACTGAGTGCAGCAGGCATCAAAATTCTTCTAATCAAAATAATTTTTGACAAAAATATGCTTAATTTATAATATTTTTTTATACAATCATTTTATGATTATTTTAAAACTATTTATTTATATTTTTGATTTACTCTACGTTCCAATTTTTGTTAAAGTTTCATCAAAATAGGTAGGGAAATGCGATCTCTAAGCAAGTGCACTTATATTCCCATTTACAATCTATAAAAACTTTTTTGTCTAGTTTCATTCGCTTCGTCAATAACTCTCATTTGTCTTTCAGATTGTACTTACCATTTGGTTGATGTTCACAAACGCTGTTACTACAGTTACTTTGATTACTAATAAAGAGGTAAAGCATTTTATACAATTTTAAATTGTTTACCTGTATCTAGTATTATTTATATCCAATATAAAATACTTCTACAATCTCTTCTATTGTTTGTAAATCTTTTTCTCTTATTTCCAATTAATTTTATTTCATTTACTTCAATTTTTTTGAGACAAGCCCCAAATTAAAACATAAAATCTTTATTTCGATTAGCAAAAACAAGCATGCGTGTAAAAAATTATAATTTATTAATTATTATAAAGTTCATTCTCTTTAATATTTTTTTCTTCATTAAATCTTTTTAGAATTGAAGCGACTCGACGTCTCTCCCGAATTAATTCTGGATATTATAGTTATTGGATTCTTAGATGTTTCTTTATAAATTGGGGCTAGCACTAAGACATAATTTATCAAAATATTCGATTTATTGAAAGAACACTGGGTTATTAATAGAAAATAGCAAATATAATGTCAGTAAAAATATCCTTTTGGTTTAATAATATAATTATAATATATAAAGAAAAGAAAAGAATAGATGTAGTCTGGTTCTAGTATAGTAACACTATATAAAATACTAAATTCATCAAAGCGGTAGTATAAGTATCACAAGAAAATTATTGAAAAATTTGTGTTAGGCAAAATGATGTTACATTTTAATTTAAAAGGAATGTTACATAATCAACAGTTTGGTTTCCCGAAAGGTAAAGCGTTCATCAGTGTGAATCTCGGATATTATTTTGCCCTGAGCAGACTCAAAGGATGTTATGATTTTTATAAGGCCTCGATTTTTCTTTATGGAGTTCGTGACCGGACTGATTACATCATGAGCTCAGTTTTACAAGATTGTAATCTCATAATTATAAAATAGTTTAAAGACAATTCGTTGAATAGGTGCGTTTTGTTCTGAAACATTAGAAGGATATTTGCAAGGTATTATTCTTGGTCCTTTTTTATTGTTCCAAGTTTATATTATTGCTTTACTCTATTTGATGACCAGTCAATGGAAAACATCTTGTTCGTTGATACTTCTTCTATTTTTACCCAGACTAAAAATACACTAAGTGCTCCCTTCGAAATGGTTGTTTGCAATAAATTTGAAACACAAAACTACCTTAATACTTTTTTTTTACCCTATTAATGTAAAATTATTTTTAGGTTAGGATGTTTCCCAACCTACAAATACTTTTTGTTAGCAATTGTAGTTAGGAAAGTAAAACAACAAACTGATACAACAGCTACATTGGTTACTTTGCAAACTTGTAATATTACGTTTTACGGCATTTTACTCCGGGGATCAGCAATAACTATAGTGTCTATTTATAAAAAAAAATATACTTGTTCCAAGCTATATTTAGTAAGGGTAAAAGATATTCTTCATTATTTTCATAGTGCCTAATCTTATTATACCAGACTAAATTAATCCGTAGGTCATAAGACAATAAAGTTAGATGAAGTAAACAATTAGTGTTTAATAAATTTTGTATAATTAATATTTATTTTACAGACAACTCAGACATGGTTGGAAGTTGCAAAGGGATTTGAAACCATGGTCTGGTTTTGTGTGGGATGTTACGTTGATGAACAGATTAGGCAACAAGTCGAATATACGCAATTGCTCGTAACGAAAAACATAATTGACTTTAAATGTGGTAAGTAATTAATATTAAAAAACGTAACTAAGCAGTTAACTTCATAAAATTCAATTCATAGCTTGTATAGTTTTTAAATTAAGAAAAAAATATGATATAATATTTTATACATAACAATGGACTGAACAAGAAATATATGGTTCATTTGAACTCAAAATAATGTCTATTTGTTAATTTTATTCTAGATAAAGCACGAAAGGAGGTCTTACAAACTTTCAATATGGTCGTCTCTTCAAACCGCCTACAGTTTAGTGCATACAATCTCTATCGGTTGAACTACGCAACGGTTTTGGGCACTATAGTTAGCGTTATTACATATAGCATTATATCAATTCAACTCTTTTAATATAAACTTTAAATATATGTCGAATGAAAAAAAATGCAGGGATTCGAACCCACGAACTCTAGGAAACCGTCCCGTCTTTAATATAATAATGGAACCTAGTGTTGTGTGTCTTTAATTTCTATAGTAAATTAAGTTTTAAGAATTCAATTGTATGCACAAATCGTTTATTATAGATGTACAATTGGTTCTTAAGGTATATTTAAGTCATAGTAATTTTGTAGCGTTATTAGAAGTTTATTTAATCATTACAACTCGTTTTAAAAACCATACTGTTTGTTTATTCTCCTAATGTTGATTGATTATTTTATGTAAATAAGTGTTTTTGCTTCATGAAAACAAATAGGATGTGATATTATTATCAGAATTCTATTTCAGCAAAAGTAATACAAAATAGTAGTATAAATTAAAGTCATAGTATTATTTATAAGGTAAAAAGTAAATTATATAAGGTACAGGCGTCTTATAAGGTCCATTTTTTGAAATATTGAAAAAATAAAGAAATTAATATAATATATGAAAATAAATTTAATAACAACATTACTGATTAATTTAACTAACTACTAACTTTGACGTAACATTGAGATTCTGTGGTAATCAGTGTTCTGAAATCGTTTTTTTTGGTTTATAATTGTTGGGGCCCAATGTTAGGCATATCAAAACTTAATCTGCCTACAAAACATAAATCTCTAAGGAAATTATTAAAACAATAAAAATAAAATAAATAAAATGAGCCCTTATTGCTGTAAAATTAAGCTTATGTGAACAAACGTTATTAAACTAAATACAAAGTAAACATAAATGTAAGAAACTATAAATTATAAAGTAAAATATATACTCAGCATTTAGTTTGTCTCCCCTCTTAACAGCTTGTCTTTCGACAAAGGCCTCCTCTAAGGATTTCCACTTCTTCCTGTCCTTTGCTGCGCGTAACCATTCTGGCCCAGCTACTTGCTTCAAATCATCCTTCCATCGCTTTAGCTATCATTCTCTACTTCTGCTGCTTTATCTAGGGTACCATTCAGTTACTATTCTGGTCCATTTTTCTTTACTTTCTCCCAACATATGTTCCGTCTAATACTGGCCTCGATTTGTTACCTTCTAAACTTCTGTTTCCTAATCGGTATATATTGTTAACTGCATTATCTGCAATATCAATTGTTAACTCACTTTTGAAAATTTTACTTACATTGTATATTAATACTATTATTAGTTTTTCAGTTTCATTAAAGCCAAATGATTATGTTGTTTTTTCCTTTTATTTTCTTCTATAATCAGGATTAACTTTTATAGAAAATTATTAGAAAATATTATATTATAATTTTATAATTTAATATTTTCAAAAGTATTATTTCTGACTTACTGTGCTATCGGAGTTGTTAACGCTAATCTGGCTTCTTATCACTTTAGATTTTGAGAAAGAATTGCGTTGTAAATTATCCGTATGTTTCTTGATTTGCCTGATATGGAGCTCTTTGAACAGGGTTTTTTGAGGCGTTTAAGAATTTTTGATTACACGTCCTTGGAGGATTTTGGTGCAACGCCCTTTTTCGTTTTTGTGTTCTAACTTTACTTTTTCATGTCCAAATTAACTAAATGTGTTGTAAACCGCTTCGTCTAGAAAAATGCTATCTGATGTTGAACTAAAAACGGGGGTTGTTGCTTTACTTTTAGCAGCGTTTCCGTTTTAAGATATATATTTTTTTAATTTGACCATTTTTCTAAATAACTTTTCTTCCAACACTTTACCAGGATGGGCACTGACACAAGCACTTGCAGGCCGTTGTCCTTATATTTTTGTACCACTTTGATTATTTTATTTTGTACAACTGATAACTTTGTCCCACTATTTTGATCCTTTAAAATTATTTATTAATTATTGCACTGCGGAGAAACTTTACCGACCGTCCTTCTCAGGTAGGTAGGTAAATCCAACTGCAAAACAAAACTATTAATAGTGTTAAACAAATCCTTAGACAACTTATTGTTGGCCAATATAATTAATTGCCTTTCGTTATTTTATATACCCCGGGTAATCTTGGGAATTCGGATAGGCTGTCTTAGAATTTTACCCGGCATCAACAATTTTTTTTTATTAAATGAAAATTAAAAGAGAAAACAAACAACACGATCGAATTACCCATAAATCAAAGTAACGTTATATTCATAAAATATAAGAAATCCAAGAAACTAAAAAAAATATAGATATTTTCCAAGGTATTCATAAAAAAATTGTAAGTTAAAATTTTAAAGCGGTAGTCTTAGTAGTAGAAAATGGCACGTCCTTTAAATTGATATGAAGTAGTTGTTGTTGTTTAATTTAAGGTCGTATATGAAATTAAAAATCATTTGCAGTTAAAAAACTATACCATTTTTATTGATATTCTCCTTAGTTTATCTATATAGTACTAACCTATAATCTTCTCTGTTTACTACAATATGTTAGGTATTGTATATATAAAATAGTTTTTGAATATTTAGAAAGGGTTCTTATCGAAAAATAAGTAAAACATAACCAAATTGTTGCCTAGATAACAATGGTACAATAAATATTAAATAAAGTAACTGAACTGATTAGATGACCGATGACTTATATTCGTGGTCATTTAGATGTATTTGTTGATATATATATTGATTGGTACAAAGAGATCAACAATTAAAACACACCTTAGAAAAGTAAGATTTTTTTTCCACAGCTATGAAGTCAAAATATATAATATATTTATTATAAATTAAACAAAATACCTATGTAAATTATATATTTCTTAGAACCCTTTAGATCCTAGTGCTTTGTATTACCTCTCATGATCTCTCAGTGTCTATCTAATTGAGTATTATCAAACTTCTGAAAATGTCTTCTTTTTGAATTTAGATACCAAGCAGTATTTAAATAACTGGCATTTTTACAAGCTTAAGTTTACCAGTTTAAAATTTACAATGGATTATAGCGAAGAGTAACGAAGACCTGAACGAGAACTCTGAAGACGACACTACATCATTCCCCTCCATCCTCACCATCACCGACGCGACACGCCCAGCAAGCTGCTGCACGCAGTTCACGCAGTGAGTTCGCCATGCTTTGAGCTCGTGAATAGGAACCCCGAATGGGTTCAAAACTAGTCGGGCAAATTCCGATTAAATAAAGTATAAATATATTTTTAATAATCATCATGGTACACGAAAGTTTAATTACAAAAAAGGTTTTGATGTTTTTTTATTTTGGCATGATTAGAATCAAGGAGTTCCAAAACACACACATTATTTACTTAAATTACTTTATTTAATTAAACTATTTTATCATTACACTTAAAATAATTGTTATACCAATTTTCACCATAACATACAAAATTCAAGCTCAATAGGCACTTACACACTAACACACGTTTCATTATCGTACACACAAGTTATAATACAACTTAAATTAATAATCCAATGGTAATTACAATCGTAATAAGGTCGAGATTCCTTTGTGGTATTATCATGTTCCAAATGCATTACTTGAAACAGGGATCATAGCGGGTCTGTCGCGGCATCGCGCTAGGATACGACTTTCTGAGCGTTGAGGCACTCATGAAGCACGAGCTGTTCTGAGGCTGAGGTATCGGAGCTGCGAAGCAAGGACCCATGTAGTTTACGCGGTAGGGCACGGAGGAGTTGGGCGCGTTGTAAGCACTAGCAGGCACTCCACAAGTCATCATTGGGTTCTTGATCGGACGTTGCATTCTAAAGTAATAATTATTATGTTAGTTTAAAAGTGGGAACAGTTAAACAATGAATACGAAATATTCAGAAACCTAATAACATTGTTAAAAAATATATTAATAAAAATACAGGAAAACTTGAATGTACTCACATAATAATTTATGGAAAAAAAATTCAAACAAATAAAATAGTTAGTCTGAGGCGTTCACTGGTAACCAGATTGTGACTCGATTTGTTAATTTGAATTGAAAAGTGATATTTATACCGATTCTTTATCGCATAATACTTGATTCGATCTGTGATTTATAGATTGCCATTATCAACCTATTTTCAACATTATGGACATTCGTCATGACATGTGTCAGCGATGATAAAATATTCTAAAAATAGTTGAGGACAACAACATTATAAAATTATTATTAGGTATTAATATATGATTAAATTTTTTTTAATTGAGTTTTTCAATTACCCTCTTTTATTATGATTACAAAAGCTACGAACCATATGTCGATGACGAGTAAAATATTTCTATATATACATATGTATATCTGTAACATAAACCTTTTCATATAAACCATATTTGTGATATTATTTTTCTGGCTACACACACATTTTTTGGCAGTATACATCAGGATGATACCTAACCATGTACGATTTTGATTCATTTAAGAGCTGTAAATTTAAAGTTAAAAGATTAGATAATTGATGCCATTATTTAAAGAGGTGACACAATTTATATGCTTTATAAATATACATTTTTGAAAAAAAAACAGGGAATAGCTCCTAAGTTCACCATTCTACTTTTCTAGTTTACTATTCTTAACCATACAAACATTTTAAAGGGTTACATTTTATAGACTGTAAATTCTTTTAGGTAATCTAGTTCTAAATTTGCTTTTATTTCAATTACAAAATGCTTCATGTATGGCTCATGTATGGCAGATTTGTAATTAACATGCGTAACATGCCAAAATTAAAATGCGTTTATTATAAAACCGTCGACGATACATTATAAACTTGACAAACGCCATCATTTTTAACAACTAGAAACAAAATAAAATATTTCAATTTTTTTAATATCATTACTCAACCACCATCTGATCATCATCTATTATATTTAAATCTATTTACTGAAATGAAATCATCGAGTCCTCGATTAGATTATGATATCAAAAATCTAATCAACCATTCGATGATTTTTTGTTTTTATTTAGTTTTATGTAGTATAAAATAAGTTCTAACTTTAAATAATAAGGTGTCGAATCCTTAAAAAATCTATCACATATAACTTATCACTTACTCATTGTTTTCAATGATTTTCAGCTTTGTTAGATTTTAATATAATCACAGAGCAATGTAAAAAAAAAAAGTTTTATATAGTTTGTATATAATAACGATATTATAATTAAAACATTAATTCATATAAAGTTGTTTACATCTTTTTATAAAAAAAGTTAACATTCCTTTTACCTGGAGTAATACTACTGCTACTATAAAAATAGTTGGTCAACTGAGTCCCTTCTGTGTAGACTCTATGTTGTGATAGAGATAGAAAGTGGTTAATAATAGTCGAAAATAATTAATGTTCCGTATAGGACTTTGAAAAGTCGCGACTGATATTTTCGTTTGTATAATATTTAAAAACCAGTGTTTGAACTCCGACTTCGTGTTCTTTTTATTTCTTATATTATTTTTTCAGATATGAGATATTCTATCGACAAAATAGTTCTTAGTTTCATAACAACAGTTGGGTCTAAGAAGGTGTTTAATTTAAGATTAAAATTTTATTGGTACTGGTAGGGCGATACTTTTTAACATAGACTGGCACAAAAATGATTTCTAGCTGCAAATGAAGAAATTCCTTTACCAAATAAAGAATGAATTACCTTACTATGTTACATTCATCCTATATCTATACTTTCTTTCCTTTCTAAAGTCCTTGAATGTCTAGTACTAACCAGCACTTTTCTTTATATATTTTTTATATTCATAACATGTTAAATCCCCTCCAATCTGGATTTCAATCCTATCATATGACGAATACGGCTTTGGATATAGAATAATTGAGGATATAGGATATGGTATGGAATGGCGAAAGCTCACGGTTATGACTTTACTGTATTTTAGAAGTGCATTTAATACAATGGATTTTAATATTCTACTTGCCGTTCTAAAATCTATTACCATATCACCAGCAGTACTTGACTGATTTCATTGTTTTTTGCATGATTGCCGCTAAAGTGTACGAGTCGTGTACTACGTCGTGACTTGTTATCTTAATCTTTATCAGATTGGTGCAAAATGAAATCCCGAGTACCACAAGGTGACGTGTTTTTCCTATTTTATTTTCAATATTTGTATACCCTATCAGTGAACATATTTTTTCTCTCTACACTTACGCCGGTGATTTTTTAAATCTATTTATTGTCATATATAATATATATAATCTTAGAACTCTGACTTTTTCTATCAAGTAAAAATTAACAGACAAAACAAATAACACCTTTTACAAAATACCCATGAAACAAAGTAACTTTTTATTCAAAATATAAAATAAGCCTAGGAACTACAAGAAAAATTAATATTTGCCAAGAAATTAATAAAAAATCTGTGAGTTGTCTAAAGGCGGTTTACTGACGACAGTTGAACGTGACAACTTCATAAGAAAATACTGATGGAATAGTTGCCTTTTTCTGTAAATGTACTTAAACGTACATAAGCGGTTCTTGTAAGCGGTTCTGTAAAATATAGATTTTTAAATTTAGTTTTTTTTCGTTCAGAAAAATATTTTAAATTTACAAAATACTTGAATAGAATTTTTTGTTTAAATTTCTACTCGACTGTTAAAAATTAATTTTTGATTTTATTATTTTGTAATAATACATTTTGTACTGACATTAATTATTTCATTAAGTAAACTGAATAAAAGTTGTTGTTTATTTAGTTACTTAATTATTTTTGCAAATTTAATTGTAATTTGTTATAAAAAAAATAATAGTTAATGAAAAAAAAGTAATCAATTTGAATAATTTCTTATAAGATTAAACTGTGATTAAATTATTGTTCATAAATTTTAAATTTAAGATTTAAAATCATCATTAAAATTTTAAGCACCACATTCCCTTTTCACTGCACTTCATACTAGATGAAAACATGTAAATGTAATTTTGTATACGCGGACGCATCGGTCACTCAAGTAGGAGAGAGACAGATGTCGAACGCTGCCGAACGCGGAGGCGGATTGTGCAGCCGGCTCCATCGAATTATAAGACGTTATCATATCAAATATTGTAAAATAGAAATTTTAAATCATTGGTCATTTGCAATGTTACAGACAAACTATCTGCTTCCACAAAGGACCTGGTACTTTAAATTGATATGTAGTAGTTATGTTACGATCCAAACATGAGCTAATCAATGTTAAGATAGTAGGAATTTTTTAAAGTGGGCCGACTTATTTTATACAAATTAGTGACATGCTCTTCAGTTTATATTTATAGTACTATCCTATAAACTTCTCTGCTTACTACAATATGGTAGGTATTGACATAAATAAAATAGTTTTTAAATAATTAGAATGAGTTCTTATCGAAAACTAAGTAAAACATACCCAAATTATTGCCTAGATAACAATGGTACAATAAATATTAAATAAAGTAACTGATTAGTTGACCGATGACTTTAATTCGCGGACATTTCAGGACATTTAGATGTATTTGTAGATATATATTTGATTGATATAAAGAGATCAAAGATTAAAGCAAACCTTAGATAAGTTGCACATGTTTTCCACAACTTACAATCTACCTATACATATAATAAAAATGTCACTGATCGATTTCTGTACATGGATAATATAAAAAAATATATAATAGGGAACTTTTATAAGAGCAAGAGAATCCAAAACAATTCTTTTTATTTTGTCTGTTCGTCTGTATATTTGTATGTATATATCTATGTCTGTTTGTTTGTGTATGGTAGTTTGTGAAAGGTATTAACCGATTTGGATGAAGTTTTCGGGAATATATCACTTGACATTTATATTTTTTAAGCTATTGCTTCTATCGCGGGGCTTGAGCGTGGAGACCGATTCCACAAATTCCGTAACGAAAATAACCTAACACCCCCCACTCCGCATACTACAAAGCTTGGCCGAGTATTGTATACATATCATTTAAAAATAGCGTAAGTGCCAAGTAGTTAATTAAAATTAAGAACTTATCGCTTTCTAATTAGGGGTGCGTTTAGGTTAAATGTTTTACTTGTACAAAGGTTTTTTTTTCAACAAGCCTTTTCGTTTTAAAGACTATCTGTCATCGTGTTATAAAAGACCCTAACTTACTTAACAATAGTAAATGAACCATATTTGTGAGGTAAAAGGTTGAAAAAAATTTTTAATACATATCTAATTTTTCAAAATAAAAACCATCTTGCATGTCTAGACAATCATTTTTTAGATGACTTACAACAAATATTTTAAATATAGCCGATATATCGAAATATGGTATATATTTTTTTTTAAATATCAAACCCCGATATCGATAAATTAAAAATATCGATATATCGATAATCCGATATATTCAAAAATATCAACAACCCTATAAATGAGTCATTTATTCAATAAAAGAAAAAAAATCTTATCGGTCACCACACTCAAAAAGTGTAACGTGAATTAATATTTAAGAAAAGTACTACATAAATAAATTAATAATTATAATCACATAGGTACGTTGATAAAAAATGTTTGGCAATAGCTTTACCGCTTCAGTCTCCGAGTGCCACACGTCTTTTATTTATTATAACCGGTTAACAAATAAAAAAGTAATAATCAGTGTTTATTTAATAGAGTATATTCTTCTGGAAATATCTTTTTCGAATTTACCAAGCAGTATTTAAATAACCGGCATTTTTACAAGCTTAAGTTTACCAGTCTAAAATTAACAATGGATTATAGCGAAGAGTAACGAAGACCTGAACGAGAACTCTGAAGACTACAAAATTCCCTATCCTCACCATAACCGTCGCGACGCGCCCAGCAAGCTGCTGCAGGCAGTTCACGCAGTGAGTTCACCATGCTTTGAGCTCGTGAATAGGAACCCCGAATGGGTTCAAAACTAGTCTAGCAAATTCCGATTAAAAACGTGAATGTATTCGTATAAATATATATTTAATAATCATCATGGTTGACGAAAGCTTAATTACAAAAAAAACGTTCGGTTTTTTTTATTTTGGCAAGATTAGAATCAAGGAGTTCCAAAACATACACATTATTTACTTAAATTACTTTATTTAATTAAACTATTTTATTATTATACTTAAAATAATTGTGAAACCAATTTTCAATAGGCACATACACACTAACACACGTTTCATTATCGTACACAGAAGTTATAATACAACTTAAATTAATAATCCAATGGTAATTACAATCGTAATAAGGTCGAGATTCTGTTGTGGTACTATCGTGTTCCAAATGCATTACTTGAAACAGGGATCATAGCGGGTCTGTCGCGGCATCGTGCTAGGATACGACTTTCTGAGCGTTGAGGCACTCATAAAACACGAGCTGGATTGAGGCTGAGGTATCGGAGCTGCGAAGCAAGGACCCATGTAGTTTACGCGGTAGGGCACGGAGGAGTTGGGCATCGCGTTGTAAGCACTAGCAGGCACTCCACAAGTCATCATTGGATTCTTGATCGGACGTTGCATTCTAAAGTAATTGTTATTTTGTAAGTTTTAAGGTGGCAATAGCTAAACAATGAATAAAAAATAAAAAAACTTATTACAATTTTTCAAATTAAAGATAATAAATAAATCTCTTAAATATATAAATTAAAAATACCTTAACAAAACGAAGACTTGAATGTACTTACTTAGTAATTTACGATAAATATAATTCAAATTAGTATAATAGACAGTCTGTTAAGCAAACGTGTTCACTGGTAGCCAAATTGCGTCTCTATTATGTATTTCAATTGAAAAGTGATATTTATACTGATTTTTTATCGCATGATACCTGATTCGATCTGAGATTTCTAGTCGGCAACTAACTATCAACCTATTTTCAACATTATGAATTTATCAGCGATGATAAAATATTCTAAAAATAGTTGAGGATAAAAGTCATTTATACAATAGCTTATCTATGTTAGGTAGAAAAAAACATTCTAATATTATGTTTATTAATATATGGTGGATTCTAACCATGTGAGATTTTGAGTTATTTAAGAGCTGTAAATTTAAAATAATCGCATCAATTTAAATAATAATTTAAAGAGGTGACACAAATTATATGCTTTTTATATATAAATATCTATATTGTTCGTAGAATCTTACTAAAATATCCCAGGTGTAATCCGAATTCACATCCAAAAGAAAGGTGAGGTTCTAAAGAGCATACATGCATTTCAATAAAAACCAAAAATAACTAAATTGGTATTTATCACAGTGACTCGTGAGTGATAAAATCAATCGCAAATTGTACTACTAATGCGATAGTTGTATGTTTGTTGTCACTGTTGTTCGAATAACTATTTTGAAACTATTTATGAAGTCATATATTATCCTTTATACTCTCTACTACCCATCCCTGGACGGAGCAGTATTCATAAAGGATTTCTGGAAAAAACAGGAAATACCTCAGCGTATGCCTTATTTTACCATATCAGCCTTCACACATTGTTCAATACTTAAGAGAAATACGAATAAACATAAATTATATAATACTAGCTGTTGCCCGTGACTTCGTCCACGTAGACTATAAAAATAATATTTTTTTGGCTTCAATAAGAAGGATTTTCATAACTACTTACTTAAAATTCAGTGAACCAAACGATTTACAATATAATTATGTAATCGCGCTACAACCTATATAACACAGATACAACAACCTATATACCTATATGACACAGACAAAACCACGTGCAAAAATTTTATTTCTATAACCTATATGTTATTCTGGTATTTTTTCTACAATATTGCCAAGTTTCATCCAAAATCCGTTCTGTAGTTTTGCCGTGATTGAGTAACCAACATCCATCCAAACATTCGCACTTATATATCAGTAAGATAAAATTATTAGGTATACAAACATTATAAATTGTTATAAAATGTAACTAATCTTTTAGGTAATCTAGTTTTAAATTTGCCTTTATTTCATAATTGAAATATACCATACACGAGCCATACATGGCTCATGTATGGTATATTTATTATTAACATACGTAACATGCCGAAATTAAAGATCCGCAAGATGCAAATAAAACTCTTGATATAGTTCAGCATTTATAACATCTTAAAACAAATTAAAATATTTCATGTATTAAGTAACATTACTCAACCACCATCTGATCATCATCTATTATAAATTATTGTAATCAATTTACTGCAACGAAATCGTCAAATCCTCGATTAGATTATGATATCAAAAATCTGATTAACGATTAGAATAATTTTTGTTGGTATTTAGACTTATATAGTATGAAATAATTTTAAATAATAAGGTATCGAATTCGAATTAAATCTATAAAATATGACTTATCACTTACTCGTTGTTTTAAAATTATTTTCAGCTTTGTTAGATTTTATATAATTACAAAGCAATGTCAAAATAAAAAGTTTGATAGTGTGTGTATAATATAGATATTTGTAGTAAACAGTAATTTATATATATTTTATATATAAGTTGTTTATATCCTTACATAAAAATAGGTAACATTCTTTTTTCCTAGAGTACAACTACTGGTACTTTAACAATAGTTTGTAACCTGAATCCCTTCTGTGTAGGTTTTTGAAGTGAAACTTCTTTATTGGGGTTGGAAAAAAATTTAGTGTAACATTTTTTCGTTACGGTGACATTTTTCCGTTACGCGCCAGCTTTTTTCGTATAGCTTCATTTCTTTGTTGTTGCTATGGAAATACTAAATAATCAAAATGACATGTATGTGGATAATAAAACACAATTTACATTAACCAAAAATAAAATTATCGGGTTAGAGTTTTATAATTAAATAATGAATTGTAATTACATACTGGACAATACGATTTTATGGACTTGCTATTGAAACTAATAAATAAATTAAGATTATAAAATGAAGAAGAAATTATGAAATATAATTTATAATATTTTTAAAATACATTGATTGTCTCAAATAGAAGAAGTAAGAATGAAAAGAAATACGAGTTTTGGCTGAGAAATGGAGCATTGGGGTCCTGATCCTTACAAGGTCTGTTTTGCTATACCTAGAATGAACAACAACTCGAAACAGCAGAAACCATGATGAAGAATAATTTTATTTGTGATATAGGGGCCTACCATGAACTCTTAAAAACTATCACAGTGTTAAGACGTTTCGTAGAAATATTACAATAATATTACTTTGATTCGTACAATGAACTTTATAAAACAATATTGTTTTATTCCTGCTTAGTGACGTAGACGTGACGTAAATGAACGAATGCTTTTCTATTCCTGCAATAGGAGGGAAAGAGACATCACTTTTATTTCGTATAGCTTCATTTCTTTTACACTATGTTGCTATGGTAATAATAAATAATTAAAATGACAGGAATGTGGATTTCAAAACAAACAAACCAAAAATAAAATTATCGGATTAGAGTTTTATAATTAAATAATGAATTGTGATTATATACTGGAAAATACGATTTTATGGACTTGCTATTGAAGCTAATAAATAAATTAAGATTATAACATGAAGAAAAAATTATTTAATATCATTTATAATATTTAAAATGCATTCATTGTCTGAAATAGAAGAAGTAAGAAAGAAAAGAAATACGAGTTTTGGCTGAGAAATGGAGCATTGGGGTCCTGATCTTTACAAGGTCTGTTATGCTATACCTAGGACGAACAAAAACTCGAAACAGCAGAAACAATTATGAAGAATAATTTTATTTGTGATATAGTGACGATCCAACATGTTAAGAAGTCTAAAGTTATTATTTTTAAAGTGAATTGTGTACATTTGTCTGTTTTTTTATGGTACTTATGTGTTTCTTCTATGAGAATATTATACGTCAGAAACAGTCGATTCACTTCTTACGTGTTAATTAATTAATATTAATGAAAATTATGACGTTTTTCTGTTACGCGCCATATTTGAAGTTAAACTTTTTTCTTTGTTGTAATAAAGATCGATAGAAAGTGGTTAATAATAGTAGACAATCATTAATGTGACGCAAATTGGACAGTCGCGAGTCGCGACTGATATGCACAACATTTAATAATTTTTGTTTGAACCCAAATTTTGTGTTCTTTTTATTTCTTATGTGTTATTTCCAGATATGAGAGATGACTATCGTCAAAATAGTTAGTTAGTTTTATAACAAGCGTAGGATACAAACCTGTTTAAATTAAAATTATTATTTTTTTATCTGGTAGGTTGTCTATACTCGTAGACTCAGACTTGCCCAAAAGTCATCTCTTTTGTGTGTAATATTAGGAACTATGGCACCATGACCATATTTTTATACTATATTAGTTCCCTTTAATATAAAATATAATATATTTTTATCTGATTTTGACGATAAGTTAACGATAATTGGTAACTCAATTGATATCATTGTAACAGTGAGGTGTGAACGCCGTGACGTATTGAGTGACGTGATCGGAATCGTTTGGAGGGGCACTTGAGACATATTAAATATCCGAGAGAAAGAAATAAAAAATTGTGGCGATGACAGCTCTGCGCGGATAGCAGTGACGGCGTTGATGGTGCTGACGGTGTTGATGGCGGTCGTGGCGATTGCAGCTATGGCAACTATGGCATGGAACGTGGCGAGCAACGCGTTGATGTCTGCGCAATTTATCCACTATCGGGCACGTTACAGCGAAATGTGATTTGTTTCAATTTACTTACGTTGCAACTGCTAAAAATCCGTACGATGTCTATCTTGACTTGACGCCAATGATAGTTGTCTATCTTGACTTGACGTCAATGCGGGTTGTCTATCTAGACTTGACACCCAAAGATGTCTATCTTGACTCCAATTAGTCGAATCCCATGGTGTGACTTTGATTGAGTTTTGTTCTATGCCTGTAACAGCTTCAGTTATCATAACCATTGATTTTCGAATGATTCATGTTTTTTTTTATGTAGTCAGGAAGGCCGAGTGAAGTGACATCTACAGTTGTATATTGTTTGGATTTCAGATACATATGTACACGAGGACGTGTGACTTGTCAGTATGGGCGTGTCGCAGATCACGATAATTTAACGATAATTAGTAATTCAATTGATGAACAGTGAATGAACAGTGGGGTGTGAACGCCGTGACGTATTGAGTCACGTGATCGGATTCGTTTTAAGGGGCACCTGAGACATTTTAAATATCAGAGAGCATCGAGACGAGATGATTTTGATGAGTGTGAAGGCTCACACTCATCAAAATCATTTCGTCTCGACCGGTGGTTCACGCAACTCTGATAATATTATAACTACTAAGTAATATGTGATAATTGATTACCTACATTTAATACAAGAATTGTCATATTGTGTCTGTGTGGTTTTATTACCTGAGACCGACGCCTCGGATCCTGTACCAGATGACGTCATCAATACCGAACAAGCCACTAATATGCCTCCATCTTCGACAAATATACAAACTAACGGAAACTTAAGTATTGTAGCAACTATGTAAAACGTTGTATGCTTCCCAGATACTAAATAATGTGCTAACTTTTTTTACAGTCAAATTGACATTGGTTGTTGCATTAGGAACAGGTGCAAGAATAGGTGAACTAGTGGAAGTTTTGAACATAAAATGAAGAAATTCTTTTACCAAAGAAGGTATGTCTTACTTCACTATACTTATTTTCATCCTATTAGATATAGGACGAAAATAAGGAAATAAGGAAGTATACATACTTTCTTTCCTTTCCAAAGTTTGAACGTTTAGTGGATCGCTATTAAGCACTTTTCATTCTATTCATAACAAATTTAATCTTCTGCGACCTGGATTTCGTTCTGGTCATAGCATGACTGCTACTTTCGTGGAAATAACTGAGGATATAAGGTATGTGGCCTTTACTGTATTTTAGTAGTGTACTTAATACAAAGGATTTTGACATTCTACTTGACGTTCTAAAATCTTTTAACATATCTGATTTAAACTGATAAAGATTAAGATAAAGATTCACGAAGTAGTACTCGTACTCTTTGGAGGAGACCATGCAAGTAACAATGAAATCAGTCAAATATTTCTATAGTAAAATTCTACTTTGTGACTCTTTATCTTAATCTTTATCAGATTGGTGTATCACGGTGAGTGCGAAAGCGATCCTGTGGCGTCCCACTAAGTCCATGAGGTCAACCGTTGGTTTTTTAGTGGGTAGCCTTAAAATGTCAGCGTCTTCTATGCTGCCGGGTACCACATACCCCCTCGGCCATCACCGCTGGGATGATGTGTAACGCATTTTTACAACGATAATAAAATAAAAAAAATGATTTAAATAAAATATATATTTAATAATCATCATGGTTAACAAAAGTTTAATTACAAAAAAAGTTTTGAAAATATTTTGATTAATTTAAATACGGAATTCCATTTTCTCACCATGATCAAGATCAAGGAGTTCCAAAACATACACATTATTTACTTAAATTACTTTATTTAATTGAACTATTTTATCATTATTCTTAAAATAATTGTTATACCAATTTTCTCCATAACATACAGAGAGAGAGAATTCAAGCTAAAGAGGCACATACACACTAACACACGTTTCATTATCGTACACACAAGTTATAATCCAACTTAAATTAATAATCCAATGGTAATTACAATCGTAATAAGGTCGAGATTCCTTTGTGGTATTATCGTGTTCCAAATGCATTACTTGAAACAGGGATCATAGCGGGTCTGCCGCGGCATCGTGCTAGGATACGACTTTCTGATCGTCGAGGCACTCATGAAGCACGAGCTGTTCTGAGGCTGAGGTATCGGAGCTGCGAAGCAAGGACCCATGTAGTTCACGCGGTAGGGCACGGAGGAGTTGGGCATCGCGTTGTAAGCACTGGCAGGCACTCCACAAGCCATCATTGGGTTCTTGATCGGACGTTGCATTCTAAAGTAATTGTTATTTTGTAAGTTTTAAGGTAGTAACAATTTAACAATGAATAAGAAATAAAAAGAAAACTTATTACAATTTTTCAAATTAAAGATAATAACTAAATATCATTAAATAGTAACTACTTACATAGTAATTATGAAAAATATAATTCAAATTAGTTCAAAAGCCAACGTGTTCACTGGTAACAAGATTGTGACTTGATATGTTAATTTGAATTGAAAAGTGATATTTATACTGATTTTTTATCGCATAATACTGATTCGATCTGTGATTTCTAGATGGCAACTATCAACCTATTTTCAACATTATGGATCTATCAGCGTTGATAAAACATTCTAAAAATAGTTGAGGATAAAAGTAATTTATACAATAGCTTATCTTTGTTACGTAACAGAAATAACATTTTAATGTTATTATAATTCATTTATAAATTGAGTTTTTCAATTACCCTCTCTTAATATGATTACAAAAGCTACAAATCGAATGTCGATAACGAGTCCAATGTTTCAATATATCGGTAACATAACCTTATAATGGAAACCATAGGCACCTTGTGCGATTTTAATTCATTTAAGAGCTGTAAATTTGAAGTAAAAAGATAAGATAATTTATGCCATTCATTATTAATTAAAAAGGTGACACAATTTATATACTTTTTAAATATAAATATTTATATTGTTTGAAGAATAAGATTCTTCAGAAAAAGCATACCCGGTGTTAGCCTGATTTAAAATATACAGGTCCTACTTCATTATCTACTAAACTACATTTTTATTTATCACAGTGATTGGTGAGGGCTAAAATCAAGGGGCTAAAATCAAGCAAGGGCTCCTACCATTGCGATGTTTGTTTGTCTGATCCCCGCAACATTCCAATAAGTATTCTGAAACTCTCTATGAAGTTATATATCCTTTATACTTTATACTATCCACACCTGGACCAGAAAAAAGCTCCTAAGCTAACCATTCTACTTTGCTAATTTTCTATTCTTACGTAACATGCCGAAATTAAAGATACGAAAGATGCAATTAAAAATCTTGATATATTCCAGCATTTACAACATCTTGAAATAAAATCAAATATTTCATGTTTTATGTATCACTACTCAACCATCACCTGATCATCATCTATTATAAACTATTGTAATCAATTTACTGCAAAGAAACCGTCAAATCCTAGATTAGATTCTGATATCCAAAATCAAATCAACGATTAGAATTTTTGTTGTTGCTATTTAGATTTATATATCCTGATATAAGTTATTATTTAAAATAATCAGGTACCGAATCCGTGTAAAATCTATCAGATATTATATATTTACTTATTAATTGTTTTAAATGCTTTTCAGCTTTTTTAAAGTTTGATAAATTACAAAACAATGTCATAAAATAAAGTCTGACATAGTTTGTATATATCACACATATTATATTTTTTCTCTATTTTTGTATAACTCAGCAGATGAACAATTAACAACCACTATTTTTGGGATAAATACTAAAATACAATACAAAGTTAAATAATTTAATGAAAGTACTGAAAAACAGGTTTGAATTTTTCATCAAGGGCAAATTGCGTACTAAGTCATTTTTAATTTGTTTGATACGTTCTACAGTCACTGGTATAAAACTTATTTTCTGTTTTGATTTTTCTTTCTTGCTACAACTGAATTTAATAAATATGCCATGGTGGTCAGAATCTAATGTATTGAATAAACTTTTAAAATTTGGAATAACATTTGTAAAAATGTTATCAATACAAGTGGCACTAGTGGTTGTGACTCTAGTAGGCTCCATAAACATGTGTAAAAGATTATAAGATTTGAACAAATTTAAAAACTTTAGACTTATTGATTTTTTTTCTTGAATATTAATATTGAAGTCTCCACAAATGATTAACTTTTTACTAGAATGTAATAGTTTAAACAATACGTCATCCATAATCTTTTCAAATTGTTTTTACAACAACAACAATTTTATTTACATTTAAGTTACTTATAGTTTAAATTTTTGATAGGTAAACAGCTGTTAAATAAATTTTGATTTTCAAAAGAAGAATTAAGTACAAAGCCCATTGATTTTCTAATATTAAATAAATTTTATTATAACATTCCAGAATTATTGGTTGATCGAAATGTGTGGAACTTGGTTTATTGACTCATTAGCAGGGTTGATGTTGTAATGTATATGTCAAATATTATTAATTTTCATTTAAAGAGAGCAACTGTTGAGTTTCTGGTCAGCTCTTCTCAACAGAACAGCGTTCCGAGCTGGTGGTAGCTTACTCACACTGACTATACTGACCAATTTCATGTAATCATCGACAATTAAAAAGTGCGTGTGCATGCCTATTGGAATAAAGATATTTTGAATTTGTATTATTTTAAACTTATTGTATACCTACTGGTATGATATAAACCCATTTAATTATTATGCAAATATCTAGAAGGGATCTGGATTAGAAAGTTCAGAAATAGAGAAAATTAAATATATACGCTGGTATGTAAACAAATTTATTGTATAAGCTATGCACCTCTTATTTTTAAATTATTTATCAAATTAATTGTCTTTATAAATTATAGAATCAAAAATCGATAAACTTACAAAAACAAATACATACGTATACGTTTCACTATTGTAGACTATTGTATGTTATGAAAATAATATTCCAAAGTTCATTACAAATATATCAGTCGAGATTCCGTTGTGATTTTGCTTTGACCAAAACTCTTCAATTGAAACAAGGATCGTAGCGGTACTTTAGCGTCAAAGGGTCTGACGAGTACGACTTTCTGAGCGTCGAGACACTCGTAAAGCAAGAGCTAGGATGGAACTGTTGGGGCTGCGTCGAAGCTGACGAAGGTGTCGGAGATGCGAAGCAAGGGTCCCAATAGTTATTACGGTAGAGTAATGAGCAGTTGGGCATCGTTTTATAAGCACCAACAGGCTCTCCAGGAGTTATCATTGGGTTCCTGATTGGGCGTTGCATTCTAAAACACATATTATATCATTAGTTTTAATAAGGTCGTTGTTAAAGGAATTAAGGTTTAATTTGAATTTAAAAAATAAAGTGAAAACAAATCGTACGTTTCTTTTTGATTTAAAATGTACGTGTTCGGTAAGATTTAAAATTAAGAAAGGCTTCTATGTACTTACGTAATAATTTAAGAAATTTACTATTCAAATGAATAAAATGGTTGACTAAGTCCAACGTGTTCAGTGATATCCAGATTATGACTCTTTTTGAAATTAGATTGAAGAGCAATATTTAAACTGATTCCTTATCGTATAATATTTGATTTGATCTGCGAAATCTAGATTGAAATCTATTTTCAGTACACTTAACACGCGATAACAAATAAAAATATATTCTAATAATAGCTCAAGATGTTTCCATGTTAGGTGTAAAAAATAACATTGTTATCTTAATAATATTAATACATGATTCTTCAAAAATTTATGAAAACTTATGATCTGTAAATCCTGATGGCGAGTATTAAATCCTAATTCATATCATTAGTGTGTAACCTGTCTGATTATAAAATTTACACACCTTTTCTGTTCAAATCCGACTGCAAGCCATAACCATTTTGGATGAAGTCAATGGGTAGGATTAACACTTAAGGTTATGAAATATATGTATCTAAGACCTGAGATAGTTTTATTCATTAAGTTTCACAATTATATAACTAACTGACAGATTTTTTTTGCAGTTTTAAGTATTTAAATAAGGAAAGATACAATTGTTACAGGTTTTTACAGTTCAAGATGAGTTCGCCGCCCGTGGTGCTTCATGAAAGTTACGAACACCGATCCCGTGAGGCCTTATTAAGTTGATATTGTTAACCGTTGGTTTTGATATGGGTTTTAGTGGGTATCCTAATGTTCTCTATACTACTACGGGTCAGCTGTCAAGATCAGGCTCCTCCGGGACATCGGTTCCTAAGCCGTCCGACAGCAAGGCATGCGCTTGAGTGTCTAAACCATCGGAATACCAATTTTTGTGTTGGTGCTCAAAGCGAATATGAAAGCGAATCATGAAAATCTCAAATTTATTAAAATTTACTTAATTTATATAGTATTAGACTTCCACATTATTGTATACTCATATCATATTTTGTTTATTTATTTAAAATTACTATTATTAGGTTATTTATAATTAAATATAACAAAACATAAAAGTATATATAAGGTTTTTTTAATTAATAGCGGTTTAGCAAGTGGTTAGCGGAGACGCCTACCGTATGGCGGCTCAATGGAACTTGGGTTCTATTCCTGATAGGGACAGGCATATAATATGTGATGAGCATAAATGTCTATATTCCTGTGTTTAGTCTATTATGTAATACATTCACAGTATTTATAATGTGTATTTCTATGTATATGTATCTTTGTCTAACACCCTTAACACCAGCAAATAAAATCTTACTTAGGGGTTAGATAAATGTGTGTAATTTATCCTGTGATATTATTATTATCAAAAACATATCGAGTGGCTATGTTGATATTGGAAATATATATATATCACATGACATAAGTTTTAGTTTATAAATAAAAAAATATCTAATCAAATAAAATTAGATTTCTGATCAGATTATTTTGTATAACAATACAAAATGTAACAAATCTTTATCTGATCTAAAAAGAATAAAGCAAAGTCCAAATATTGTATTAAATCGTTTTTATATAAAAAAGATCTTTGTAGTAAATAGTAATTTATATAATGTTAGTAAAAAAATTAAAATTAAAAGTTTACCTCAAATGGAAAAAATAGCAATAAGAGCGAGGTATGTGTCTTAATTGAACGAGAATTAAAAATGGACGAGACTAATAACTGAATGGCAACCACGAGATAGCAAAAGAAATATTGGCAGACAAACCAGAAGATGGGAAGACGACGTCAGAAAAATAGCAGGTTCAATATGGACTCGCATAGCGAAAGATAGAATAGAGTGGAAATCTTTGGAGGAGGCCTATGTCGAAAGACAAGCTGCAACATAGAAATGACCGTTTACCGATACCTAAATAATGCAAAAGAAATGAAACTATTATAAAGTAAACATATTTGTAAAAAAAAATCATTGTAAAAATAAGTTCAGCAATAAAGGCTATTTTATTTTTTTTATTTTATTTTTATGTGTCTTAATTTATCCAAGCAAAGCTTAAAAATAAACTTTACCGCCTTTAAAAACTAAACTTAACCGCCCCTTTGGTCGAGTGGTTAGAGCAAACACCTAACGTATAGCGACGCAATGGGGCTCGGATTCGATTCCCGACAAGAACAGGTATGAATCTGATGAGCACAAATGTCTGTATTTCTGAGTTTCATCATTTATTAAAATTATATATTTATATTTTCAGTATTTATAATTTGTATTTCTATGTATTTTTATCGTTGTCTAACATCTTTAACACAAGCAAATAAGTTGCTTACTTAGGAGTGAGATTAATGTGTGTATCTTGTCCTGTATTATTAAAAAAATATATTTTATTAAAAGTAAAGTCAAAATATTTATAAATTTTGCCAAATAAAAATGAATGATAGAAATTGCGCAATGACTATTAAAGCTAACGTAGTAACCAAATGTAAAAATATTAAATTTTCCAAGATCATTATCACAGCGTATTCAGATTTATAATCTATGGATAACCGTTTTAATAAGATATTATGAAAGATAAATTTTGTAGCACGCTCCATAAATTTAAGTAATTAATATTTAAGTATAAACTGTAAAATTTAAGAAAGATATCTCATTATTTAGTACGTGATTGGTTCATGATGAAAGCCAGATAACAGCATTGACTATGTAGTAAATTCTTTCATGTTATTTGTAGAAAGTATCTTAAATCTAAAAAAACTATCTTAAATTATATTTTTATGCGTAATAATGTATATCAAGCAACTTTATTGACATAAAGACTGATAGATCTCTAAATGTGTTCAGAGATTTTAATAATTACTTTAATTACTAGTTTATGTTAAACCTTTACATCAAAATATTTGTATATCAACGTTTATTTCATTTCTTTTAAATAGTTACCCAAGTGAAATTTATTTTAAATAGGAGACAATTCTACTGCTTACATTTTTCTTTATACTTTAAGGGTTATAATTGTTTTAGAGTTAAATCATAGACAGGCACATGATTTTTAAAGAAGTGAAACATTTTTTTCATTTAAAGTTTGTTTTGAAGCCTATGTCAAAAATGAAAAATGAAATGTACTTAGTGGAAGCTGACACCAGACACATCTATCTCGTCTTACCGTGAACACGATTGCTGCAAAGCATTTGGAGCGTCGGTTTACATTTAAAATGTAAATTTAAAATTTAATTGTACGCAATTTAAATCCGTGAAAAAATTTCAACATAAGAGTCTATTTTAGTAATAAAAGTTCTTAATTACGTTTACGACGCATGGGAGAAGTCACAGAATGCAATCAGGTTATTTGTCATTTATCTAAAGCCTTTGAATTTTTTGCTAAAACGCTTTTAAATGCAAACTTAACCACTTTGGTGGGCTTAGTGCTGCGTTTGATGTGATATACTCTTACCTGAATCAAAAAGCTCAGGCGGTTTATGTAAATAATTTTAAATCAGCTAGTTATTACCTAAAAATGGGTGTTCTACAAGGATTAATTATTGGCCTCTGTTTATTTTTACTCTATATTCATGATTTGCCCTTTTGTTTGTACATTTGACGTTGTAATTTTTGCTGATCATAAAAATAATCGAGGGCTTATTTTTAAAGTTGAGCATAGTAAGGCAAACTAAAACGAAATAAACAGTGCTCAGTCACGTGTTCTTTACTGGTTCGAAATTAATAATTTAGTCTTAAATGTTAAGAATACTAATCACATGGAATTTACACTTCCTAATGTAAAAAGTCTAAATTGTAGTTTGCTCCTTAAAAATCAGTTGTAGAACTGACTGACTCAACCATTTTCTTAGGTATAACTATCTCTCCACACTGTCAGGCAAAAATCAGCTCTCACTTTATTGAAACTAAAAAATAAGGACAAATTATTTCTCTATTTTTTACACAAAAAAAAGAGATATGCGGATTATTTATAACTTGAGAGCTAGTTTTTCATTGAAATTGGTATTCCTACTTTGATAATATTATTTATACGCCAAAGTTTTAATAATTATATAAAAACAATGATAGACAAACAATAAATATAAGAATTAAAAAACAAATGCCTAAAATTCGTCTTCAAAAACTTAACAATACCTTTGTGGGCTTAAAATTTTCCTATTCTTAATTTTAAATCTAAATCGAAAGTATACGAAAACAAACACATAAAATGTAACGATATAAGTATTATTGCTGACGTAGATACTTACGAAGATAATTTAATTAATATCTTGTATATAGTATGGATTGATAATTCTGAAATCAAGATCAAAGTATTGACGTTAGCAGGATAATCAGAACTTCGAACTGATCAACAAGAACTTTAATTAATTTTACTTGTTAAAATATTTTTTATTTTCTTTGATTTACACATATTCAGTAGTAAAATTAATTCATTGTATATATTGAGATAGCGCTTTTTCTTATTTTGTTTACATGTGTATATTTTTTTTTATTTGTAATATTGGAAATATTTTTCTTGCTAATAATATAAAGAGTTTAATATATTCCAGAATATTACACAGTCAAACGTCAAACATTATACTCACGCCAAGTCCGGTTTAACATACAAAAAAAATATTTGAAACTAACTAAAAAAGCTTCATTATATTCAAATTGAATAAATTGATTGCAATGCTTGACTTACATAATATTCTCGCTTCTGTCACTTTCTTACATACCTTTACATACCTATCATAACACCTTATATGGTGATACCACGTATAAGGATGGTATAAGGTGTTATGATATAACACCTTATACCTTATATACGTCAAGGAAGTTATTACTTGAAAGCTAATCACATTTCATTCTGTTGTGATATTGCTTTGTTCCATCAACATTACTTGATACAGGGATCGTTCTGGGTCTGTCAAGGTATAATGTTGGCTTCCTGAGCGTTAAGGCACTCATAAGGCCGCGAAGCAAGTGCGCATGTAGCTTTAGCGGTAGAGTACGAGTGTTCTAATTAATAGAAAATTAATCATTACTTGTTAGAGTGCACTGTGACAATTACAGCAGATCTATCATAATCAAAAATAAGCATTTATAATAAGCCGATTTAATGTAATTAAAAACCAATAAATGCAATGATAATCATATGTAATCCTAGTATAATTTGCTTGTACATAGATTTTTATTTAATTCATTATTTTTTATTAAATAAACTGTTTAGTTTAATCATCATAAAGGTGCGAGACTAAAATACTTTGAAGTTTTTCGTTTTTTCTTTTTTTTGTTCTGCGGATTAGTAAAATTGATTTACATTTTATTATATAATATAATATTGCTAATGTCTTTGAGGCAATATATTTTTCGACCTAATATTCAAGCATGTTGTCAAAAACTGACATCGTTTGCAATTTACCCTACGAGAAATCTATTTTCTAAATCTCTGCAAAGATGAATTTGACAGATTCTGCTAATCCTTCTTATGGGTCTTGAATAAATTACATCCTAGCTAATGTCAAAAGTCAATCATCAGGACACTCTAATATCTCAAACTAGACCACTCTTTTAAAGACAATAGAAACATATTAAAAGCTAAAAAATATGATCTGGCTATTAAAAGCTATAGGCGAGCTCTTTTTTCTTGATATGTTGATTTGCAGTAACTTCCAAAATGTTTTGTGTATTGAAATCTATAGTCAGATATATACCTAGCATTGTTAGGTTCATTAGAATTGCCGAAATGTACCATCAAAGGCATTATTAATTAATGTGCAGTTACTTATACTAGGATTTTAATTTATTGTCACATTTCGATTGTGATTATAAGAACTATCGATATACCACCATCAATGCCAAGATCCATAGACCAGAAATTTTTCCATGGATTTAAATAAAAAATATTGATTTTGTGTGTTACTTGTAGAATTTATGTATGTATGTATTATTTATGTATGTATTATTTTTATACTACTAAAGTAGCAAACAAGCAGAATGGTAAGTCGCCTATGAACGCTTATAATACTCACGCGATTACAACTTCTTAAAACTAATTAATTTAAATACATTATGTCAATATTTGAATTTTTTTAAGACAAAATGATCATCTGCAGTGTCCTTTTGGCCCTCTTAAGGTTCTGTTAATGTATGTAGTAAATTCAAAATAAAACAATAGTTATGTACATAAATATATATGTATCTATTTTCTTAATCACTTAAAATAATCACTTCAAATCCTTTTTAAGATCTACTTCCTTATCATCAGTTTTAATAACTGGTAGGGGTATATTCTTCTCAATAGGTACTATTTGGTGCAGTCTTCTAGTGTATAAATATGAAAGAAACTGTATAAGGGCTAAAATAATCCCAGGTATGAGCCATGCGTCGGAGATTGAAGATATTGTTTTTGTATAAAGCAGCGAATAAAGTGGAGATGACAGCATTTGTGTTGCAGATTCCAGGGCACCCAGTACGCTGTAGATTTTACCTGGAAAAAATAGTTAAGTGAGATCTACTATCTTTATTTAAACTAGATTTCATGAAGATAAGAAATATTGCATCATTTTTATTTGCATTACTAATGTTTTTTTATTTCACAAATATTTTAATCAAAATGAGTAATCATATTTACAAAAACAATTCACGATTAAGGACAAAAACCTAATTACTCATATCTTAATAATTCAAATGGTGACGATTAATTTCATTGTATAATATTTCATAATGTTCGAGGAAAAAAACATACAATCAAAATGATGTTCTTACAATTTAGTTACAAATGACAATTTTTCTTAAATTCTAAAAATAATTATTTATTGAGACTGGAAAACATCAATAAATTTCAACCCAACGAAATATTTACGTTTGAATTAGGCCACATTTCCAAAAAAATAAACAACTTTTAAAAACAGAGTTATTATGCAGTAGAATACCAAGATATAATCATTTGTTACAAAACGGTACACCGGAGAGATTGATCTAAAGAATCATGATAACAAATCCAATAATAATAAAAACAAAGCAATAGAATCTTAGGTAAAAAACAAGGCTATTACTATATTAACTTCAGCTCTTTTTTTTAAAATGTCTTAAACTTCCAAACCAACCAACCCTTTAAAACTGAAATATGGTGGCTTAAAACCATAAAAGTCGTCTAAAGTAAACAGTTCAATTATTATTAATAACTTTGTATAATGGGCATATCCAAAAATTAATACCAGCTTATGGATAAACCCAAATAAAATATTTTTGTGATATTTGTTTAACATTCATAACGATTAATCTTATTTTTTTTGGTGAAACAAGTCTAAATTATAATATAAAAACAAATTATTCCAGTTTAATGATACCTTATGTTATACATAAGTTTGTGACTTGTTTTCCTGTCAGACCTACATAAGATTCAGTGACCTGGTTTCTTAGCCAACATCTGAATCATTTGTCTCGAATAAAAATGATTTGACTGATAATAAAATGTTAATCCATGCAGATATATTTATTGCGGTTAATTATATTTGTTTGTTTTAGGACAATCACATTAAAATATCTAAGATTATAACCTGTAAATGTTTCGTAATTAAATAAATTTAGTATAAGAATATATTTTATTTATGACTACAAACACCGACAACATCATAAATAAATCATAAGTATTTTTAAATATTTTTTATTTATATTTTAATTGTATTTTATTGTATAAATTTAAGGAATTGTTAATCCCCATTATTGATCACTTTATGTAGAAACTCTGTATAATATTTGATTAAGATTAGAACTAAAAAACGGTGTCATAATATACTACTATTGCTTTACACACATACGTGTATAAAACATGTTTACTATTATGTGTATGTATGTATTTATACATATGTAACTATTATTATTTAATTACTTTTCTTTTGTATCGATGTGTAAAATTTTAAAAGTGTATTATTTTAGAAAGCAGAAAAAAAAGTAAAAACTATTAAAATCCCTGTTACAAAAATACGTCTAAGAATCATTAAAATAATATTATTATGGAAATATTAAAGTCGTTGCGTCGGGGGATCGCTAAATAAAGAAAGAATCCCAAATTCAAGTAAGTTACCAAGACAGATAACGAAATTACAATATCAAATCGTATAGTCTAAGTCCTCGTGCATTTGCTCCGAAAATTTTGTAAAGTAGACACCATAGTCAACGTACGTACAACGGTCTCCCGACGCAACTACTTTAATAATAATAATAATAATAATAATATCGGGACAAATTGCTCACATTAATCTAACCCCTAAGTAAGCAAATTATTTGCTTGTGTTAAGGGTGTTAGACAACGATACTAATACATAGAAATACACATATAAATACTGAGAATATATTTAATAAACGACCAAATCTAGAAACACAGACATCTATGCTCATCACATAAATGCCTGTCTCTGCCAGGAATCGAACCCGAGCCCCATTGCGCGGTGACACGTTAGGCGTCTGCGCTGTCTACTCGACTAATGCAACGGGACGGTAAAATACGGACGGTTCAATAAGTACATAATAATATAATTTTTATCATTTTTAGACGTATTTTTGTATCGGGGATACTTAAAAATTTTAATTTAATTTTTGTAATTATATTGTGTCCTTGTATGGACAAATTCTTAATTTTGTTGTAGTGTGTTTGCACTATTGCGTGATTTCGCAAAATTCTCATTACTCATCAAGAATTGTCTGTAAGATATTGCTTTTAAGCGATAAGACTGCCTTTGCACGAAAATTCTTACTGTATTAAAATCAGTTGTTGTTTTTGTATTTAAACTTCCGCGAACCATGATGATTATTAAATATATATCTATTATTGTAATTTCCTATTGTAATAATTTTATATTAAATAAGGGTTTTAAATGGTAGTGCCATCTTTTCAATGTTTATCTATACTGCAAAGTTAGAAACATTGGTTAGGATTTTCGAAAGAAACCTAATAGATGTCACCACCGTCCCGATAAAGACGATCACATATAGAATGCTTAATTCACCGAGGCGGACAGCGAGACGGTAGCTCAGTTGGTAGAGCGACGGGACGGTTTCTCAGTAGTCGCGGGTTCGAATCCCTGCCCGTGTCGGTTTATTTTTCATTCTATATTTATATAAATTTTAATGTGATTGTCATAAAACGAACAAAATAATTAACCGCAATAAATATATCCGCATGGATTAACACTTTATTATCAGTCAAATCATTTTTATCTGAGACTAATAATTCAGACGTTGGCTAAGAAACCAAAGTCACCGAATCTTATGTAGGTCCGACAGAAAAACAAGTCATTGAAACTTATGTATAATTTCATAAGGTAACATTAAACTGCAATTATATTTATATTATAATTTAGATTGGTTTAATAAAAAAAAAGATTAATCCTTACGAATGTTAAACAAATTTCCCAAAAATATTTTATTTCGGTTTATCTATAGGCCGGTAAATTTTATTAATTTGCCTATTATACAAAGTTCTTAAAAATAATTAAACGGTTTACTTTAGAAGACTTTTATAGTTTTAAACCTCAATGTTAGAATTTTGAAGTGTGTGTAGGCTTTGTTTAGAAGTTAAAAATATTTAAAAAGGAAGGGCTAAAGTTAGGATATTCTTTTTATTGAATACGAACATTTTAATATCTAATTGACACTACAATTGTAGTAACCATAATAAGATTATTATCAACTTCTTAAAAGTTTCTCCTAACTTTATCAGTTCAGACAAAAAAAAAACCTTAAGGTTGCCGGTTTTTAATAAGATTCTAAAATTCACAATTTCAACATTCAAGTGCCAATTATTCTTATTTAAATAAGTTTTAGGAATTACAGTGGATTGTCATTCTGAATGCTAATCCAAAGATCTTGAAACAATTATTTCTTTGATCCTCAGACAGGAACTAACATTAATTATCGCACAACTTTCGTTATATATATTGTTGGCAAACTATGGTATGTTACATTATTTAGGCAACTTCTTCATGTATATTGTTGGCAAACTATGGGAAAAAACTAAGTTCTAAATTTTTGTGTTTTACGTACCTTGTTCGGTGGGCAAAATTTGCTTATTCAATAACGGCCGCTGTACCACTTGGGATCCCTGCGATATGATACCGATGAGTGGAACTGTAACAAATATATTAGATATACTTATCGTAATGAGAAAAGATTTTCAACCCACTGGTTAGTATTTTCTTCACGCTAGATATACCATTTTATTTTGAATATAGTTACTGATATTTTATCTCGATTAATATTATATATGTTCTGCACTTTTAAATGGCGTTTATCATTTCACTGAGTGTACCAGTACAAGAACAATACGAAACGGAGAATACCCAATCCTACTATTCTATACTACATTATCTTACTTTATCTTTACTTTTGGAGACACGGTTGCTATGTATAACTTATCTTAAGCTTAGCTTTGTTTGGATACAATGGAAATAAAAATCAAGGTGAATCAATTTATTCAGTGTTATAATGTAAAACTGCTGCGAACGAAATGAAAAGGCCCTGTTAACAGTCCTACATGTCAGGATATGATTATCCAGGTAACTGTAACGGTTATCCAGGGATAACCGTTGCCTTAAAATAATACCTACCTGAAATATCTCAATATTCTGAAATCACAAGACCAGGTCACAGACATAGAGTAATAATTTCCCAGATATTGATATCCAGATGGCATAAAAAACTTATTAATTAGTAATCACATCACCGGGTCACCGATCGGACTACAAAGGTATCACGATTATTTCACCGGCATGATGACTGGAGATAACATTAAGTCGTTGTTGTTGTTGGTGATAATATTAATGGACTTTAATAATTGTCCGATAAATATTATTTTATCACCCTTATGACTTACTAGAGCCAAACAAAACTATAATTCAGAATAATGTGTAGGTTTTGACTTGAGAACATTTAAATCGTAATCTTATGTCAAAATCAAAAATGTCCTGACAGACACTTCAACATTCAAAAAACTGATTTTAGATAGATATAATTTAAATTCTGTTTTCTCATATGATATACATATATGTATATGTTAATTTTGTTCTCTTTGCCCGGAGGCAAAGAGAACAAAATACTTACTAAATACTTAGTACTTTACTTTAGCATACATGACCGATACCCGACATATAACAACCGACGGAGGCTACGCCGTCTCCAGAGGCAGTCGAGACAAGTCGAGACTTAGATCGGAAGTCGAGAGACTCAAAATCATCCCAAATAAGCAGTTCGGCTTTAGAGCCAACCATTCATGTTCCCATCAGGTGCAACGCCTCACGGAGCACATACTGATAGAGGGCACTGTGAGGGCCAAGAAGCATAGGACAGGAGCGCTCTTCCTCGATGTAGCTAAGGCGTTCGACAGGGTCTGGCACAATGGACTGTTGTACAAGCTATACCAGTTCAAGGGGTCGGACAGACTCGTACTCATCATACGGGACTACCTGTCGATTCGCTCCTTTCGCTACAGAGTGGAAGGCGTTTTGTCAACCCCCCGCCCCATCAGAGCGGGTGTCCCCCAGGATTCAGTTCTCTCGCCCATCCTCTACTCCATCTACGCTAGCATTATTCCTAGGCCGCGATCTAAAGTGCACCTTGCCATGTACGCGGACGATACCGCGCTTTACACGTCCTTTAAGGATCACTGGGAGATATACCAACGTCTCCAATCCGCAGTCGACTCCCTCGAGAGTTGGCTGCGGAAATGGCGGATCGAGGTAAACCCTGAGAAGAGCGTTTCGGTGCTCTTCGAACGGGGCCCCCCAAGGATCCTCCCGCGAATCAAACTCTTTGATAAACCGATACCTTGGAAAGACGAGGCAAAATACCTAGGAGTAACGTTAGATAGAAAGTTAGTTTTCACTGCGCATATTAGGACCGTTCGTAGCAGAGCGACCTACAGGTCGTTTATATCCGCTGTTAGGCAAGCGTAGTAAAATGTCCCTTCGCAATAAGGTGACACTTTACAAAGCTTACATACGTTCCGTCATGTCCTATACGAGTCCCGCTTTTGCACACGCTAATCTGAAACCCCTTCAGGTGATTCAGAACAGGTTTACACGGATTGCAACCGGGGCGCCGTGGTTCGTACGCAACATGGATCTCCATAGAGACTTACACCTTCCGACCATCGCTCAGTACTTCAAGGGGCTTTCCCAAAAGTACTTTGAACGTGTTGAGCGACACCGGAACCCATTGGTGGCTGACGCCGCAGAGTATAGACCATGTAAGACTACTTTAGTCAGAAAAAGAAGACCCAAGTCGGTACTCGTTGAACCCGACGACGCGTTCACAGTAGGTAATAACGTGTACGCGTAGGCATAAGTGACACTACACAACATACAGACACACACCGTCTATACCGGTATAGACGAGGTCCCAACTGAGTAAGTGCTCCGTTGCTCCGGCGTTCTGCCGTTGGAGGACGCTAGTGTCCTAATTTCCTTAGCTTCCCTCCTGACTAACGACGCCCCGAGCCGAGGTCCGTGTCTCAATCCCAGACGCCCTCGGGACGTCGTTCCCCATCTGCCCCCCCCCTTTTTGAGGGTGGATCTCCTGGCCCATCCGCTCCCCGGTGACGCTGTAATAGCCATCAGGGCTAACAGCTAACAAACAAAAAAAAATACTTTAGCATTTTAGCGAAATTTGGTGTGGAGTGGGCTTATTATTGATCTAGTTTGGGGTCGTTCTATGCAGTGTACGTCTTCTTAAACCAGACATCATTTGTAGTCCAACCTGGATCCAGGCTTGGATACTCCGCTCTGTGTACCAAGATGCAATCAAGCTAGAACCACTTGCGTAGCTTCTTGAAGTCTGTGAGCACACGTACACTTCGTCTAATTGCATGTTGTAGTGCTAACATTTTTTCATAAATAATTCTGCCTTGAAGTTGCGTGTGGATAGAAGAAGTTTTGATCGAATTCAGTTTTTAACAAAATAAACGCGTTCCAAATTATAATAAAAAAAAAAAAATTAACTGTAACAATATTTATTAAAGATTTCAATAACCATGACCGATTAAAAAAGTGCAGAAAAAACTTAGTAAAGAAAACTATGTAGCTTACAGGGTTTTGTTCGTTTAGTTACAGCATCTATAAATTGTTTATTTGTTAATAACTAATCATGTTGGGTATGATATATTTAATAGTAGGTAAAGCGTATGTCTAGACTAATTATTTATTTATTATTGACCTTGGTTATCTCATTGGATGAACAATTTACATAACATTGGTAATTCTTATAAGTTATATTTTTGATTCAAAATATATTTGTATAAAATGAAGTATAACTTGTCCGCGGTCAAATTTTTTGACAAGTATATTTTACAAAGTTTCAAGTTTCATTAGTTTCAAATGAATTGTTATGAAAGATAGGGTATTTCAGTTATCTAGTGAGTGTCATTTTAACCACAGTCAACTGGCCATAATTTAGGTATCCTTATTAACTACCAACATTTTAACAATCGATATGTACTTAGAATCCAGATAAAATCAATTATATTATGTTGCTTAACCCTTAACCGGGTTAGGGGATGAAAAGACAACCACTCCGTTTCAAAAAGGGTTAGATTAATAGTCATACCGACCGTCATATATTCAGGACACACAGGGATACATAATATTATTTAAGGTATCATTATTTTACCTTAAAAACATTAACAACTTACTCATAAAAACAAATATAGTAGTAGTTGCAGCTATGAGTGAGGAAGTAGCGAGCATGAACGACACACAACTGAGAGCACCCACAGTCTCATCAGAAAGGCGCAGGCGACGCTTCAGTACCGTCAGAATTAGCAAGGTACCTGAAAAAATAAAAAAATATATTGTATTTATAGCAAAGCAAAACATATTTACACTTATTGTTTATAATTGATATACTATCAATAAGAATTTATATTAACACTTATTGTTTATTAATTGATATACTATGGTACCTATTAGTAAGAAAGAAAAAGAAATTGTAAACCAAAGAAAACGAAATTGTAAACCAAAGTAAAAGAAATTGTAAACCAAATCTTAAAATAGTTTTATTCGTTTTAATAGTAAAATCATAGGATTTACTCGACTTAATCAGTATGTTTTCAGTACATATCAATCCAGAACAAGAATCAATCCCTATAGCATATTATTTTAATTAATCCTTACAATAAACGATTTTTAGATCTCAAACAAAAATATATAACAGACAATTCCATGCATTGTAGAGAAATTTAGAAAGCTCTTATTACTGAATATATAGGTAAGCATTTAAATATTTGTACTTTGGAATACCATCCAATAAATACTCTAACGAACAGTACATAAACTGGTAATTATCTTTGTACTGAACCGCTTACCGCTTTGTAAACGTAAAAGTTTACGTTCCGTCATTCACAAAAGCCTTTAGCAAACTTTTGTAAATGTTGAATTCATTTGCCTTAGTATAAAATAATATTTAATTAGATCTCCTACTCTTGTTTATTAATGGATTAAAAAATTGGATCAAAAGTTGTTATGAAATTCTTTTTAACAGTCTTATAAATTTATACGAATAAAAATAAATTTGCAAGTGTGCCATGGTCCCTTAAGCGAAGCGATGAAACACTCATCCACGCTCTTCAAGTTTATTTACCAATGTTTTGACAACAGATGGCGTGGTAATTCATAGATAATTTAGACGCAAAGTAAACACAAATTCAAACCTATATACAGTAGATACGTGTAGATCTCTGTCTACATGTATCTACTGTATATGCTATCTTTTAAATAAAAAATATAAATAAAATATGAATAAAAATATTTATAACATTAAGATAATAATATCACAGGAAAAATTGCACAAATTGATCTAGCCCCTAAGTAAGCAAATTATTTTGCTTGTGTTAAGGGTGTTAGAAAACTATACCAATACAAAGAAATACACATTGTAAATACTGAGAATATATTTATTAAATGACCAAACCCAGAAACACAAACATCTATGCTCATCACATACATGTCTGACCCTGTCGGGAATCGAATCCATTGATCCGCTATAAGTTAGGCGTCTGCGCTAACCACTTAACCAATGTGACAGGGCGTTTGGCTTAGTTTATAATCTATAGGATTTAAAAATTGTCGGACGAATTAAAGAGAACACCTTCCACAAGTGTTCTGTTTCTTACGTCAGCACCCCATATAATGACCTTTTACATTCTCTATCTAGGGATAGTATTGGCAAATAGATTCTTAAACCAAAACACTTTATTATTTACTATATATTAAGTAGTTCTTACCCGCGAAGCTTATAGTATTCCTATATGCGAGAAATGATCCAAACATCACATCATCCCACTGAAACTTGTATCTGTAGTACATATAGGAGAGCAATACTTCCGCTGAAATATAATATATTTACATTAATACATATATATATATATATATATATATATATATATATCTTAATATATATAAATTACGTGTCACGTTGTTTGTCCGCGATGGACTCCTAAACTACTTAACCGATTTTAATCAAATTTGCACACCGTGTGTAGTTTGATCCAACTTGAAACATAGGATAACTTACATCCTAATTTTAAGTCTCAATATTATTTTATATCAAAATATTGTTATTTCGTTATTGGCCTTGATAAATTTATTTGCATTTTAAATTTTTTCCTTTACTTAGCGGTCGGGGGTTTTTTTAATTTTAATTTTATTTTTTCTAATACCGTGACTTCTTAAATAGTTTACTACAATGTAATAGGTATGTCCAAAACCTTAGCAACCACAGCAACGCGTGGCCGAGTCTGCTAGTATATATATATATATATGTTTAGTCCTAATTCTTTTATAGATTTACTGACTTTTATGTTGTTTTGTATATTACCATAACAAAAAATCGTTTTTTTTTAATGTGGCTAATTATTAAAAGTAGTAAAAGGCAAGTAGTTCTTTAAAATTATGATAATGTTATATAACATTCTAAGACTTAAGGTAATAACTGTTTTTTACTGGTTAGATAAGTAATTGAGATTATAAATAGAATAAATATAAATAAGAGTAATGACAAATGTAAATACTAAATCGCAATCACATTATTGACACAAGTAAGATATTTAATTATTATTATGATATCACATCTTACGAACAGACAGAACCGTTTCTAATATTGTTTATTTTACTACATGCATGCATATAAAAACACTACATAATAAAATAAACTTTGAAAGCCACTGTTTCATCAGAAAGAGAAGCATTTAAATTTATGATAAAATTTACAATCTACGAGAGGTAGAAACATTCTATCCTTTAGAAACTTGTACCTTTTATTTAGCAAAAATATAACTCTTTGAGTCTTACTGAATTTATACTGATTTTTATTAATTTACTATTAAAAAAATCTTTTTTTTTTTTATGAAACTAAGTAAGTGTAGTCGAGCAAATAGTACTCTTGATCCAAGCGAGGCTACCTAATGATCTACCTTCTAATACTATACAAATATTCGACTCTCGAAATAGTTTTTTTGTAAATCAACTTGTAAGAAGACCAAAACATTTCATTGAGACCAATCAGGTTTTTTTTTATAGAAATATATTCGTAGTTGTCCTTTAAATGTTTCGTCAATAGTGCGACTATAGAGTTTAAATAATTAATAATGTTAGCATTGAAAAATTTCAATATACCTTAAACTCAGAATACAACAATTATTATTTTAAAACTCAAGGATAGATAAAGGTACTAATAATCTTTACCTGATAGTAACATCCTGTCTCCAAGAGCTACTACAAGCATAAGTAGTATCACAAGTCTTTTGTAACCTTCTCTCTTTCTAAACAAGCACTGTATAGCGCTGTATGGTAGTCTCCAATTGAAAACAGAGACCTTGTTGTCCCGGTTGACGTTAATATCCTTGACCATTATCACCACGTAGATTAGGGATGACACCTGTAGATTAAATTGTGACGTAAATAAGATATTGTGGAAGTAGGACTAATAGACAATAATGCTTAAATGGAAGAGATTATCATTTCTTATTTTCTATAAATTACTCAAATAGAAAAAATACAAAGAGATGAGATTACTAAAAAATGTTTACAAAAAAAAATGAGCTCTGATATATCTCACAAACAATGAAATAACAAAAGCAAGTACCTGCAAGAACAAAACAAGAGGAAACACACCGTAGAATCCGAGATATCTGTACAGTAAGGGCCCGCACACAGCACCCAGCACATGAGCGAACTGGACTGCTGCTCGGTGCGTGCCCATAGTACGAGTAACATCGCGCCCCGTGGCATGGCACAGCTGTAGTTAGTCCACCAAAGATATTATAGTAATGCTTATTATTATACACTTCACGGTTAAATTGTTTAAAAAGCAAGCAAGCAATTTTTTCAAGCAAATTGATATATTAGTAAATGCATTAAAAATAAATGAAATAATCTTAGATTTTAGGCTATCGTGTTCACTAAATAATAATTTTCAAAAAAGGTTTTGCCATCGACTTCAAACGCACTTTTCTTGTTTTTAAACACAATATTCTCATTTTCTTTCTTTTCTTCTACAACGCATCCTAAGCAAACCTATACTCTAATGTTAATTATAGTGTAGATAATAGAGAACAAGGTAGATCACTTAAGGATATTCCATCTCAATACTCTTCATTGTTATATTTGGAATTCTAATCGTCTTGTTATCTTAGACAATAGTTACATTCTTTATAGTGTATATAGAGAATGACGGAACAATAATTATAGAATTAATATTAAACACAAGTGTATATTCAGTATAATACTTACATCTCCAATGTAACTAAAGGAAGCTGCTAACAACAATCCAAAGTTTCCACCCAATGATATTGGTATCTGGACCATATAGAGGACTTGAGTGGTATTAGCACCAGGAAACACCAACATTAATATTACACCAGTGGTCATCACGCACATACCTAGTAAAGGTAAGATTAGTAACGGTTTTCTTCTTCCACTGCAGTCGCTCCATGGACCAACAAACAACAGAACCGCAGTGGCTATCAGGGATCCTATAAAACTTCTACTGACGTTAACACCTGATACCACCACTTGGCTGGCTGCCTGAAATGTAAAACAATTGCAGTTTACAAAAAAGAGACAAATATTTCCGTCTCTATCCTCTGTTAGTACTTCGCAATTGTAGTATTTCTATAAATCTTAAACGGTTCTTACCTCAGCTGTTCGAAATTCTGCACCAACACCTTTATCACAAATGTTAAAAGAGTAACCCAAGTCTACAGTACAGGCTGTTCGTAAATATAGATTTTGAAGAGATGTTTGTCCAAGATTGATAGCCATCATGGAACCAACCAGAGCTGGCTCCAGGAGGATTCGCCATTTGTGTGAAGATTCAGCTCGTGAACCATCAGCTTCAATATTGGCATTTGTCGACCTGAAATAGAAAATAAAAGACCTTACTCCAAATAATAAATAATAAATAATAAATAATACGACAAAGATAAAAATAATCATGAACGCTGCAAGAAATATTATATAAAGAAAACCTTAATCTTTCCAATTCCCGTAAATCTAAGCAACTTTCAGTCATAGTTAACAATTTTCACTTTAACATTAGTGTAAAGTTCATTCCTTAACCACGCACTGATAATTTCAATAAAAGTTAACGATTTCACATAACTGTTATCGTTGTTCATGAGCCGTGTATCCAGTAACGAGTCGCTTCGACTAATGTCAAGTGATAAGATAATATTGCTCCGTTTGTATATTGGAAACAATGAAGCTTAGTAAGCGAATATCTCAATGAGTAGATGTAAGTGAAGCGTAAGATAAAAGTAGAGAGATTTTTGCCCCAGTATCCTCGTCCAGCCCAATTATGCCAATTGACAATCATACCTTGTTAACCGGTATCACATATAAGTATTGAGCGGTTGTGAACATGATATTGAATATTCATTGTAGTTATTCTAAATCATCTCTGCGTAACATATTGTTTGATACTATTGAACCTGTTTGATACTATTGATGCTTATCGAAAAACGCGATAGCGATTGATAAATTAAGAGAACTTAGTGACAGTATTTATCTAGCTAAATTAATAAAATTTTATATTGATGTACACATTTTGTAAGAGAATTTGAATAAATAAATATATATTTATAAATACTCCTTTGATAGCTTGTATTTTATTATATTGATAACATTTGTTTGCTTAAGTAATTACTTAAGATGAGGGAGTGTTAAGCAAAGACGTCACGATAAGAAAAGTCGGTTATCGCAACTATAGAACAATATGTTTCAAGGGAATCGATTAAATTATCATTACTCACATTGCTTCAGATAGCACCTACATACGTGAGTTATGTCACATATGTGCAGGAGTTTGGTCACATTAGGAACTTGTTAATAAAAAAAATGCAGTAGCCACTGACTTCCTTTTCTTAAATGACAAAAATCTGATACATCAAGTTTAAAAAAACATAGTGCAGCTGCAATTAAATTAAATAGCAGTTAGTTAGCTAAGATAAGTTTATCTAAAAGTAATTAATTTTTCTATTACAAAATGTTTTTTTTATATGTATTATAATAAAAAAGAAATTATTTAGCTCTGATTTGCTGATAACATTGTAAAATGTACCTACATTAAAAAACAAACAAATAAAAAATATGCTATAAACTTTTCACTTTAAAATTACATCTCTAATTTATGATGTTTTTCTATATATTCGATTTGATAGATGTGCCTTTTACTTATCTTATTGTCTAAAATTGAATTTTTATAGGGATGATGTATTGTGTCGACAAGTAGCTAAATTTTGGGCAATATGGTTCCAATGAAAAATAAATAAAATATATATATATATATATATAGATTAATCAAACTCAAGGATTATATCAATCCGATATATGAGTGTTGTCAATGGTACATAACCCAAGCAAAACACAATGATGAACAATGAAGTCTTTGTGGACTATAACTCCGGCGGAGAGGATCTATGATAGTATATCGTTAACTGTCGTTTAAGCATGGTCCATGACACGATCTTCATTACTACTACTAGATCTGTAGAGGACCAGTGAGACGCGTAAATTCTGCACGGTGGTCTATGTCTACGCGTAACCAGATTGTTGACAGGTACCTTACCTACTTACTACGAAATCGCCAAGGTGACAGGAACAGATATCGTGCTTTATGCACACAGACACCCCGCCATCATATAAAATTGGTATCCGCAGTATCTTTTAGTCACCATTAAAACAGTGAGGCTAATTTCGCCGTCTCCTGACGGTAGTAAACGGCGTTTAGTTTATTGATTTTCAATGTCCCGAAATTTCAGGAATCTACATTTGTAGTGGACCTGAGGGATAATAGGAGTATCGGCCTCGTTTGACCTTGGTAATTTGTGGTTCTAGGCCCTCCGCAAAAAAGGAAGTAAGGCCCGAACAGAATGGCTCGGGGATGGATTTTCTTGCTGCTAAAGAGCCAGCACCCTCCTGGGCTTTAATTTCTTTTTTTTAGGACCGATATCATATTCGGAGGATGGGTTCGGGGTTGGGCGTTGGTGCTCGTCCTGCCTTAGTAGAACACAATAAAACTTGGCCAGTGCTTCACACCGGTCTTTTGTGTGAGTGGTACGATGCTAGAATCAGTCCATCAGTGAGAAAAGCGTGCAGTCAGAAAACCGCAGCCTGATTCCACATGTTGGACCCTAAGTCGCCCCTTACGATACCGGTGCTAGGTCTGGTCATATTGTTACCTGACTACACGGTTATTTCTTCTATTCTAATTAATATTGTAAGTTTAACTTAATAAAGATTAATATATTTATATTAGTATAGTTCAATGAGTTTGTCAGGAGCATCTGAGTTATAAATATTAACGCTTAATAAAAATGAAATATTTGAATAAGTACTTAAGTATTTATATACCTGGTTAATTGTTATTAATGGTCCACCTCTTGTAGGCCTCTCAACATCAATCCCATCAACATTTATTTCACAACTTATTAAAATAATTAGTTTTAAAATTTTAAGTTTTCCCATACAAATTTTATTGTAAGTTGTTTGTATAAGTTAAAAAATATTTATATCTTCAATATTTGCAATATTTTATATTTTACAAGATATTTTCATATGTAAACTTGATATTATCACACTTTAAATGCTTAGCTTCGTCATCGTGACATTTAAAAAAAAAATTAAAAAAACACAAATTTCAGGATAGATAAAAGTTAGGAATCGGAAATCTCTATCGTACCTCACATTTATACTTTCTGTACACAAAACAAAGTATGATATTTGTGGTAGGTATATTTTAGAATTCTGTATCAAAATCTGTGCCCTTTCTAAAATTACATTTTTAATTATTTTAAATCTTATATAAGTCGTTTTGATACCTATTAGATGTTATCACACCTAAAACATTTAGCTTTGTCATCATGAGAATAAAAACAAATTTATTAATTTCCCACATTTAAAATAAATATCTAAATTGCAGAAGAACATAAAATGTTTGAATTTCTCTATCTGTGTTATGGTTCACTTCTTAGATTATATGCAATATATAATTTTTTGCTATTCTTCAGAGTTTTGTACCAATATGTGCCTATGTACCTTGCATCGTATTTTTTAATTTTCTTGCAATTATTTAAAAGACCTTACATAGATACTACATGCATTCAATTTTATCACATAATTCGAAGATAAAACATTTAGTTTTATCATCTATTTATTAAACCCGCAATCTAGTGCTGATAGTAACACACCATTGTTAGTATATAAAATTTATGTTTTTAAGTAATAATATTATAAAATTTAAAAATAACAATAAGTTGTGACCATAATCTGTGACATTTAATATATTTTTTAAATCTGTTGTTTGATAATCTGTTTGGCATGCAACATGATACTTTTCTAGTAATCACCTGGTAACATAACCAAGGTTTCTTGCAATATAGGAGGATGCTCCAGATCGTCTCCGGGCTTTAAAGGATAGAGTAGGTGGTGATTTTGAATGTTCTCATGTCATTCAATTATTTATATTGCTACTAGAAATTATAATAATTATAAACTAACCCATTTTGAACACTAGAATATACTTACTACTCATATTCGTATTGTATTATTGTTATAAAACCAGTTTTAAATGACTTTTTTTTTTCTTTATTACATATGATGAATTTGGTTACCTGTTAGTAACCTCAAATTAAATTAATTTATTATTAAATACAAATATGATGTCCTGTGAACGAACGAACCTACGAAAGCCCAAATTTTCACTTTTTTACGTTGTTACTATTAATATTGCATAAAAACCTTTCATCAGCATCAAAAAAGGTCAACAACAACAAACTTCGAAACAAATGCTATTATTTCGACCTAACTTAGTTAATAACGATCTCGATGGAGCAGGCTTTCGATTAAAAAAACTGGAATCAAATCCGTCCACGTGTTCGGCTTATACGATGCAACAGACAGGTCATACTTATAACACCCCTCTTTTTGAGTCGGGGGTTAAAAATCGGATGCCACATCTGGCCTTATTGTTAATTCTCAACTTATTGCAGGGAACTTTCCCAAACATTTTTAGGACGTGCATTCTGCCCGATGGCAATCCTCATTTGGAGTGTGGCATTTCCGCAACAACCGTCGCATTTTAAATAAATGGTGAAAGCTTGTTTCAGATACCAATAAAACAAATGTTGTAAAATATTATTACTTTAATTGATTTATAAATCTACTTCCTTCTGATAAATTTTAGAAATAATATATTTCAATGGGATTTTCGGCCCAGTTTTCTAGTGATAAAGTATAAAAGAAACTGTATAAATGTTAAAATAATTCCTGGTATGAGCCACGCATCTGGAACTGATGATACGCTTTTTTTATAAAGCAGCGCATACAGTGGAGATGCCATCATCTGTGTTGCGGTTTCCAAGGCAGAAAATACACTATAGATTTTACCTGCAAAAAACAATTTTAGATTATTTTTTTTTTAATAAAATTAAAATAGATTATTTTTTTTTAAATAAAATAAAAGGTAAAGATGTAAAGTGGACCCTTAACCAATGCTTACTAAGATAGTAGATAGACAGCTGCTCAGACATAGATATAAGACTGACCGTTTATAGCATAATTAGCCTTCAAATAAACAAAGAATACTTACATAAAAATGAATAGAATAACTAATTATCAATAATTAATAAGAAAATATAAACAAATAAGATAACCACTCTTAGTAAAATAATTACTACAATATCTAGGTAAAATGTATATATGCCTGCTAATGTTGTTTAGAAAGATGGATTCATGGTATTTTAACAGTAGGTTCCTATAGAGATTTCTTACATTTTCAACAATTTTGTCTATTGATTAGGCGGTAAGTCCTAGTAGATCTTGAATGCTAAGGATTGACAATTGTTTCTGTAGTACTCTATTGTCTAATTTGTATCCTTTTATGCTGCCTCTTTTTTCTATTTGTAAAGGCGACACATGTAAAATTTTCTAATGTAATTATTTTATTAATAATAGATATCGACGGATTGTTCTTGAGTTCGTGGACGGTTAAATAATCTAGTAACTTAGCATATCAGTTGAATAAACATACCTAGTCTAAAAAATATTTACTTTACCTACCTAGTTCGGTGGGTAAAACTTGTTTGGCCATTAAAGGCTGGTGTACCACAAAGGTGCCCTGGGAGATGATACCTAGGACTGGAACTATAATAAATAAATTAGATTTTAAAAAAGAGAGAACTTAATTAATATAATCTTTTTATATTTATCTTTGGTTAGTCAATTAAGTTTTAGTCTTTTTTTTTATCTCGACTATTATTTTGACGTTGTCTAATATCGCCATATATATTGAGTTCGTTACCACCACAGAGGGTGTTTTATTACTGGGATATTAAGAATGAGAGAATCCCTTACGAAGTCTGTTCAAAAGTCTTGCGAATTTTGAATTTTCACGGGCTACGTATATTTATTTTTTTATTTTTTATTGTTGTTAGGTCGGTACTTATGTCCTTACTTACGCCAGAAACGCCCAGATTTATGAAAGAACAAAGACTACCTTTTGCACCGTGATAACGCCGCTCACACATTGTTATTTGTGCACGAATATTTGGCCAAGAACAGCACAGTAATGGTGCCGCAGCCACTATATTCGCCAGACCTAGACCCTGTGACTTTTTCCTGTTCCCAAACCTCTGAAGGCCCATGAAAGACGCTACGCGACGGTTGAGGAGATAAAGACGGCATCGAAGGAGGAGTTGAACAAGATAACAAAAAAATTTTTTTTCAAGTGCTTCAAGGATTGAAAAAAACGTTGCATTATATCTGAAAGGCAATATTTTAGGGGGACAAAATAGATAATTCTGAATAATTGCATACTTTAAAAAAGAAGACGGAATTCATGATACTTTCTAAAAATTCTATAATATACTTTTCATACTTCTAATATATACTTATACTATTCTGGTCTGATTATGGTCTGGTCTCACACTCTGTTCCTTTCCGAAACTATGTTACTGCAACTTAAATCCACAATCCTCACGCTTATATCAAATTCCAATACATCTTTACCATTGCACGGAATCATATCCAATCATTAAATATTCATAACAATGCCAATAAAATTCATCTATGGAATTATAAAAGTATTTAAAATAAAAAATATGAATGAGTCGTATCGTCTTCTTCGGATTTGCAGTTCTCCTGGAAGTTCTTCCAAGCTTGCACAGCATTTCCCATCCTTGTCAGCATGGATGAAAAACCAACATCGTTACTTGCATTAGAATTCCGGATGCTGTCAGATTCAACACAGTGATATATAAGTCACCAGCACTTGAAAATAACAGTTTTTAAACGTATGCCTTATCACGAGCCTGATATCTGCGTTTCCATTCCTACAACGAGTTTCAACTAAGTTGTACTTGTTTGAACTAACTAATATGGCGCAGGATAAAGAAGGTAGAGATTCTCTTCATTTTCTTAATTCTCCAGGTCTATCAACCATTAGAAGTAAGTTAGCAATTCGGATGAAACGTTGCTTTGTAAAGTACCTGTTCCACCTCCCTATAACTCGAATTCAAACTCCCTATAACCCTATTTTTACTATAACTAGGATCTGCCAAATGCGCTGCGGGAGGACAAGGACTTCCAATGAAATTGCTGGCACTGGAAAGGTTAAGAGTAACGATTGGCGAGCGTGCGCAGGTTCAGTTAAGCTTAAGTCTATGGGAGATTCAGTTTTTTTTGTCCATATCTTTAAAACGAAACAATATTTTTTTATTCTGTTTTTTGGAGTAGAAGCCCAGTCACGTCTCTGACATGCGTGCCAATTGGTCAAGTGGTTTTCCTGTGATGTGGCCTCAAAAAATTAATTCACAAGCTTACGCTCAACTCAATGAATTCGAAACAGCTATGTATTATAAACTGTAAATACGATGGACATGCACAGCAACCTCTATTGAGATCTAGAAACTCTTAACTTAAGTCAATGGGAGATTCAGTTTTTTGACCATAGCTTTAAAACGGAACAATATTTTTTTTTCTGTTTTTTGGAGAACAAACCCAGTCACGTCCTTGACATGCGTGCCAATGTTGGTAAAAATTGGTCTAGTGGTTTTCCTGGAATGTTGCCTCAAAAAATTGATTCCCAAACGGTTAAGAGCTTCGCTTACGCTCAGTTCAAATATATACTAACTCCCTACAACCCTATTTTTTTCGAATAAAAATAAATCCACCCTCCACCTTAAATATTGGAACTGCAGATATGATAGAGTCACTTAATCCTTTCGGATAAAAATATGTATTTCAGACCAATTGACAATTTATGATTAAGGACACTTATTAGCACGATGTGTAACTGTTACTGTTTCTGCCACGTGGTAATAACAGTCAACCTAATTTAGAGATTGTATATCAAACAAAAATAGTTGGATTAACCATTTTGCAGATTGTTATACATAGCAGGATACACAAAAAAACATAATTAAAATAAAACTTTACAAATATTAGACGAAAACTCACTAATAAACACGAATATAGTGGAGGCTGTAGCTATAAGGCAGGAAGACGACAGAATGTAGGATATACAACTCAGCATGCCGACTGTCTCATTGGAGATCCGGAGGCGACGCTTGAGTACTATCAGGATTAGTAAAGTACCTGGAATCATTTCTTTAAATTACTACAAATAGATACATGCATTTCGATATTTGAAAAGGTTTGAAATATGCATTTTTTAACAAAGAGGAAACCCAAGGTGGTATATGTTATGACAATACAAAATTATGCCTGTTGTTTACAAAAAATCTAACTGCTGTTCATGTGGATATTTGGACAAGTTTCAGGCAAAGAGGTTCTACTTTGATATGAGAAGGAAAGAGAGAGAGAGAAAGAGACACTACGGTGCTTAGAGAACAATATTTTTATAGGTTTCTCTAAAATCGAAACATAAACGAACGATATAAACTTACAATATAAACGATATAGTTACAAAGATATTAATATAACAATAAAATTGAAGTAATTTTCTTTATATGTTCCAATTCGTGATTCTTTTTAATAAATATGATTTACATGACATAATTATCATTATCATAGAAGTATTACTTGTGGTTTCACCCAAGGTGATCCATTGTCACCTATATTGTTAAATATTTTTATACCGAAAATTGGTTAATTTCTCTTAGATTTACTCATTTATCAATACCCTGATGATTTCGTATTTGTATACAACTTGTGACAATCTCTTGTAATGAAAAACTATTTTAATATCTTCTTAAAATAAAACATTAATTTTTATAGTTAAATTAGGGCTTCAAAATTTCAAAAGGGGAAAAAATATTGTTCTATTAAAAGAAAGCACAAAAATGTAGGTTGTGAGAAGTATAAAATATCTCGCGGTATTACTGAACCACTCACTTAGAATAAGCACTTTTAAAAATAAGTGTAAAAGCAAGTAAAATTGATAAATCTTTAAAAAAAATGTTGTTACAGGATGGACAAATCACCCTTTTCTTATTAGGTGCTTATGTATTTTCTTTAAGTTTGTTGGAGAAATAGGAACAAGTGCTATAGATTTTTGAACTTCTGATATTGTAAGAGCACTAGATGAGGTAGTCAATAAAGTAATTAAACGAAAACAGATATTGTGACCTTGCTTCCTTTTCCCATTTGTATTGTAACTGTCATTATTATAATCTATCTCCTAAAAGTTCTTACCTGCTATGGAAGTAGTGTTTTTATATGCGAGGAACAATCCAAACGTTAAGTCGTCCCACTGAAACTTGTATCTGTAGTACATGAACGAAAGCAACATATCCGCTGAAAAATAATATACTTATATAAAGATAAACGTCTATAAAATGTACGTAGATTTTGTGATTTTAATTGCTTCATGAACATTGACACAAGGGAAGAATTTTATTATAGAAAGAATTGTACAAGTCATTTATAGATTTTATAGACTTGATTCATAGAGCAAGTTGTTCAATAGGTTTTAAAAAACATATAACATATTGAAAGGTTATTAATGTACTCTCATCTCAACAGAACTAACTAAAGTATTGCTTAATGGAGGTTATTTTTTGCCAATCGCCAAAATACTCCTTGAATACACATTTAACTTATTCATATGTCATTTAACTTATTTATATATATCGGAGATAGTCGTTGCGCCGATATATAATTTATAAATTATTTAATTTATTTATTTATATACCTTTACGATATATTTTTTATGTTTCCTGTCGTTAACTGTTATTCGAGGATTAGTTTTAGATTTTCCAAATATTTAACAAGTGGTTGTTACTAACGAAACTTTACCTGCCACAAGGATCCTGTCCCCAAAACCAATCACAAGCAAAAGTAGTATCACAAGTCTTTTGTAACCTTCTCTCTTCCTAAACAAGCACTGTATAGCGCTGTATGGTAGTCTCCAATTGAAAACAGAGACCTTGTTGTCCCGGTTGACGTTAATGTCCTTGACCATTATCACAACGTAGATTAGGGATGACACCTGTAGATTAAATTGTAAATAAGATATTGTGGAAATAGGGTCCAATGTTTCTTAAAAACAATGTAATAACAAAAGCAAGTACCTGTAAGAATAGAATAATAGGGAACACACCGTAGAATCCGATTTGCCGGTACAACAAGGGCCCGCAAACCGATCCCACCACATACGCGAGCTGCACTGCTGCTCGATGGGTGCCCATCATCCTCGTTAAATCGCACCCCGTTACGTGACATACCTTCAGGTATTGGAAATGAAGTAAGGATATAGTATTTTCTAAGACTTTCACGAGTACTACACATTGAAATAAAACCATTTTTACAGTCAAGTCTATATACTCCAGCACATTGTAAAGGAATATTACTTTTCATAGGTCACAAACATTGGCTTACTTTCCTTTGTGGTTTGTAGATAGTTCTTATCGTCAAGAATCCTGAAACTATTAACTAACTGCGATTGTGGCTTGTCATACATAGGTCAAAGAAAGAGGAACGTCGATAAAAGAGTTGAGGAACACATCTCGGACATCAAGCACAGGCGTATATCGAAGTCAGCAGTATGAGAATATACCAAAACAAACAAGACCAATCATTATATGAGATTTGATTAACCTAAAATACTCGCTAAAGAACAACGTTACATTCCAATAATGGTAAAAGGCTATTGAAATTAAAAACACCCTAATTTTATTGGAGAAGATGGTTGGGGATTATCTAACACTAGGGACCCATTCTTGAAAAATATAAAATTCTATGTCTGTAACCACACTGTAAGATCTCAAGATACTGTTAGTACTTTCTGTGTGAATCTTTAACTGTACGCCCGGAAACTTAGAAACCTTTGAGGGAGCTGACTAATTAACTGACTTACTGACAGACCTCCATCTCGTTTTACCGTGAACAGGATTGCTGCAAAGCATTCGAAACGTCGGGCTAAATTTAAAACGTAAATTAAATTAATAGTAGAAATTGTTTTACTTCAAGTAAGGATATGATTATTCTACACTACAGATACAGCAAAATATTCAAGTTCAAGAGGGTGAAAAATAAGATCTTACATGAGTAGTCCGATCTTATCAAGAGTGAAAACGGATTAGTCCGTAGTTAGATTAAAATCTTATTGTGTACATATATATACAAATATACATAAAGTTAATGAACTATTGTACCGGCACTTAACATTACTGTAAATACAACCACAAATATACATAAAATGTATATTTATTTTATATTTATATATATTAATGTTATATTACTCACATCTCCAATGTAGCTGTAAGATGCCGCCATCAATAAGGCCACGTTTCCTCCCAATGATGCTGGTATTTGTACCATATACAGAACTTGGGCTGCAGTAGCACCAGGAAAGATCAACAATAATAACACAGTAGTGGTCGCTGCAGACATTCCTAGTACAGGCAAGATTAGTAACGGCTTTCGTCGTCCACTGCAGTCACTCCATGGACCAACAAACAGAAGAACGATAGTTGAAATCAGAGATCCTATAAAACTTTTGCTGATGTTTACACCTGCCACCACTACTTGGCTTGCCAGCTGGAATTTGAAACGAATAAAATTTAGAGGAGGTACAAATAGTGGCACAAACACCACCACATACAATTCTTTATTTAAATTTATACTTCTATTTAGGCTATGTCATATTAGCAAATTACATTATTTTACAGAATCAAGTGTTCCATAAATTCTATTCCATGATTTTTACCTCAGCTGTACGGAAATCCTCTCCAACACCTTTATTACAAATGCTAAAAGAGTAACTCAAGTCTACAGAACAAGCAGTTCGTAAATAGAAATTTATAAGAGATGTTTCTTGAAGTTTGAAAGCCATCAGGGAACAGAGTAGAAAAGGCTCCAGAAGGACTTGCCATTTGTGTGAAGACTCAACTGGTGAATTGGAACTTTCTGCTTCTTCTCTGTTGGAATCATCTGCGGACCTGAAAAAAAAAAAGGTAAATACATAAGAGTAAAAAATAGTAAAGATAAATAAAGAAAACCAGACGATATCAACAAATGAAATAAATTAAACCTTAATTTCTCCAATTCCGTTAAATCTAATGCTCTTTCAGTCATAATTAACGATTTAGGTACTATTTTATAAAATTAATAATAAGTAAATTAGTATCCAGGACCTGAGAATTTCAATTAACTTAAAAGATTTTACATAATTAAGACTTTTTTTTTAAGACGTGTATACAGTAACACAATACTTCGAGAAATAAGTGATACATTTTTTCGGTTTGCAAATACGAAAGACGTAATAACTTCTAAATAAGTTGATTTTAAAGGGAAGCACGTGTACTTATGTGTGGTTTAAAATTTATATACTACTAGTGAAATTTTTGTCTTGATATTCGCAGGGTATATCTTCGCAAGCTCGATTATACCAACCCCCTCGTAACGACAGTATTGAGAGTTTTCAACCCTTTTTTACTGTTACCCAACCGATTTTTAGATTTATTTTAATGTATTTTTATCAATTAAAAAAAAATTTAAAATCTTCATCTTACCAATATGACTGCCGCACAACATTCAAAACCTCGGGTTAGATTTTAAATGTAAATTTAAAATTTTATTATACGCTTTTAAAGACGGTAAAAAAATGTTTTATTCCAAGAAGTATAAAATACGTTACGTTACGATACTTTCAATTAGAAACATAACCCAGCCTTAACTAGAATTAAAATATTATTTAAACAGCAGTTAATAAGCTACAATATGTCTGTCTTAGTAATTATTTTAGCATATCATTATATGTATTTTTTTTGTCATATAAATCGTATTTTTACTACTCACAATATAATATTTAAGAATAATAATGATTTGTTTATTAATGACTTTTTTTTCATATTATAATAATTATTTCACATACATGAACTTCAATTTTAAACTTGACATTAAAGTTGTTTAAAAAAAAAATATTTACATGAATCCAGAGGAATACTATGAATAAAAATATTTTTTAGATATATTGATATACTATAGAGTATACTGAAAAAACCGTATAATACATACAAAGTTAATTCTAGACAAATATAACATCGTGAAAATTATAGAGCAGAGTCTCGGTTAGATCAGTCAACGAACGACATTGTGAATTGCTCATCAGGTTTGAGTAATGTGCTGCCTACATACATACATACACCTTTGCAATTTTCATGGCCGAAGCGTAGAGCTCTAAAATTAAACAGTTGGGAATCTCGTCCGACTATCGGCACGCGGCTCGTATAACGCGCTATTACCCGCGATCATAAATACGTCAAATATATATTATAAAATTTGTTACAAAATATTAATCCACTGTAAAGAAAAATGTTTAAACTATTGGCAATAGTCCTTCCTTTTGATATTTGTTTTAATTACTAACGAAGTTCGTTCCAATTACATTAATTAATTACTATCTGTTAGTTGTAAAACTCGTTTAATTCGTTTATTTCGTGTTTCGTTTGTTTCGTGTGAAAACAGTTTTACCAATATAGCATACGAACATAGTTTGAACATAAAAAAAAAATAGTACATAGTACTACTTATAAATATTGTGTACGTTTTACTCAGTTCGATTTTTGACTATTAAGTGAATAATAAATAACATTCAATATAAACTTATGTGATATTGGATTTGTATTAAAGGGAGAACATTTAATTTGAGGTAATAAAACTAAACACTATAAAATAACCGACTTACATATTAATTTTACTTATACAATTGTGTTAATGTCTAATAAAAAGTGTTCTATATAGGCAATTGTTTGTAGGTCAGGAACGCAAAAAAGTATTTTTCTATTCTAAATATTATTGGCTATAGTACCATACATATATGTGATATGTAATATTTTATTAAAATATACATTCTAATAATAATAAATGGTTTTATTTTGAGATGCTTAAATCGGGACATGTTCGACATTCGTTCCTCGCTCATGTTCAAAAGTACTGGTTTAAATTTGTATGGATTTTTTCACACAAATAAAACATCGCCTGGAAACCGACATGGACTATTTTTACCCCTTAAATTATAAGGTTCCAGTGGTGGAGAGGTAGCTAGTTATCATCACTAGATGACGAGAGAGTATTTCGACTATCTTCAGATTAAGTTCTTTTAAATTTTTTTGTATTTCTACATGTGACGCCACAGACAAGACACACACAATTAATTTACGGCTCGTAAATAAATTGTGTTATAAAAAATCTACAGTAGCCTGTACCAATAACAAATCTTTGTATCTTATTATTCATACAAATAAATAATAATAATAAAACTAAAATTGGTATATGAAATATTTTGTAAAAGTTAAGCTTTTAACATGGAGTTTATCAACAAAAAATGTGTTTATTTATTAGGTATAGCATTTTCTCTTTTCTCATGAATATCTGGTTTAGATGGTTTATTAATGAGAATCTACTTTCAAGTAAAACCACGACTAAGGACTAGTGTCATGAAAATGGATATTAAATTTAATGATTTGATAATAATTTATTATTTACATATTAACGTCAAAAGTTTTTTATATTGTATTTTAAATATAACGCGAAAATAAACTTAGTTACACAATAACATATATTATACTTTAATAGTTTCTATATATGAAAATAAAAAATATATATTTTAATAGTTTCTATATATCTCCAGGGACCATTAATTAGAAATCAGCATTCCAATGCAAATAACTGCAATTCCCATATCACAAAACACCTTCGGGATAAATTACATTGAAATGAAATCGCATTGTTTCCATTGTCTTAGACCTCTACCCAGTGCTTATGACGTACTATTATAAAATAATGAGTAGTCCTAATGAGGCATGTTACCGGCCTTGGAATACATTATATATAACCTGCAGTTACAGTATAGTATAGATATAATTGTGTAGAACCCGATATATATTGTATAGATAAATTGTGTTGGAACGTTGGTAGCCTTGAAGAGGAATTTCTTGCTAACATTCTAGATTAGGAATAATCATTCAAAGAATATAGAAGCTTCCGTAACATAAATGTTAACTAAATGAAGATATACTTTAATAAATGCAAAATTACTAAGTCAAGATATAGATATAGATGTTATTGTGAACGTATATTTATTACGAAAAGCGAAAACGTATCTATGTTAAATGAGTTTTCTTTATTTCCGTTTTGTAAAAGTAAGTGCAGATCTCAATGGCGTGACGTCATTCTATCGATTCCTCTTTCTGCTGTCAATGTTCTCGGAGTAGGACGGTGATGTCGGACATGCGCATCGTATGACGTTCTATTTAAATTAAATAATTTAATTATAATGAAAATCTTTAATTTTATAATTAAATACGTTGAGTTTCTCTTATTAATTGTTTATCATTTCCTGTATAAACACTTTATTAGAAAACTGGCAACACTAATGAAACATTAATATTTTTGAGTACACACATCTAGTGATTGCTGTAGAAAGGAAAATTATGGCGCAGGCGCGAAAAGCATGGCGTCGAAACAACCACCTCACTGCAGGGTAGGCCAGGGACGTACTGACAACTATTTACGACGTAATATTATATTCACTTATCAGAAAATATTAAATTATATATCGTTTCTCAAACGGCATAAATTCAAATTTATCTTTAATTATCTGCATTACCTTTATTGGTTTATCTTATTATAAATATATATTCTATTTTTGTATGAGAAAGTGTATGTTATGTATGTAAATAGTCTAATTAAAATCTGCCAATTCCTCTTTTAAGTGGCCAACAAATTTATAAGATTATCACACAAAAATAGGTCACTTTAAACGTAAATACGGTACTGGGTGGTATTAGCAATCGGCACAACTCGGGTATCCTCGTGCATTTCCGCTATCCGCCTTCCAACCCTCGTAGAGATGCCTCTACGAGTATCTAAAAAATCTTTACAATGTTTTACGTATTTTAAGTAAAATAAAACTTAAATTTTGTGTTAAGTTGTGTTAAAATCAAACCTTGGTGTGTTTATTTAATACGTTTCATAGTTTTGTTTAGTGTTTGTGATTGACTGTTTGTGCTTGTGTTTTAAAGTGTAGGAGCTACAAAGGTAAAGTATATTTAAGAGCCGTTTGTTAATATTCCTATACAGTAACAATAACTATAATATATTTTAAGTAAAAGTCTCTTTACTACTATTTTAGTCTATCTCAACAAGTTTCCGTAGTGTCTTTTAACCTCAGTTATTTATAATAAGAATGTGATTCTAAGTACAATTTTATTGTTTCAGACAACGCCATGAAAAACGAAGGGGACGACGATGACTGAAAAAGAAGTCAATAGAATGCTGGGTGAGTATAAATAACTAATAATAATCTTCAGAGTAAAGAAAATCTTTATACAATATTAATCAGTCTTACATAAATACATAATTACTTTTTTTTAATAACATTCCTTAAAAAAAATAATTACTGTAAATGTTATATTATTTTATATATTTTAATACAAGGTAGCAAGTGGTTACAATTACATACATATATTTATTATTATAATATATATCTATTATTATAAGTCATAAGTGTAAAGTCATACATATATCTATTATTATAAGTCATAAGTGTAAAGACTAGAAATGCAAGGCAGATATGTAATAGGCATGGTTAGGACATCTTTAGATTTTTATCTTTTATTTTATATTTAAAAAACATTAATTTTTTTTTTATAATCATTATAAAAAAAAACGTTCAAATATATTAACATCCGGTCATCGCAACGTATCTTAAGCTTAAATCTTAAGTAGCTTACGACTAAAATCCAGGGCTTCTCAAACTCCATTTGACACTACTGCAACCCTAGTAAGTAGACACTTAAATTTATAAATAAAGATTTTTTTTTTAAAAAGGGGAGTACATGTTAATGAAAATTTTCCGCATATGCATTACATATTTAAATGTTTTCGAAATAATATAATAAGTATGTGGAAAACTGTTTCCAATTTATAAAGCCTACGCTTTTAAAAAAAAAGATTTTTTGAGATATTATATATAGTTACATAAATAACAATAACATGTATAAGAAGAACTCTTTTAAACTCATAAGAATTTAGAGGCACTCGCTTTGGAGAACACTGGTTTAAATTCCAAGCGGCAACGTATACATATACATATAATGTATATCATTTACAAAGAGTTTTAGTAGAAAAATATATAATATTAATATACTTTGTCAATTTGATATTGTAATTGAAGTCCCAGTATATAATAGGTACCGAATCGAAGTCGAAGTCAAAGTCAAAATTGTTTATAGGTTCAATAGGTTCGGTTCCAAAAAAATAGGTTTATGAAAAAGAAACTATATGGATATTTATTTTAATTATTTTTATATTATAGTTTTTAGAGTATATATTTGGTATTAAAGTCATAATAAATATGTTAGAACCATTAGAATTAAATTAAAGCATGATACCGAAAACAGAACTGAAATAACTAACCACGCTACCACTAATTTTATAATGGTTATTAAGAAGTATTAAGTATTAAGAAGTATTAAGAATTACAAATGTATATATATTTTTAAAATCTTAATTTTTTATGTAGAGTTTTAGAATATATCAACCCCTTGAACTTTTTAACAATCACTGTGGAGACAAGAATATATATTTCTGTCTGTAATCTGTAAAATAATTTAGAAAATATATTTTTTTAGATGTATATTAATATCCGGTGGTATTAAGTATTAACTTCTAATGTTTTGGAGTTTGGCTGAACTCGTTTTGAACCCATTCAAGTTCTTATATTACTCATGAAAGAATCAAAACGAACTCACGGTGAAAACTAATGACCAACGAAGCTCACGTTTACAAAAGATCAACTAAACTGTCTAAATGTAATCCGTAGATATAAACAATACAACAGAATACGTATTCTCATTGTTACGTTTGGTTTTAATTTCTTGAACTATAAGCCTACACTTATTGTAGTATTTATGTTATTAAATAATCATAGTTCATAAGGTAAATACTGAATACTCAGTGTTTGTCAGATTAGAACTAGTTTTCCATTTACTATACTTATACTGAATTTAGTCAACTTAAAGTTATAAGTTTAACCAAAATATAAAAGATATTTGTCTTGATTTAACAACAATTTATTTTTAAAATATATATAATATAAACTATGTTACACTTATATTAGATATGAGGTCTATGCACTCGCCACATATTTATTAAACGCACGTATCACCGGCCCATACTGATATGTACATAGCGTTACTTCCAATACTTTATCCTTGTATTGACACAGCATAGCTGCCCTTCATAGAAATCGCTAGTTCCCAACTAGAACTAGCTTTCTATACACAATCTTAACTTACCTGCAGTGTGGTTCAGCTCAAAGACAATGTTTTTAAAGTGTGTATAGTATGGATTATCGTGGGGTTATATTTATAATCTTATTAAGAAATCAAGGCCCCCGGAGCGTGAAGAGTATATCATAAGATGTATCCACTCAGACATAGAGTCGGTCTTAAACGACTTGGAACGCGATAACCTGCAGATAAACTCGCGTTGACTCGGTTATAGTGGTCACACTTGAAAGTGAACAAAAGGTGCAGTGTTTATTGTTATAAGGACGGTTAAGGTTATGTGGACTGAATTAGTGTATAAAATACATTTAAATATACATGCAATAAGAGTGATAAAATTTAACCTTAGAAAGAAAAGGAAAAGACCTTGAACTGATAAGAGATAACGTTGTCATCGACGATGATAGCTTTGGTGTTGTGTGTTTTGGCCAAAATAATAGATTTGGCGATAAGTGTGTACTATCAGGAATGTTCGGGAGATGAGTCCTTCTTGCATAGGAAGAAAAGGCGTAGAAAAAGTAAAGGTATAATATTTGGATTTATTTGTTATTTAATTTTAATTTAAAATTGTTTACATTCAACGCACATAGTACTAAAGTATCTGAGTTTAATATATGTATATTATTCGCACTAACTGCATGATATTTACGTGAAACTAAAAGTTTAACTGATTATTATTGTCTATTGGGGTTATTAGATTTAATAATATTCATTATACATCACACATATACAATAATTGTAATATTTATAATACAATACAAAACATAAAATGCTTTTTAATTAAAATTGTATATTATTTGATTTCTTCAGTTATTATGCTAATCTGATTCCTTATAAACATTATGCAATCTTTTACTACTGTAACATTTATCCCCAGTGTTAAGTTACTGATATGCTTCAACGACATAAGTGGTAACTGGTAACATATCGAGTTTCGTTCTAACGACATCTGGCTTCGGATTAAGACTATACGTTGATAGCTTTTAATTCAACAATACAACGTAGTATAATAATAATTTGCTAGATGGCGCTATTTATGTCATATTAGATTTTTTGTATTAATCAAAATATGTAGGTATCTAATGTTATTTTGATAAAAATACGTTTTGTTCAATTACATTTATTAGCGTTTTGTTAGTAAAGTTTAGTAAATTATAAATTTGCTAAGATATTTTATTATTAGGTAAATTATTATGTTTTATTTCGTTCTACACTTAGAGAATTTAGTATTTACTAATAACCTTACGTTTTGGATCACATAATAGTTCTGGAGCGAAAACTATTTAAGCTCGTAAAAATATAAAGGACAGTATCAATATTAACACAATCATATGAGGTTTAATATCTCCTTAATGTGCATATGTATACCATATTTTCTGAGGTCATTCACTTAGCAGCCTCGTAAAGTCTGGCTTGCTAGATGTACCGTTATGTTTTTGACTGAGGTAATGAGATCGCAAAATTGTAGTTATACGAAACTATAATTTTAAACATAACACATTACTTATAAGGCATACATTTAATTTTTTTTTTCCTATGATTAAACTATATTACAGTTTTTTAAAAAGTAGCCCACTACCTTTTTGCTTAAAATTATTAAAAAGTTTGAAGCAAATTGCAGTCAAATTATGTGCTCACACTTCACGGAGTGAAGTTAGTGCGCATGCGTACGTCAGTTACGCGCACTGCGCTTGCGCGTTTGACGTTTACACGGCGGTGGTGTAGTCAAGATCCGATTAACAATGTCAGTTTTAATAATATTTTTATATATTTTAACTTGGTTGTTGTTATAATATTGTGTGATTTGATATATATTTTAATTTATTTAAAAGTACTAATATTTTAAGAAAATGTGTTGTAAATTGTTCTCTTTTCCTATTTAAAATAGTTTCATTATGTTTAAAAAACAAATATATTGAAATTCTCACGTTTTACAAAATGTATGATTTACAATTTTTAACAAGTATCAAAAAGTTTAAAGAGCGTCGGTCGTAGTATAATCTGCTCCCGAGCTATTTAAATTGACCATTCCTGTCTTTCCCTGACATTTGTACAAACTTCATGGTGTTGTATCCCTCTCACACACAGAGCGTTCATTCAAGCGATCACGCACCGATTATTTGAAAAGGGAATTTCGGGATAGCACTCTAGGCTACAAGCAGCTGTCAAATCAAGCGGTACAATACGTAGTTTTGGCGCAGATTGAAACCAACCAATTGTTTTATATTTTTAAATTATTGTAAATATATAATTTTCTTGCAGTTTCTTTACTTGTGTTTGTTTCGTGCAAAAACAATGTGGAAAGTGGTTGTTAATTAATTTTTCCTAGTAACTTGTATCCTTTTTGACATAATAAGACGCAAAATGTGAGGTGATACACCTACAGTGAAAAGTGAATTGTGATGAAGGAATCTTATAAGAGATACCTAGTGCGTTCTTTTTACGAATAATCATAAAGGATACATTGGGAACGGAAAATGAGGATCAAGACTTATTCAGATTTTCGCCCGAATGGTAAATATTTTCAAATTATTGATTTTCATACATACAATAATTCATTATAAAATCCTTCTGACTACCTCCGTGAATGAATAAAAAATAAATGCAGGTAAGTCGGCTGATTACATGAGAAACTATAATACACTATTTCCCCATCGTGAATCGGTTTTATTAATCATTTTTTATTACTGTGCTTGCGTTTTTATTTGACTCCAGCTATCTCTGGTAAGTGGTAATAAAACGAATCTTGTTCGGTCATACTCGAATCATACTCGAAGTAGGCGAAGTAGTTAATTGGTCCTAACTCTTAATTCCGTTCTCAACTCGCAACTTGTAAAAGCAAACATAAACTCATTGTAGGTATTACTGAAATTAATTAATAAAAATAATTAAAACATTTTGCATCCAATTAGCAATAAGTCTTGCTATGTGTGTACGCCATTTTAGTTTGTAATTCGCGGGTAACAATGCCTATTATTAATAAATAGACAAAACAATGTATTTGCTCTCCATGCTCCAAATGACTGCTATTGTCTTCTAAGACTTTTGACCCTTCAGAATGATCTACCTAATAAACATCTACATTGAATAAACACAATATTAATCTATTGAGTATCAATGATGTAAGAATATGAAGTACTTATGTTACATATGAAAAACGGTTTGTAAATAGGTAGGTATGTACCGTGACGGTTTCTAGAGGTCGCGGGTTCGAATTCCTGCTCGTATCGGTTTATTTTTCGGTATATTTATTTAAATTTAAACAAGCTTAGCATACATGCATGTTAATAGACATTTTCATACAAATTAACAGCTAAAGAATATAACATGTTAAAACCACAAAATTTGTTAATAAAAACGTCGGTAAAGCGATGAGTTGTCCCGGTTATTCTCTCATTGTCGTAATTGTGTCTGTCGAGGTCAGGCGCGGTTTGATCACGAATACAAGGCACATTAAATTACAACCGACACAAGACTTCATCTTTTCGTTTAAATAACTCAGAAATACTAATTATCTATATATCTTATCCTAAAAATATTGACGGTTAGAATTTTTTGGTCTAAGCGACATTTTTTTTAGCGAAATTCAGTTTTATACTTATTTGAAATCAGCAATTGTGTTCAGTTTTCAAATATGTATATAACTCCATAACGCTATGAAATTTCAGTTAGACCAAATAGCCCTGGAACCCTTGTGGGATTGGTGCTACATGTGTTCCTTCCACGGTCCTTAATCATACATCAATAGACTTGCATCTATCCCATGACATTTTTCTATCCGTCATCCACGTTATCTTATACATACTTAATAATACGGATACGATAGATTCATTATACGGTTACTATTATTCCGGGAGAATACGAATACGGGTCAGATTACTGTACAAAGAACTGACCTATATCTTGAAAAGCTGTGATTTCTCATATTGTGATTATGTAAACCATACCGTATATTGTATTATTGTATTATATATTGTATTATTAATTTTTTTTTGTCATAATATTTTAAGTACCTAGGTACCTACTTCAAAACTTGGTTTTACTACTTATATTAAATATTTTTTTATTAAATAATTATTGAATATACATATATGTATATTGTTTATCAGATATCAAATGGAATGCGTAAATATTTATTCAAGTGTATAGGTACAATAAAGTTACCTTTATAAGAGTTTCAGTTCGTGTATTTATTTCGATTATTGTCCTGTTTTGGCAAAAGAGAAATCTTATCTTGATTCAGTGTTACGTGACTGTGTCCTTAGATAAGAGGTGTTTGACTCTATATTTTAGGAGATAAACCACATCTGATCTAAATACATTCTTTACGTCAGTCACTATGCTTTATATCAAAACAAATTAATATATTCTCTTTATTGTAATCATATTTTGTATTAGTTCAATGTTTCTCAATTTGTTGAACAATGATAAAATGTTGTGATCAACTAAACCCTTATCTATTGCAACAGCTTGTAGATAACATGTTGAAACTAAAATAATAAAAAAAAAACGCTTTAAACCTGTCAATGCGGTAGCTCAATTGGTAAACGCAACGGTTTCCCAGACGTCGCGGGTTCGGATCCTTAGTATCGGTTTATTTTTCACTCTCTATTTATTTAAAATATAAATAAGCTTAACATACGAATGAAGTATTATGAAAAATTGTTAATTTTCAGTCTTGAATTCCGAGTTCTGTCATGAATCACGAAATACTTAACACATATAAAACATTAAATTCGGGATTAGGTAGGTTGGAATTAGTAGTGATATTTTATATTAATATAAAACAGTAATTAATTATCTTAGTAAATATTCGTATGCTTTTTATTTTGGATATTATTATCTTTAGCTGATATATCAGCAACCTGCAGAAATACTCTTTGGCAATGTTAAACAATGTTAAATATATTGTACAAGTTAAACAGTGTTAAATATATTGAGTTAATAAATAATTAAGTTATTTAGTGTACATGATATATTAAAAATTAACTTATATTTAAAGAACCTGATACAAATAACGTTTATGTATAATAACATTAATAATGTACTTTACCAGTTTCATTGTTGCCTCTAACGAGGTAGTTTGTTGAAACTTGGGAGTCCATTGTCAATCTGTACAATAGCCCATACTAATCTCTGATCCGCATTAAAATCTAACTGTGGGAAATTTTATTAAAATGTATCTCTTCTTATGACTTTTTCTTATAATATTGCCTTCTCTATCTCTATATCTCTTTCTCCCTCTCTCTCTTTCTCTATCTCTATCTCTGCTGTATCATGCTGTTTTCGCTTGCGTGGCTTTGTACTGTCACCTGGCTAAAATTTTATTAACTAAACCGAATAAATACTAAAAATATTATATATAAAATTATCATTTAAATTAGACGTATAACCGAAGACTGTTTTATAAAATATATCTTTATCTTTCATAGTAAAAAGATCAAAGAAACAGTTCTATGCGACATTATTTTCCCTGCAAAGAAAAGGTTCAAGTATGACTCACGTGCCGGTACCTACCCTCGCCCTTACCGAGGGAGTCTTCCGCTCGGTATAAATCGATTTCACCCCCTCATTTACTACGTCAACAGTTCAAGACTAACTATCCCGTACAATTTTGTTAAGACAGATAGCAGAATTGACAGATAGCAGAAACTCTAAATAATATTACAGGTAATACCAAATGTTCATATGATTCATAGGTAATAAGAAATGTTCATAGAATGTTCATATGATCCATAAATAATAAATGTTCATAACTTAATTAAGTAACAATCGTATTGGTTGAAAAGAGTGGCCATGAGTTTCTTTATTTAAATCTTTTGTAAACAACTAATCGAAGTCTTTTTCTTTTTCTGTACAAGTCAATATACTATATATTTTTTATTATTTGCAATATTTGTTTCGTTATGGCATCTCAAAATAAATGTAACAGTTGTTGGTTTTAAAGTTCAATATCATACAGTAGAAACTCAATTATCCGACCCTCAGTTTATCGGAATCGAGGATAATAATTAATATATCATGTAATTAATTTAATCAGAAAATGTATAATTATATTTTTTAAAGGTTTCAATCTTCTATGACGATTCATACAAATAACTATTACATAATAAACATAGATGGTGTCTTTACATAACTAAATTGACTTTCATTTGACATCAAAATTAGTTTTTGATATCCGGTTGTTAAACCGTCATATATCACTACTAACTAATAAATTAATTTATCAAATTTAGTTAATATATAATTAATTATTAAATATATTTCGTAATTAACTAGCTGTGCCTGCGACTTCGTCTGTTCTTATCTCAATCACAGAATTATCAAAAAATGCATAAATTGCTAGTTCTATGATAGATAATGTTCCATAAGTTTAAATTTTTAGTACAATTAAAAAAGATGTGCAGTCAAGATTCGTATATGTTGACTCCAACAAAACAAGTGTCATACCAAAAAGGTTAAATATTTGGTAATAAATAAACACAACAGTATTATTATTAATTCTAAAAATACATATATTTTATTAGACTAATGTAGGTCTTTTTGGAGAATATTTTTTTAATAATATATTATTTACGTAACGAGCTATTAATTTTAACAAAAAGATGATTTTAAAGAGTTCCTTGCTATGTAATAATAATATCACTGGACAAATAACACAAATGGATCTAAAAACTACGTAAGCAAATTATATGCTTGTGTTAAGGGTGATTTTAATACTATTGTAATTATTAGTTGATTATAATTGTATACAATTTATTTGGTTCCATTTCCTTATCCAATTTACAGCGCACTATTATCTAAAAAAGTAAAGGTGAAACATATGAGAGCACTAGCTCACTAACAATATTTTCACAATACGATATTAGTACACTATTAGACCCAGCACTTAGTAAATTGGATAATAAAATGGTTTACATTGCTACTAAAATCATCGTGGAATATTTATGAGTGTTTATTAAAAGAAATAAACAACTGTTAGCGCAAGTTAGTTTCCCTTCACTTTCTATTGCGTTTTTAGTATCGCAGCATTATTAGTAATTTTAGTTAAGTAAACTTTAAACTAACTTGAGGTACAGTTGTAACTTTTTGTAAAAGTATCTATCTTTACAAAATGTATTTATCTTTACGAAATGTTATATCTACATTATAATTACTTTATTATTTATTTATTTAAAATTAGTCAAGAAGTTTCCGATTCTATATGTTAATACCTATCCTCATATTTTTTTGTGTTTTAAAAATGAACCCCAAAACTAAGGAAAATACCTGTGTGAAAGAAAAATATATGTGTTGGAGATTAAACCAAACTTTTTATTTGTTTTTGTGTTTTTGCATATTATTCATTATTATATTTAACAGCGCCCCTCCAAGCGCAGTTGTCCTCCAATCACGTATCTGACTCATCAGATTGCTGAGAATACAGTAGTATCAATATACAGAGTAATATAAACATAAATTGAGGAAATTATACATATACATACACTTAGTATACTAAAACATTTTTATTAACAACACTGAAATTATTAATAAACTAAATAAGTGCTTATAATATCTCAATACTTATTATTATATTATCTTTTCATAAGTCAACGTACAGACATATTTACAAAGGTTATTGTATTATAACAATTAAGAACCAAAAGGGAAAGGCCAAGAGCGAGATAAGATAAATATAAACGGTACAGTGTCCAAAAAAGGTAACCTACTCCGTAACTTGACAAGGTGTTTTAGGGCAGGTGAAGAATGAGACTTGCATCTGTCTCCACTGACTTAGGACCTTGTTAAAGTAATTCGATTTTTAAACACTTAATAATAATAACACAGAACAAATTACACAAATTGATCTAACCCCTTAGTAAACAATTTTTTGCGTGTTTTAAGGGTTCAACGATACAAATACATAGAAACATACATTATATAAATACTGAGAATGTATTTAATAAATGAATGTATTTAATTATGGTCATCACATACATGCCTGTCACTGTCGAGAATCGAACCGGGTAATCGAAATCGGGAAACTTAATAGCATTACATTTCAAATTTCGAAAAGACAAAAATCGAAATGGTGGTATTGAATCCATAAAATCGAAATGGTTGCCAAATATTCATAAAAGTCTTAAATTTGATTCAAAATGACGAAACAAAAAACCAAACTATTATAACAATTCATACAACATATCAATATAATAATATACCAATATGGTTTAATATAAATTTAATTATTTTAATAGACCATTTATAAACCAATCCCCTTGACATTTCTTGGGTCTAATTCGATTCACTGTCATGATGAATCATGTAGGAATATATTGTATTGAATCTTCGTTGTCCATTAAGTGTGCTTCAGACACACGTAAATAAATCTAAGACTTTATTAGACCGTTTTATGTATTCATAAACGTCTGTGCACGGTCTAACAAATTAGTTAAGTGTAGCGTTCTTACCTTAATATAGATTATATTTATCGAAGTTAGAATTTTTATTACTTTATATTATATTATTACGATATAAATAATCTAGTGATAAAATATTTACTATTTTTATGGCTTTTTATAATTAAAAGTTTGATTAAAGCCATTCAAAAAGGCAAGATATTTTACCGTAAATGCCTTATATTGCTTTAAGAGTAGTTTTGGTATTTTTCCAAGAAGTCCTTACAGTTGGGGTGAAACAGCGGTTCCCCTCGTACTGTCTACATCGATATTCTGCATTGTAATAAATTGAAAATAAACCTTATCTGCATAAGGATACAGTTTATTTTACAACTTTGGAACATTGATGAGTTTTTGTAAAGGTTTCTAATTCTAAATCTTGCTTCCATTCGTTCAAAGATAAAATATACATACAAGGTACATATAAGGTATATAGAAGAAATAAGTGAGAAATAGTACAGAACTAATAAAAAAAAATATTAAGACAAGTTACAGTAAGTTTAATAATACTTAGAATTAAAGTAGTATATATATAGAAGAAATAAGTGAGAAATAGTACAGAAGAACTAATAAAAAAATATAAAGAAAAGTTACAGTAAGTCTAATAATACTTAGAATTAATCCGCTTTAAGTGAAGTACTTACAATAATTAAGGTAAAAGCCCTCTGTGAAATCTCTATGAAGACTATATGAAGCTGATATTACTCGGTACGTTACTGCTAGTGGAAGCCGGCTTTCAAGACTGTTTTATTATTTTAATACTTGCACCCTTACCAATTTAAAGGTTCACTAAAATATGTAGATCATGGTTATGAGGGTACGGATAATATTAACCATAAATTACTAGTAATAAGTTACTCGAGTAGCTAGCGCAGAGTGCAGACGCCTAACGTATCGTGGCACAGAGGGGCTTGGGTTCGATTCCCTACAGGGATAGACAGGTATACGATGAGCATGTCTGCATTTCTGGGTTATGTCGTTTATTAAATATATTAAAAGTAGTTATAATGTGTGTTTCTATGTATGTATTTGTATCGTTGTCTAACACCCTTAACACAAGCAAAATAATTTGCTTACTTTGGGGTTAGATCAATTTATGTAATTTGTGATATTATTATTTTAAGTACATTTATGATTCAATATTTATCATAAAGGTCAATAACATTTCTATATTAAAGAGTTATATGATTCAACTGTGCATACAATAAAATTCGCTTTCGAATGGAATTAACTTGTATAAGGAATAAGTTTCCTTTTGCCGATGGTAGCATGTGTTGGCGAGACTGTTTGTTGGCGCTTGGCCAACCTTTCGTTGCAATTTTACTGAGACCCGATACACGAACGTTTGCGGAAACATTCTAGACGGGAATAACCTGTCACTGGGACCTAGACTGTACATGTACAGGAGTGTAGGAGTCAACTCCTACACTCCTACTACTCCACCTACACTACTTTCTCTCTTTCCTGTACCCCTAGTACAAGTTTTGACGTAAATCGTAAAATCGAAACAAACAATTATTATACGTTCTGGGATTCCAAATCTACTGTTTTATATATAGTTATTAAGTATATTTGTTTTATTTATTAGAAACATTTTATAAATCATCCTAAATAATATATTTTATAACAGATATTTTAAATATATTAAGAGATTTTGATCATAGAGTGTAAAATAATTCTATTTGGGTTTTACGATTTCGAAAATTGTGATAATTTTCGTAACGTTAAAACTAGTATATTGTTCTAGTAGTGGTATTGATTTTGTAAGAATAATACTAGTAAAGTTGTGTTAAAAATATATATTAAAACAATGACAGTTTAGATTGGAAAGGAAATGCTACATTTAACAATTTAGCAAACTTGTGCTAACAAAGTGCACGACCCAGTTGCAGTATGGCGTAATGTAGACCAAGGTTTAATTCTTATAGAATCTATTGTCTTAGTCATTTTGAGTAATATTAGAGTATTCTTAATTTATGTATTATGTAATTTAAATATATAATATTGTATTTCAAAATAACTACTATTAATCACTTCTACTTCCTGTACAAACATCAACGCGATTCTTCGATAAGGTTTGAGTGTTATTCATATTTCAATAGTTTCAGCCTGAGTGGTATTTGAAGCTAAAAATACTGCAAAAGAATTCAAGAGGCTTAACGAAAAACAGATAGTGTTGAACATCTGATACCAAGTGTGAAGTTCTTTACAACGCCTTCTTCATATATCTATATATATAAAAGAAAGTCGTGTTAGTTAGACCACTTATAGCTCAAGAACGGCTGAACCGATTTAGCTGAAAATTGGCAGGGAGGTAGTTTAGAGCCAGGAGAAGGACATAGGATACTTTTTATCCCGTTCGACAGCATTCCCGTCTGACTTGACATGAAACGTCAGTCACTATAAAACAAAAAAGAATCAGACTTGGAATAACAAAAATCAAATCACAGCTATGTAATTGACGTATAATGACAGCTATGTAATGAAGTATGGATGACAATTAGATATTTGTAAGAAATCAGTAATAAAACTATTTCTATTAAATGAATTATTAACAATTATAATGTAATGAGAGTGCCAGTATAGTATATAAACAGTGAAGTGAAGTGAAGTTGTTGAAATTGTGTACATGTTTTATACAGGCCACTAATACATAGGCCACTAGCACATCACTCTACCTTTGTGGTAATTTGTAAAAAAGTAAAAAACATAAAATTCAAACTAAGAATGTAAAAAGGGATATAAAAGGACTGTTTGATTATTTTAATAAAATATTATGTGGATTATAACGTGATTGTTATTTACATAACCAAAATACTCCCACAACAGAAGTGAACTATAAAATTCTGTATGGTTGAAAATTTGAGTTTTTAGGTGAAGTGAAGTTTAATTAATAATGCCGAGACCAAGACGATCGAATCTTTCCCGACAAAGCCGTAATGCAAGATGAATTCGAAATACTGCAAATGAAAGGACTGAAGAAGAAATTGCACGTGAACAGTGCCGCGATAGTATGGCTCGACTTCGTGCTTCTCAAACACGAGAGCAAAGTGAAGCAGCCCGTGAAACAGCTCGGTTAGCAATGCAGAATCGTCGAGCGAACAACAGAGGTCAACAAATAGATAATTTGCGACGCAGAACAAGACATTTATCAAGTGCTGATTTGAATCGAGCAGCGTTTCAATACGATTGCAGCATTGATTACAGCTTGCATCCTAGCGTTTGCATTGGGCAAATGGACGTAGTTTGCGAGTATTGTAGTGCATTAAAGTTTTCCGGAGAAACGCCTGGATTATGCTGCCTTAATGGTAAATTGAAATTGCCATTGTTGACTCCGCCACCTGAGCCATTGTATTCATTGCTTTGTGGCGAAACACAAGAATCACGCCACTTTCTTGCAAATACTCAAAAATACAATGGTTGTTTCCAAATGACGTCATTTGGGGCACATATTATCGAAGAACGAGGATTTAATCCGACATTTAAGGTATTTATTTTTGTAGTTATATACAATGTAGTTAAAGAATATCTTACTTTATCTATTGGTACCTATGTCTAATCCTGAACTCTACGCTCTCACTGAAAAAAGTGTTTATAACCCAGTTAATACTGTCTGGTTTTTATTTTGTAGATACAAGGACAGATTCATCATAAAATTGGATCATTACTACCTTTCGAAGATACACAGAATAAATTTTTACAAATATATTTCATGGGCAACATGGAAGAACAACTTGATCGACGCCTAGAGATCAATGCAGGAATGAAGCGAGCAATTCTTCAAGACTTGCAGTGTCTGCTTCATGAACATCATGCGTTGGTCAGGTTGTTTAAGAGTGCTTTAGAGCGCCTGCCAAGTGATGACTTTAAAGTTGTCATCAAAGCAGATAAACGACCATCTGGAACACACGAAAGGACATTTAATGCTCCAACAGTAGACGAAGTTGCCATCCTGATTGTTGATAAACAATTAGAAAAACGCGATATTGTGCTTACACGTCGCGATACTGGGCAACTGCAACGAATATCTGAAACTCATCGATCATATGATACATTGCAATACCCGCTGATGTTTTGGCAAGGAGAAGATGGATATTATTTTAATATTAAAATGAAAAATCCATTGAATGGTGAGTATCAGTATCATAATTTATTTCATTTATTCGTGAAAGACGCTGATTTAAAATAATGCTTATTAAAAAAATGGTTAATGTCGGTATTGTTTGCCTTTAAAATTTGCCTTTCAAATGGTTAATTATCAAATTTTTCATTTCAGGTGAAGAAACTACAAAGAAAGTTAGCTCAATGAATTATTACGCATATCGCTTGATGATTCGTCAAAATGCTGACAACTATTTGCTGCGGTTTCGTCGATTGTTTCAACAGTATTGCGTTGATATGTATGTAAAAATAGAAACGGAACGTTTAACATTCATTAGGTTGAACCAAGCCAAACTGCGTTCTGAGGAGTACATCCATTTACGTGATGCAGTTAGTACTGAAGGAAATGCAGCTAATATTGGTCGATTAACTATTCTGCCGGCGACATACATTGGTAGTCCACGTCATATGCATGAATATGCACAAGATGCAATGACATATGTTCGTCATTACGGTCGGCCCGATCTCTTTATTACTTTTACCTGCAATCCAAAATGGATAGAAATTACTCAATTGCTGCTTCCCGGACAAACATCAAGTGATAGACACGACATCACAGCACGTATATTCAGGCAAAAAATTCGGTCCCTGATGAACTTTATTGTTAAACAACGCGTCTTTGGAGATACTCGATGCTGGATGTATTCAATCGAATGGCAAAAGCGAGGCCTGCCGCACGCACACATTCTTATTTGGTTAGTGGAAAGAATTCAGCCTGACCAAATAGATAATATCATATGTGCCGAGATTCCTGATTATGAAGTCGATCCAGACCTACATGATGTTGTTACTACTAATATGATTCATGGACCGTGTGGTGCCATCAATCCCCAATCACCTTGCATGGTCGATGGAAAGTGCTCTAAACGATATCCACGAAAATTAACGGAGGAGACTGTCACTGGCAATGATGGTTATCCGCTGTATCGGCGTCGATCACCAGATGACAACGGTCGAACTGTCACAACGAAAGTGAAAAGAATGGATTTCGTTGTCGACAACAGTTGGATTGTTCCATATTCGCCACTTATTTCTAAATCGTTCAAGACACATTGCAACGTTGAATACTGCAATTCAGTTAAGTCCATAAAATATATATGCAAATATGTCACGAAAGGCAGTGATATGGCGGTTTTTGGACTGCAATCCTCGAATACAAACGATGAAATTTCACGCTATCAAGTTGGTCGTTATGTGAACTGTAATGAAGCGATTTGGCGTATATTCGCATTTCCCATTCACGAACGTCATCCTACTGTTATGCATTCGGCGGTGCACCTGGAGAATGGTCAACGAGTATATTTCACGGCTTCGAATGCTACGCAACGTGCTGAAACACCTCCAGCAACTACATTGACCAGTTTTTTTGCAATCTGCCAAAGCGATCAGTTTGCACGAACTTTGCTTTACTCGGAGATGCCACGTTATTATACTTGGAATGCTTCATCGAAGAATTTTCAAAGACGGAAGCAAGGCGATGCGGTTCCTGGGTATCCAGATGTGCGTTCTACTGATGCTCTTGGTCGTATGTATACAGTTCATCCAAAGAATAATGAATGTTTCTATTTGCGGTTGTTGCTGGTAAATGTGCGTGGGCCAACGTCATTTGAGTCACTACGAACTGTTAATGGTGTAATATTCCCAACATATCGTGCTGCATGTGAAGAATTGAAGTTATTAGAAAGCGATAGTCATTGGGATACGACAATCGCTGAAGCCATTATCTCTGCATCACCAAGTCAGATACGCACATTATTCGCTATCATAATTTCGACATGTTTTCCATCAAACCCATGTAACCTGTGGCACAAATACAAGGATAATATGTCAGAAGATATTTTACATCAAATTCGTGTCAGTTCCAGAAATCAAGATATTGAGATGAATGAGGAGATACATAATCGTGCTTTACTCTTGATCGAAGATAACTGTTACCTCATGTGCGGTAATTTATTAATCAGGTTAGGAATGCCAGCACCATATCGTGAAATGAATGACGCATTTAATCGAGAATTGGAACGGGAACGTGAATATGATCACCAAGAATTAGATTTAGTTATTCAAACGAATGTACCCCTATTGAATTACCAACAAAAGGAAGTTTATGATACTTTAATGAAGGCAATCGATGATGAAAATGGTGGTTTATATTTCCTAGATGCCCCTGGTGGAACTGGCAAGACATTCCTCATGTCATTAGTTTTAGCAACTGTTCGGGCAAGATCTAACATAGCGGTTGCAGTTGCTTCTTCTGGAATAGCAGCCACATTGTTAGAAGGATGCCGTACGGCTCATTCAGCATTCAAATTACCGTTAAATCTTCAAACTATTGAAGAACCAACGTGTAATATTGCAAAGCACTCAGCAATGGCCAAAGTTTTAGCGGTATCGAAAATCATCATCTGGGACGAATGCACAATGGCGCATAAACGTGCATTAGAAGCACTTAACCGAACATTAAAAGATTTACGCAATGACTCGAGATGTTTTGGAGGAGCAATGATTTTACTCTCTGGCGATTTCCGCCAAATACTGCCAGTAATTCCAAGATCTACGGCTGCCGACGAAATAAACGCTTGCCTCAAATCGTCAAATCTATGGCGCTATGTGAAGAAACTACAACTGACAACAAACATGAGAGTTACATTGGTTAATGATATAACTGCAGAAGATTTCTCGGAGCAATTGCTGACTATCGGTAATGGTCAAGTACCTGTCAATGAATCGAGCGGATTAATATCATTTCCAAATAATTTCTGTAATTTTGTCTCATCAAAAGACGAACTTATCAACAATGTGTTTCCAGAAATTATTTCTAACTACAAAAATAATGAATGGTTGAGTGAGCGAGCAATTTTAGCGGCTAAGAATAAAGATGTAGATGACCTAAACTACATAATTCAAAATAAGATCATTGGAACAATGCATTCATTCAAATCTATTGACTGCGTCACAAATGAAGATGAAGCCACCAACTATCCTATTGAATTTTTAAACTCTTTGGACGTGCCTGGCTTACCACCGCACAATTTATGCCTAAAGGTTGGCTCCGTAGTAATCATGCTTCGAAACATAAACCAACCAAAACTGTGCAACGGTACGCGTTTGGTGGTTAGAAAATTGATGAACAATGTAATTTACGCTACGATAATGATAGGAAAATTCAAAGGTGAGGAAGTTCTCATTCCGAGGATACCGATGATCCCAACCGATATGCCGTTTGAATTTAAAAGACTTCAATTTCCGATACGTCTTGCGTTTGCCATGACCATCAACAAATCACAAGGCCAATCCTTAAAAGTTTGTGGTTTAAATCTAGAACATTCATGTTTTTCCCATGGTCAATTATACGTGGCATGTTCACGGGTCGGAAGACCATCTGCGTTGTTTGTTTTTGCGCCTGATAATAAAACAAAAAATGTCGTGTATCACAAGGTACTTAATGAAGAGCAACCTATGTACTAAAATAAATAAATAATTATGAATGATTAATGTAGGTATTTCATTTTTTTTGTATTTTTTCCAATTAAAAAATAAATCTGCTTATTTATTGCCATTAAGGCGGAACAAAGTTTGCCGGGTCAGCTAGTAATAGTATATAGAAGTCTGAGCAATTTAGTCAGTTAGGCTTTAGGAATATAGAATATAGCTTTAGGAAATTATTCCAAAATCTTCCGGTATCATTTTTTTTTTTTTTTTTTTTTTTTTTTTTTTTTTTTTTTTTTTTTTTTTTGTTCCCGCGGGGAAAATGCTTTACGCACCGTACCCCTCGCGGGGGAAGCGAGGGGCGTGTGTGGGACTCCCGAAAACGGTGTACCCACTAAAAACCCCGCGGCGCTCCTTCCTCGCCTTATTGGCGGAGTCGTGGGTACGGCTAGCCCTTCATCCACGACCCCGCCGGCAAATCTTCCGGTATCATGCTTAAAGATTACTTAGCTCTTGGTAATCTATGATTATAGATTACTAAGAGCTAAGTAATCATTAATATAAGCTAACAAGTAATAAATACTGAGGAAACGTTTCTACGGAACTGCATTTCCGTGACAGCAAGTCAACATGATATTATCATTAATATTAATGAGTCCTTTGATTTTACACATTAAAGAAGTCATTTGATATTTGATACTCTTACTAATTACTACTAATATAATCATAAATTATGGTCAAATATTCCTTTTAAATTTAGGAAACATTAATGAAATTTTAAATTAATATAAAAATAAAAGTTAATTGATTTATTCTACATTTATCAAAGCCGGTATCGACGGCTAAATTAGCAAAGCGACGGAACGGTTTTCCAAAGGTCGTAGATTCAAGTACCTATCTATTTATTTACAATGTGTTACATTTGTTGTATATGTTATTATATATTTTAATTTATCAAGTGACCTTCTGTGCTAAGAGATAAGTATGTACTTTACATAATAGTTTTGTAAATGATAATAATTAAACATTTTGCAATAGAGAGTAGGTATTATTTTTATAGATGCAACATATAATTATGTATATGTGTTCAATTATACTGTCATTTATTCACTCTATGTAGTAAGATTTCTTTTCTACTATTACAGCACGTTTGATTGCATTGACACCAATATATCAAGTAGATATATAATGTGAATGTGGTAATTTTCTTGCTCATTTTTTCCACCCACTGAATCTGACAAAACGTGGCTCAGTACCAATTGAGCCAAGTTCTGGCTGCCAAGGTGTTGAGGCGCCAAGAACAATGATTTTACCTTTATTTTTAATGTTACGATTTTAAAAACAATTATTATTTTTTTGTTTTTGTTTCCACGAAGTATTTATGAGATTCAAGGTTGAAATTACAGGCATAATGAATAATATGAAATTGATTTAAAAAAATACTTAAGTTTTTCTATTAAATATATATGTTCTTGTAAATAATATTTTTCGTTTGGTAGGTACTCGGAAGTAATTTAATCTTAAATTCGTTATTGAGACAGGGCACTCGAGGTTATTTTCATTGTCTTTATTATAATATCCAGCTCATAATATCATTTAATTCTATTTAATAACAATATAAATTAAGGACAAAACAATATTGAAGGAATTGAGGAAGGAATTTTATAACATTCACAGCCAATTTTACAGTTAACAATAAACCAATGTGTTTACTGAACTATAAATATACAAGCATTATGATAGTGTGACCTACTTTGGCTACCAACAAACGTGACATTGTTTATAGAATGTATTATTACCTGAAAATAGATTTAGACGAACATATTAGAGTATCATAACTATTAGGCTTCCTGATTAGATAATGGATTATTACCTGAAAATAGATTTAGAGGAATACATGCAAATAGACCTTGACGACAGTATAAGGCAACTGATAATTTGTTTTTTGTATGAAGATGTGTGTGTGAAGATTGAAGACCCTTCAATTGTCACTTCTCATAAAATAAGCGTGTAAGGTCATGGGTTCGAGAGGTGATATTGTTTGAAAACGTGTATTAAACTTTGACAGTTTCAGCAACTGTCAAAGTTAAAATACTGTTAAGTAATGTAGATAAGATAACATAATATTGCAATTATTTTACAATATTGTAAAATCTATTAAAACGCACGTGATTTTTAACTGAAACGTGTTTCTTTAGGCTTTCGTGACGTGACTTATATCGAGTCGTGACAACCGGCCTTTATGTTCGTATAGGTAACCAATTTAAATTTGAATTATAGTTACAATATTTTAGATTAAAAAATATTTTGACAAAAATTACAAAAACCTAACAAATTTATGTTTTACATATAACTTGTAAAAACCAAATTAGGTAAGTATTATTTCTTATTGAGGTCACAGTCTCATGATAAAAGATTTTGTATATTCTTTTAATATAATTCACAAAGTTATTAACATTTTCATTCAAACGTGAGAACGAAACATTCAGTAAGGTTTATTGCTTCTCTTATTAGAATACAATGAGGCAGTTATTTAAGATTTATCTGTTACATGGTAATGTTTTTAATTGTAATGTATATTATCAAAGATTTTTTATACAAATTGTCTGATTGATTGAATGATTGTGTCTTTAATATTATGTACAAAGAATAAATGTATTGTTATATTTTATTTACTTTATTTAATTCTATAAATATATTTGTACTGGTAGTTAGATTTCTAGAAGTTTCTATTTGAAAACAGGTTCAAATCCTGACAGTAATATGATAGTGATATAAACAAGTGAACCATTATATAAAAAACTGTTATGACTTAGAAAGATCTTATATGCCAAGACCAAAATAGATTGGATTCACTTCAATAATATTTGTTATACCACGTGTCTCATCTCATAACACTATAAATATTGTTCTTCACAACAAACCATGTATGAAAGACGTTCTTAAACCTTGTCTATAAATGGGAGGCTGAATCATCTTATGAGATCAGATCTACTAAATAGTATAAATACCAGATAATTTTGAAAGAACATAAAAATTTATAGTATCTAGACTTTACGAGTCAATTATCTAAATTGTTTTAAAAAATATATAGTAAAAACAGTTTACACATATACATATAAATATAATATATTTAACTCCAAATTATTTTAATATATATAAATATTCAGTCAGTTTATTATACTGTTTGGTTCGTATATTATGGTTTTGGTAAGAAAACATGGAAGGCAGAAATTAGAGGAAATAGTAGTTTCTTATAAAATTGTAAATAAATAAAATGTAAGGTACATAAATCATATAAACTTACCTGGAACTCTTTTTGGTTATTGAAGCAACATATTAGATATAAAAAATATAGTTTTAAATTATCTATTAATATGTTCATTACAATTAAACTTATTAAAATTAATAGCGGACTCGAACCGCCAACCTTTATACCGTACCGTCGTTCTTAAAACTGGCCTACCGTGTCGCTGAACGTCTTAATGAATATAGTCGTGACGGAAACGACATCTATTAGGCTTCTTTAGAAATGATTAAAACTTTTTGCAACGATTGGGCAAACAGTAATGCCCTCGGCATAAATGTGTGGAAAATAATAATAGTGGTTGCATGCGGGTAGTGGGCGTCAGACAGGATTGCTTTAATATAATATAGGCGTAAATTGCTGGTTACACGCCTTTCTTATCAATATCTATCTGGTTTGCGCCCTAAGAGAGTGGGGGCGGACACGAACAGAACATCTTGAAGTTGACGGCAATTTTGCCACAGTCTAATAATTTATAAACCTAAAATAATTTATTTGCATCCGATATACTTACTCTAGAAAATACCTTAGCATTAAGCCAAGAACAAGAAACAAATAATTCCAAACGGTATCATATAAGTAAAACAAACTATAACGAGTTACAATACAAAAAACTAACCGGCCATGACAGCGATATATATAACTGTGTGTGTGTAATGTCTATGTGTGTAATGTGTGTGTGTACCCAAGCGAAATCAGCTCGACCCTTGTCTGTATAAACGACATTAATCTTTTTAATACATGAATAGGAATTCTTTAGAAAGGATGAAGCATACATCGACCCCGAATAAACATTTTGATGTAATAAATCATTTTTGAGCTTAGAAGCCAAAAATAACACCATAATTGCTGAGGTAACTGTTCTTTTGCGAAAGTATGTTGTAATTTACGACTAGGGTGGCAAGAATCCTTATTCTGGGAGTGGTGAACAAATTTCGAATGCGAAATTGCCTTTTTTTCATAGACAAATTTTATCAGCTAACGAGAAATGTTATTTATTCCGCTATAAATTCTAATTAAGATTCTTATATTAAAGCGTCTGACATGAAACAAAGCTTTAGGTGTTAAACAAACTTTTTAATCATGTGACTCACCCCTAAAAGGGGAGCTTAATTATCTACAGTATAATAATTTCACTTATGGTCTGTTTTAATTCATTTCAAATAACATTAACTCTATAGTTTATTACAATTGAAAGTACCTATATATTTTAGTGTTAGCATTTGGCTGGTTGCCTCAGTACAGCGTATCAAGTCTCAAGGTTTATTGGACGCTATAAATAATCGAGAATTGTGTAGGTTTTAATTAAGGTGACATATATACACATCTTAATAACAGCAGATAAATCATGTCGAATTTAATATATTGAATCCTTATATATGAAAACCTACTCATTTTATAAAACATTAGATGCCTTACATCAGTTAAAACCCATCAAAAGAGAGAGCTAGCTTCTAACAGGTGATACATATTTGGTAAGACATGCTGGATAAGTCAGATATGTGAGTAAAAAGTTGTTCAAGTAACTTTCTAAAGATAATCAATGTATAGAATAGTTCAGTCAAGATGTCACCTTAATGAGTAAAGGTTATTGAACTCCTTTTCCTTTGAAAACCTTAAATACACTACCTAACTATATAAAGAGAGTTGCAGGGCTATTTGATCTAAGCGCCATTTTTCAATATGGGGTTTTTCAATCAGCATTTTTTTTGTATATGTAGGTAACTCTATTGCGCAAAAATATTTAAATGCAATATGTATACAAAATTCTTTATTTCTCCAAGAACAATGCTCACAGTTTATTGTGGTCATTTTTTAAACACATTATTTTTTTTTAAATAATACTGTAGGTAGTTGGAAATTGTGAAAGTTTATTCTAAACGTAATGTAAGTTATCTACAAAATCCTATTCAAATTGAATTAATGTATATTATTTATATATATATATATATATATATATATATATATATATATATATATATATATATATATATATATATATATATACATATAAAAAATTTGAATAGTAATTTTTTAGCTGAATGATTTGCAGTTTACAATGAAATTAAATCAAAACAAAACCTGTCGAAGATTTTGAAATTCTCAAAAATCCGTTGAATAAACGCGACTATTACCCATTAGTAGGTATATAATAGCTGTTTAATTATAAACTATATGCAATATATACATCTTTAAAAACATAACCTAAATAACTAAATAATCTACCTGATAATGTTTAATTTGTTAATTTTTCAACAGAACCGTTATGTAGATGTCTCCGTATGGCTTAACGGAACGAAGTAATAATCACAATTTGTTTTATTTTAACAAATATGAGAATTAGAAGAAAGTTGCTAAGTTACCTACACATAGTACTGTTAAATTTTAAAATATACGGTCTATAATATATCAAGTGTCAGTGACTTCATATTTGGGAAGTGTCTAATGTTAAAATTAAATATATATATGAATATGTAAAGTAAAATAAATTTATTCTTAGATGTGTTAGGTCAGTGAATTATCGAGGTTAATGTAATTTTAGGGTAATTCTGAATTTTGACGTTATATTGATTGGATTTTATATATTTATTATACATTAGATGTTGTCCGTGACTCCATCCATGTAGATTGGAAAAATAATATTTATACAGCTAGGTACCTAAGCCATATAAATATTTTTTTACAGTCTACATGGATGGAGTCACGGACAACATCTAGCAAAAACATACATATATTTCAATACATAATACTCCTTCTAAAGAGTCGGGTAAGAAGAAGTATATTAACAAATACTCATGTACAATTTAGTGAACCAAACGATTAAAAACAGAAACTCCCATGGCAACAACGTAATCGCGCTACAACCCATATTATGTCAAAGACAAAACCACTTGCAAAAGTTAGTATTTACAGAATAACACATAGGCTATAGCTATGTGTTATTTTAGTAGGTACATAAGCTACAAAATTGCCAAGTTTCATCAAAATCCATTCAGTAGTTTTGATTGAGTAACAAATATCCATCCATCCAAACATCTAAACTTTCGCATTTATAATATTACATATATATAGTATAGATAAGAAAATTGTATATTGCATGTGTAAGTTAAAAATATCTTGGTGTTTTATAAATTTTTCGTAAATGGTGTATCAATTTTAATTGATTTATAAATTATATGAAGGTACATACATGTACGTATCGTCAAAATGTATTTGGTATGTATACTCTGACACTACTTTCGCTAAAACAATGGTTCCGACACCCACTAGGGAAAGTGATTACCTACTATACTACCTTACCGATGTGACATGGCGAAAGTTACTTTTTGTTTGCCGAAATTCGTGACGGAATCCTTTTTAAACATTGGCAGAGATAATATATATGAAGAAAATAAAAAAAACTGTAAATTAAAAAAAAATGTTTAACAATAATGATTTCATTGTTCCAAAGCTGATGTAATAATTTCTTGGTATAATGTGTAAAACGATATGTTTATGATCAATTGATGAGTTCAATGCTCCTTAGTAATTTAATGCATCAATAGAGTTCATTCAAGTGTCGCCCGCATCCCATCTCAATAATTACCAATCCTTAAAATTGAAACATAACAAGAACAATTTGATTAGAATTCACTGAATTGAATAATTAATTTTCATAAAGCATATTATGCAATAAATAACAAAATCTGTTAGTATTAACTTCAGGCTTAGCTGTAAGTGAATTTTTCATGGTTCACGCTCTGCTGACGTCCTGACATCTTCATGCACCGCAGAACTACAATCTAAATTCAACTTTAATACAGGGGGAGATGGTTTAATTTATATATTAGTTAGAGATGAGGACCGACCCAGCGAGGTGAGCAACTAGATTATAAAGAAGAGTGTCCTTCAAGTACTTTGTTTGAATAAGGACATGCTTAGTGAATTTCATTCCAGTCACCATCCCTGTGCGGTCGTTGGTAATTAATTATCGTGTGCTTCCAAGTGATTACCAATACACTGTGTTCCTTGCTCACTCTATTACTATTTAGCGGTAAGTTGGCTTCAACACATGTAATTACATTTTCTGTTCCAATTTCGTTTTGTATTGGAGTCTCCAAAAACCGTGGTACTTGTATGTTTAGAAACGTCTTTTTTTATAGAAATTTTAACTCATTAACGGGTTAGAACCCGTATTTTAACCCCTTAGCAATTGAATTCTGTACAATTCTTCCTTTGCCCTAGCTACGTCACATAAAGAGCATATAGTTAACATTGAAAGTTTCTTTAAATGTAAAAGTTCCTTTTTTAATTTAGATTGGAAGCAATAAAAATTAAAATACTGATTGGTCTTAATTGGCAAAGTGATCAGATTATATTTTAGCGAACCTGATTTTTAGAAACTCAAATTTCTCCGAAAAGTAGTTTTGATTTATACTATCAATAAATAATCGAACGCTATAAATCGTTGGAGGTTGCGCAAGAGTTGAAAATGAAGAACAATTAGTGACATAACCAATCAGACAGTCGCCGACAACCACCCACTTCATATTTCTATGACAAATTATATCATAAATCATTTCTTTAAAATAAAGATGAACAATTTGACAATAGTATTTTAAGTATGCAAAGAAGTGCTGAAGTCTTTGAATAATTTAGATGTATAAATTAACAGAATTTTAACTTTACGAGCTTCATTATTTTTTTTAATTCAGCTAAATTCGAGTGCCGCTCACAAACCAAGCGTTAATTAAAAATACTTCATTTCGATTTATTTTACAGATTTAGAATCGTTATAATCATTACTTAAGCAGAACACTGCTTCTTGCCAAATATAATGATTCTGGGTCAACGGGGACGTATCCTATTTGATTTTGTGTTTTGATTGCAAACTTGCAAGTGCTGTAAGACAGACAGACGGAAAACAAAGCTATCCATCGAATAAAAGTTTCATTTATTTCGTTTTAGGTACGGAACCACACAAATAACATTCAATTTCAAATGTTACTATTTAGTATGCCTATGTTGAAACCGAAATTAAAATTGTGAAACGTTTTATCATGGTTTTAGTGACCGCAACGAATTATCTGAAATTGAATTTGCGATCACGTGATGTGATTATATTTAGATGCATGTTTTCGCATGTCTTCCTGAAGCATGAATGCACTAGATTTGTCTTATAACCACATCAAAGTTTCTACAACCTGCCCAATACGTAATACAGGAATTAAATATCGAATTATTTGTCTAAAATTACGATAACGTTTGCATCTTAGACAATAGTTTATATTTAGAATTTTGTATAAAACTTTTTTTAAAACTGTTTATTTTTATAAATTCTACCGAAACTCGTTTGTATTTGCATATATTATGTTGAAATAAGATAAGATTTTCTTATTTTGAATTGTTGAAATTTTATCTTTCTCATTCAAATCTGAGGTCAAATGAATTCAAGATAGATAAAGTTGATTTTACCTGTCATTTATTGCTTGTATGTATGTACGTATGTATATTAAAACTAATAAATTATTCTCTAAGACACCATTGAGAGGAGATTAAAAAATATATAACTCAAAGAATTTAAGTGTCGCTTAAATTTATTACTGATTATTTTTGCAACGCGCTCGCAACATCGGCAGAAAAATCTAAATGTTTAAATATACTATATAAATATATACAGTGTTTGTCAAGACATTTATCGTACAAAGAATTAGCTCCATCTTCCAGACAGCTTAACGATGATTAGTCTAACATGTGTTGGGATAGTACCTCAGGGGTGTCACTTAGTACCTAGTAAGTACACTTAATATATTAAACTGCAATATATTAAAATATTAAATAACTTTACAAAAATTTTTTGCCAGGCATCAGGTAAAAAATTGTAATGTCTTGTAAAGTAATTAATATCAAATCATAAATATCTTTTGATACGCCTCCAGATTCCTAGTAATAGCTACATTCAAGGTTGAAATGTTAAATTCCAGTGATCTCATTTTATCACAGTTTATGTTTATTCCAAAGAAATGTGCTCAATTTCAAGTGTTGCGATATACTTTAAAGTTTATTTGACTGACCTCTTAGTTATTTGTTACCTGTTTTGTAATTCATTTACATATGGAAATATTAATAATTATATATTTAAGTGATAGTTTACATTGATTGCCTAGTAGTAGTTATTTAGTTTTAAACGACTTATTAATTATTATAAAACGATCAAGATTATTATATAGATATATATTATTATAGGTTTCTCGTTTGAGGATTATATTCAGGAAGTCATAAATGGAACATACAGCTTGTCTAGTATCAGTACTGAGATTGAACCAGTTTTAGGGGTTCCTTTATCACCGACTTTTTACCTAAGCCAACCTTTTCCATGGATTAAATGCCTCCTATTCTTGATTAAAATATTTGAAGCAGTGAAATTGATACACCGAGAAAACTTATAAAAATTATAATAAATATAAAATATATTTCAATAAATGTAATTCAAGACCTTATTTCTAGTCCAGATATATCTGAAAGCTCTGAGTCCATAAAACGTGAGGGGTTTCAACAATAGCGCGTTGCTGATACAAAAGCCTAAGATAGCTATAGCCTAGATTCTTGAGTATCACCAGACGACATTATTGGCATTTCTTTGTTCGAGTGTCGCTTTATGCTTTTGTATTAGACTATTGATTATATTCTCGATATCAATTTATTGCTCTTCGGAATTTAAGATGTTATCGACTTAAAACATTACATTATCTGCTACATATTTAGGTTGATAAAATACTCCAACATACGATATAAATAGAAAGACACAATTAATACGAATATTCTGAAGTATGTCATAAAAAATTACGAAAACAAGAGCAAGTGCCAAGTCTGGATAAAGTCAAAAAAGCTCTTCCAAATCCAATATTGAAATATATTTTAACATATCTTTATTCTTAAAGTAGAATATGTTAGATTTTAATCTACTTCACAAAGGGCAAGTATCACTGGTATGCCCTTTCCTTGTTTGTCATATATGGAACGCTTCTCGTCTACGGCATTGTCCACGCTTGCCGCCGTTCTATTTATGTACCCCCATACATCTGTATATTTATGTTCATATAAATAACGCTAACTTCTCTATTACCGGTATTCTGTATCGTTCTGTATTCGTTGAGTTGAATAAAATCAGACGCTAATTGTACAATAGCTTGTATCTGGTTCTAATTAATGTTAGTAAATATTTCTCTGGATCGAAGGAGTCTTTGTATTTATTAGATATATTTGCATTGGTTTACCCATTTACAATTAAACACGCCTAGATTCATTGGCAAGCAATAAACATTATTATTTTAAAAACAATTGGGCAGTAAAATTGCTATGTTAACTAACATGGAAATCGATATAAACCGGCTGACTCACTATGTGAATGTCCTAAATTGTATATTGCTAGCGTGACCGTGTAAGATACACAGTCGTTACTGTATTTATGACCTAGTCGCCTTATCTGTGCCTGATTTATAAACTAAACATGACCTTACGATATTAGAAACTTGTTGAAATTTTAATATTAGGAATATGGCACACAAGAACATTCTCGCGAATGCGCCCACGCTTTGCAAACTTCAAAAATGTATTGTTAATTTCCAGCAACATTCACTATTTATGTTGTATCTAATTTCTTTAGTTATAGATAGTCATTGTACTTATTGTGGTAGTAGTACTTATTATACTATGATCATAACAGTCAAGTAGTATGATATATAATATCTTTCAAGATATATTTGAGACAAGAAGGCAATCAGTTACAAATTGGAGTTAATTTTCACAACTTGCCAATAATGAACAGTCTATCAGTGTTGCAACACTAAATATAAACTACGAGACCGCGCTTTTGCAGGCGGTTTTGTGGCGCCAAGAGTCAAGACTCAAGGACAGTAAAGAACACTGTTGATGTATTATTGTCATAGGACTTGTTGGATTCTCTACAGCTTAGTAGACGGTTACCGTTCTATGCTCTTTTATGATTCGTTATTACTTACTTCTCTTATTCTATATATTATTTTATCTAATAAGATTTTATCTGTATGTATCGTTCAATATGTTATAAAATACTAAATTCCAGTTGTTCAGTTCCAGTCCCTTGTAAAAGGCGTTCTACAAGGTAAAAGTTTGGTTCATATTTATTTTTTACTTATACAACTGACCTATCTTACTACGTTGTGATTGGGATATATTGGTATTATTTCAATATTGTTACCTTGAATTCCGGTTATTTAATTTAAACTTAATTATAAAGAGTCTAAATGGTTTTTTAATATTGCTCCAGAACCGAGTATCCGGTTTTACTTTAATTAAAGGTGCGTAGGACGAACAATAGAATGTGAGTTGTCATGTACATGAGTATTAAGTAGGTAGTATCATCATTAATGTATTCAAGCGACACTGGTCCGAGCAGTGAGCACGCACAATGAAACCAAGCCGCAATAGCTTGGTATTCTAAATGATTCCAACAGGCGGGGCATTCGTTAGCCCATGTAATTGCGTGAACAGCTAATGAATCGATTTCCCTAATGCAATGCGGCACAGTCGGTACTAGTACGATCTAATCAATACATTTTATTCTGTTATGAATTGTAATTTACAATCACTGAATTGTCTTTATTTTTTTGTGTTTAAACTTGTTTGCCTTTAATTTATCAATTCTAGAATCCTATTGTTTTGTTTCAATAGTATACACTATACAATATAGTTAACTATGGCTTTCATGAAGAACACTTTATTGTTTACCTACTACAAAGCAATATTGTGGTAAATTAAAATTAACTTTAGTAGTTATTCCTAAATCGAGTGAATAATTACGCTCAGTATCTTGTTTTCTGCATCGTTCATTTCCTCTTTGGCATAAATTAAAGAGAGCTAGAATCCAAGGCTTACTTGAGATCTAGAACCTCGATTGTGTAGGTCGAGTGCATGTTGTCTTTAGAAATGTGTAGTTATGTTCTGATCACTATTATTCCTAGATACTACTTAATCCACTGTTCAGATTTTAATTTTATTTACACTTGTATATTATTTATAATATATTGTTAACGACAACGACGGACAATTTAGTATTTATAATACGTGAAACTCTTAAGTATTGGAAAGTATTAAAAAAATATAATAATACCATATCTAACAGACTTATAGACAAATATTTATCGATAATTTATAAAGTTGATAAAGATAAATTTAATACCAAGTTCTCGATCACAATGCCAGATGCAGTGGTGAAAAAAAAACATTACATTCGTTAACTATATTATAATATGAATTGAGAGTTTAGTTACGTTTTATAACATTAAAGTATATTAAATATGCACATATAGTAATACCATTAATCCTTTTATCTGTAATGGCTTACTGTCAATTTGTGAGCACAAATCGGGTACATATCTCCCATTGGTAACGAGCGGTCGGAAACGTTTACAGTTACTCAGAAAAGCTGTCTGCTTTAACGCTTTTATAAATTAAACGGAATTGCTGTTTTATTTTTTTATTATTTTAGCCTGCTTTTGACTTCTGTCTTATTCGTTTAAATACATCCTAACAAATTGTTAAAGATCTAGACTTTAAAGAAAAAAAAACTTTAACGGTTTATACGGAACGGAAGATTAACGGATAAACTTACCTATCTCGTTGTTGAAATTTGAAATTGGAATTTACCAAAATATGCTTCCATAATTCATAACCTGACAAGGGTATATTTTCACAACATTGCCTCAGTCTACCGGTTTATTTCATAAACAAAAACTGACTCACAGTAACCTTTGTTTGTGTTAGATTTTTGTTCAGCACGTAGGCGGCACCACAGCTGTTGCTATCATTGCAATCATTAATTATATTCAATTTGTGTAATCCATTATATTCAATTGATTTTACATGTTACATTATTTCGTTAACAGCAATTAGAGCTAATGTTTTAGCATTCATACAATCAACAGAACATCTATATATAAATACGTGAAGCAAAACTTTGGATCCCTTTTCACGAAAATTGGGCGGACGAAGGAGTATGAAATTTGGCATACTTATACTTTATGTGTAGGAGAAGTGTAGAAGTAATATTTTTCAATAATAATGCACTTCTAATATATTAAATCAATTATAAAAACATTACACATAATGCGATACGAAAAATTACACACACTACTTGGTTGGTAACGTAAACGTTGACATGTTCAATGTACATTTGCCCGGAGTTGATAGTCAGTATTAGAATAAAAATCAAAAATAAATACGCATAAAGGTTTTAATCCAAACTTTCATAAATATTAACACTTAAGATTACTGTCGAATTTCGGTCGTTGGGCGATCACTAATAATTGTAAAAGAGGCGGTGAGAATCTGTTGATGGTTAAAGTTTTACGTTTAAACATCAAATGGATTTAAGATTCATTTGTGTATCATACAAACATACACAGATGAATCTTAAATCCGATCACATTTTTATCAAACTTCATAGACTGAATATCAAGAATTATATCATTTTAATTTGTATAACTATATATTTTTTTAAATAAACTATACCAATAATAAAATGATAATTAAGCTAGCGACATGGTAGCTTAATTAGTAGAGCGACGGGTCAGTTTCCTATAGATCGCGGGTTGAAATCCCTGACCGTATCGATTTATTTTTCATTCTATATTTAAACAAATTATAAACCTTAACATGGCTATACATGCTTATAGAAATTTCAATCATTAACCATTGAAATAGGTTTTGGAAATGTACAATCTAAACATGTTTCGCTAATAAAGGATATCTGGTCTATTCATTTCGCCGTTTCTAAAAGGAAGTTGCCATTTGTACAACCGTCGCTAGTGGCCTCATCACTATAGCAAATAACCCTGAGCCGTACAATCATAAACACAAGAAGCATAAGAAAAAAACATGCATTTAATGTACATCTGTATTTCTATATATATTCAGCTTAAATTCCTTTGTCTCCATGGTGTTAAGTTACACATTTGTTTTATCTATGTGTTTGTTTTCTCCGTCACCTTTCTATTATAAAGTCAGTCAGCAGTTACCACTAATGACTACACATGGAACTATCAAAAGTTTGTAAAGAAATTCTTGACGCTTTCGTTGTTCGAGTTAAACAAAAAAATATATTTTCACCCACAAATCGGGTCATTTTAAAATTACAACATGTGTTATGTGAGAATTAAAAAATTATAGACTCTTAATTTGTTTTAATGCTGTTACCGGATGTTATTTGTGACTATAGTACACATTTTTTAAACCTTTCAAAGTTCTTAAAGGATGCTTTATTAGATACATTATACGTGAGGTGGCATTAACCTGTCAGAATTCAATCTATGAATCAAGGTTATTTAGTACAGCGTCTAATGCTGTCAGTTTTTATTATACATAAAGATACTGACCACGCTTCAGCATCCATATATTTAAAGCATATTCCGAGTGGTTAGTTAAGGGGTTGTAAATTTAGAGAATTGGTCATACAGTCTCAGTACTGTCTATTTATAAGTAAAAGTATAATTCCAGTTTCATCCATGTTGAGTAGCGGTGAAATTATCTGGCGCCTTGCCTCTTCTTTTATTGTCAACAGTATTGCAGTGTTTTCTTATGACTCATTTAGGATGTTTAAAATATCACTGGTACTTGTGAACTTTAGTGCTTTCTGTTTATTTGTCAATGTTTATTATAGTTCGTATAGACCATAAAATTTGTGCAAATTTGCATATTCTTAGGTCTGTATGTTCTTTAATAACCTGGAATATGACGGATATAATGTTCAATATTCTATTATTATTAAATAAATTTAAAAATAATAACTGTTCGCTAAAAGTATAAAACTATTTCTTAAGAAAATATATAAAACTACACTTCTGTTGGGTACGGGCAGCGACCGTAAGCGATACGGTAGCTCAGTTGGTAGAGCGACGGGACGGTTTCCCAGTAGTCCCGGGTTCAAATTCCTGCCCGTATCGGTTTATTTTTCATTCTATATTTATATAAATTTAAATAAGCTTAACATGGCTATACATGTTAATATATATTTTCAGACAAACTAGCTGTTACTCGTCCGCATCGCTGGGCATTTTATTTATTAACATAAGGCTTACTGATGTTACTTAAAACCTATATTTTGTTTTTCATTCTATCTCATGTTCTATATAGTATTTTTTTTTATTTCGTTAAAACCATCATCATCGGCAGTCATTTTTAGGATACAGAGAAACAGAGAGACCAATAAATATAAAAATCAATGAGTCAAGAATAAATATCACCAAAAATCCAAAATACAAAGACAGAAGTTACAAATTTATATAGTATAGATGTATCAAACTTTTATACAAAGCGAATTAAATTTGTTATACCAACAGTATTTTAATCCCATAACAAACACTATAGGTAGCCAGTCTATTCCCGGTAGCCGAGATGTTTGTTTCTTAGAATTTGTATCGACTAGATTTTCTCCCTCGGGATCTCAAACAAAAAGATAGACAAAACAACCGTATCAGTTACATGTCATCCGGTCCCGATTAGGATATTTTTTTCTTATAATTTTTAATCTTTTAAACATTCATTATATTTATAACACATGTATCAACTTTGGCCTCGACACTTAGTATAATTACGTAGTTACGGATCATGGGAATCAGACTGACATTTAAAGATAGACATACTACCAGATTTTATTAATTATATTTATGTTCATAAAAAGTTGATACTTAATATAATAAAACTCCAACTTCTATTACTTTGAAGTATTAAGATCATTTTTCTAATAACAAAAAAAATAGTAACCAATATTTAAAAAAATGTACTTGTAATTTTGACGCCGCTGTTAATAAACAACAAATAATTTTCCTATAAGCTATAATCATATTTAGCACTCAAGGTGAAGACAACATGTTCATAAATTTAAAATTTGCATTTTACCTCATTTTTCTTCCTTCAAGCCATAAATAAATCTATATCAAGTTACATTAGGATCATAAATTAAAACGTCAAGGGTTTCTTTTTTTGCAAGTGTCTTATATATCTTTTATTCATGTATGTATCTTTTAATTTTATCCATTTAAGTGTAATTTCTTCTGATAAATGAAGGGTGTTATTTAATGAACTTTAATGACATTTATAAAAAGTGCTATTTCTATTCGTAAATAAGGTCACGTTTCCTGAATATTTATATATATGTTGTCTGAAGCCTTCGCAAATGTCATCGCGTGGTACAGGGTACTGTCCGTGAAATCTACCGTATATAAACCTGTTTTATCGTTATTATTTCGAATGAAGGTTACTCGTTCTGATTATTAACAATGATAAAATATTACGTACGTACCGGAAGTATGTGTTGTGAATAAAATAGACACTGGTTACGTTTTTAGTATTTATTTTCTCTGCTACATGATTCGTATTCTGTATTGAAAGTAATTGCCGTATCTTAATTGCTCAATGGGCGTCTTGTCTGTATAATTTAGCCGCAGATAATTCAAGAGTAAAGAAAATTGTTTTTAAATTGCATCCTTGGTTTGTTGAACGATTGTCTTTATTTGGTATTGAACCTTGTCACCGATCTCGTTTATAAAACTGACATATTACAGAAATCAAACTGTAAGTTTAAAGCATATTCCAGTTATAAACCAAGGATATACTCAATAACTCTTACATAAGTTATTTTGCTTTTATAAGCTGCAAGTGATTTGGTCAGGGGGCTGTAAGATTAGAGAATTTAATGAAAGTGTAAATTGTCTATACGTTTGCCGTAAAATTATCATAGAATTATTATACACAGAATAGAAGAGCCATAGACGGGCCTATAAGTGTCAGTGTCTGATAAATAATAAAAGAGGCAAGGTGACAGACGGATACCTACTTATCTTTATTTAATCACACATGCAAAAAGAGAGAAAAAATGGACACATTTTAGTCTGGCTTCCTTACTCTATGCATAATAACTCTATGAAAATTATATGAACTTCGTTTGTAACTCAAACTAAAAATAAATATGCGACTACCCGAGGGTAAGACAAAAAAGGATAATAGGGATCGGTGAGTCGTGTCTCTTTGAGATATTTAGAAGACGATTCCTTTTATAAATATAATTAAATATTAACGAGTCTGTACGTTAAAATTTTATTACAAGACGCTGACCTCAAAAAAATGTTTTAAATATTTTTTTTCTATATGATTGTTTCATTGTTCTCAAATTACACAGAACGCAAAAATAAGTTTAGAGTATAAATACAATAAAGTTAAGAAAAGATTAAATAAATGTATAGTTAGTATAAATTTGAAGACAGTCTTGTTATTGTTATCGCTAGCAAGAGCAAGTCTAAAACAAGAATCCAGTGAGAATTAAAAATAGTACGACACGAAAAATATGTTTGTTTTAAATAAAATAACAGTTAATACACACATTAACGTATTATTCCTGTGATTGATGTGAAGAAATAAAAGAAAACTAGAACACATTACGGGTTTATGTAAAAATTCCTCGCTGGCAGACTGCCATTGTTTGGATTACATTTTACCTAAAAGTGGCATTTTGATAAGCTTCACATGTCTCAATAAATGACGTCACTCTGATAATTATGAGAGCAAAAAATAATCTAATTACGTTAAGGACAACCTCTATTGTCTTGGTCTTGCGAAAAAAGCAAGACCAAGACTAACTTTTGGACAACCCTAGACATTATACTCAATGTTTAAACATTTTCCTTAAATAGTTTCAAACTGCACTCTCATATATCGGTCTCATAAATTGAAGAAATGGACTATGCATGGATGCAACGTGTCCGCCCACTTTAGGGAGTCTACCAGCCCGAGGAAACGAGCAGAATATAGTCATGAAAGAAATGGAAATGTTAATACCGAAAATACTTTATTTGAATAGTTTGTTAGAATATAAAACCTCATATCATTAAAAGATTCAAACGAATAACCTAATTCATAACGTAGAAATATTTTTTACGAAGAGCAATAAGGAAACTTGCTTTATTCGCTTGAAATTGCGGAAATAATAACAAAATATCGTCGAGTTTGTATCATACTTCATTAGTGCTTAACTGATGTTAATGACTATAGAATACTTACGCTTAAAATTTTAAAGAAAACACATCCTATAACTTGTTTATACCTAAAATAAACTTGCTTTTAAGAATAGGAACAGAAACAAAAAAGACATTTTTCGGCGGAGGATTGCTTTTTTTTATTCTTATTCAAGAATCTAAACCAATAATACTAAGGCTCATCGAAACGCAAAAACAATAGCGGAACCATTTGGTAGCACTGATGTATCGTGAGTCAGATTTTGCGTCACGAATTCTTAACCCGCAGTTCATTCTTAGTAAGTTCGACACTGTGACGAATATTGACCCCTAGTTTGAATACACAAATATAAATTATATTAAATTATAGACAGGTTATATAAAATATATGTTTATAACAAAATTTTCCATGTCCTCGGGATGAAAAGCAACATTCCCTATAAGGTATGTGGTCTGGCCAGCTCACCCACGCTATGCTTGTTATGGGACATGACTCCTACGTTATTCTTCCACTCTATTCAAACAAACATTAGTTCCACGAAACTACCTTATATTAATTCATATAAATTCTTGGCTTATCGCATTCTTAATGAGGAAAAATTACTCTTAATAGCAAACAGTACTACACCAAGGTCAGAGCATAGATGATGATAATTTAGGCACGTTTTTATTAGCGTTTGTATCATAATATATGTACAAAATGATTACTCATTTTATTATGACAGAAATTATGACTTGAAAAATCATTTTATTGCTTAATGGAAGTAATGGTATATAAGGATAAAATAGCTAAATTCTATTAATTACTGCTGAGCTGTGCTCATTACGACAATTGTCTACAAGGTCCAGAAACTTGAACATGAAAGAAGTTTCATAAGACATTATATAATTCCATAGATGATTATTAATCTAGATGTGTCCATTTTCCAGGGCCACCGCCACGACTGGGGCTCAAGGCGGCGAGCCCGGGCGTCGACGAGGACTGCAACAGCAACACCAGCCTCGCTGGCAGCACGCACTCCACGCACGATGACATCGACGCGCACTGCGATAACTCCGGTTACCTGTGGCTCCTTGACTACAAGTTAGTATACGATATTTTAACAATATTAATTCAGTCATCTCGAAGAACACAAGAGAAGGCTTCTTATACTTCTTTCATGTCTTAGATATAAATTTTGAATATAGAGTTACAACATTATGCACAAAAAAGAAACAAAAGAAATTTAAATATTGTAAATTTAAGCAACCTTCTACTCTCTTACAAAGGCCAAACAGATAAGGCAATTTTGGTAAAATGATTAAACATGTTACAAAGGTCGGCTTATACGTTCTAATGTAAATATTTTATCTCTTCCAGCCCCATGTTTCGAGACGGCTCCTGTCACCATATATCAGTCCTGTCCTCCGTGTCCGCTTCATATAAGGGCATAAGCGATCTCACATCTCGATTTGAGTTTGCATCCCGGTACAAAGACATAGCGCGGGATCTCGACGCCAATCTCGCTGAAGCGGATATGGAGAGCTTCAAGACCGAAGACATCCACGCACTGCTGATGACCGACTTGCCTCACGAAGCCATCATTGATGATATAACACACGATGTAAGTTACAAATACAATAGAAAGGTTATATTTACTTAACATCGTTTATATATACAACACATCAAAGTGAAAGTATGTATGTTTACTCAAACATGCTTGTTGAATGGTGGCCAAATTTGCAAACAGGTTTATATATTGGACATGAAGGAGACGATTTCTGAATAATAGTTATCCATATGTTGTCTCCTTATAGTTATATCAGTTAGATTTAAAAGCAGTATCTTGATATTAAACAACACTCAGTACTTTTTAATCTCAGCAGATACGATCTTTACTCGTCAGATCGTAATTACAAGATATTTACCTTCCTTATTCAACCAAAAGTACAGTTAAAGACATATAGCAGCATTGCGATAATTTAAGACGTATAAGGCTCCAGAGGAAGTGTTGGACATACCATAGTTAAGGTGTGCATGTTTTCACATTTTCACTTGTGCAACCTTACGTAACAGAATACGTAGATTGCAAAAGTGAGCAGTTACATACATTTTAATGTTAGAACAATATCTTATGAAAGACAAGGAAAGCATCATTATAAAAACTAACTAAAAATCTAAAAGATTATACTGTTCATGATCGTGCATAAATTCATATCAAAATGTGACTTTATCCGTCAGCCAATCTCAGGCTAAGGTTAGATATTGTAAAACAAATTATTTGCAGACTGGCAAGACCTAATTAAAAAGTATAATGTTGCCAATTATTAAAGCAATTATTTCTAAACAATGAATATTTAAATAGAAAACGCTATTTTTTGTCTTGTTTTTGTTTTTGTCGCAATGATTCTTAATTGGATTTTGTAGTACAATGTCCAAGCAAAATAAATATCCAAAGCAATACTACCCTTTGACAAGTGTCAATATTTTTTTAAATCCTATCAAAATGGTTGTCTGAAAGGCGATAATTTTTTATTTGTAACTTTATTTTGTTTTTTTAATGGCTATACAATAAAGACTATAAATAAATATTAATACCAATTCATGAATAGTTCTCGTTGTAAATTTGATAACAATCATGGGTGACCTTGCTCTTGTTCGTGTGCTCTCGCCCTTACCCAATGTCATTGGTCAGTCTATATCATGACGCAGTACCATGCTTCAGTGTTTTTAAAGTAATCTGAGCAGTACACATAAACACATATATACATACACTGATTGAATACGACTTAACACCTAAACTCTTAAACTGAAATAGCTAGTCTTACATATATGTATAATTTCTTTTAAATAGTAAACATCATTGTTGAAGGTTTTGCAAAATTCTATGAAAGATATGCTAGTATGGATTTCTCTTGAAATTATCTAATTTAAAATATATATGTAAAGCATAGTAGGATTAACTCTCTCTGACCTATTACGATGATAGATTTTGAAAGTTAATTTTTACATTACTTTTAAATACAGTAATGAAATAGAAAAGTAATATTTTTTTAATTATACGTACTTAATTGTATTTTAACTCTTTAATCAAAATTTCTAAAAAGAAATTTCTTATCCGTCTTATAGAGAGAAAAACTCTAAACACCTATTTTGTCTAAAAAACTTGAAACTTTAAAATCTTTTAGCTTTTAAAATTAATATTCTAAACTACAAAAAAAAATTGTGACCAATATTATTTTCCCATAACCTATTTTTTTTTTTTTTTGAATCATAATTTAAATAGAAAATAATTTCCGTTTTTACCAAGTTATATACATTAAGATATATGGCAATTCATCCATTTACAGCTCAAGTGAAACTGCATTTACACTAGAATTATCAACCAGTCATTAACTTCATTAAAAACAATATAATAACACATACATGCATTTAATTAATCACAATAACGATATACATTGAACTACTGGGAACTCAATTAACAAACAAATAAGGAAAAAAACTGTAAACAACATTGTTTATTTGAAGATAACAATATGATCTAATAATTATATCAGTTCAAGGAATTTTAATTACTTTTTCATAATAGAGGTATGTATAATTAGTTTCCATTCAGAATAAATTTAACCAATGTTCAACGTAACTATAGTTAAATAAACTTAGTTAAATTGTTAAAATTAGTTAGTTATATTTTTAGGTCACGGAACTATATTATTGTCTATATCTTTATATTAAAGTACTTAATTAAATGTAATTAAGATCATTGTACTGTGATAATAACAACGTTGTACTGATTATAATAGTATGTTATTTGATAATTATTTCATATCAATAAATATAAAAAAATATAGAAGAACACTGTAGGCACTTATGGAACGTGGCAGACACACACACAGACAATCATATGTTTTGATTATATATAGGCGTATTCAAAGTACATATAGATGTATATATAATACGGTTACATGTGTGTATTATGTATTTGTGTGTGTAAGGACGAGAGATCGTATCGGATCTCGGCTACTAAAATAAAAAAAATTGTTAAGCGAATTCTGTTTATAGTGTTGTAACAATCCTTATAAGACCAACAAACACTTACAAGTCACAGGGTTTACCTTGTGACTTATAAGTGTTTGACCCCAATATTACATTAAAATAAGCAATATTTATTTGCTGATTTTGTTTAGTGTTCACATTATTGTTTTGTTTTTAATTAAGCAAACAATAATCTAAAATAAATACTCGTTGCATGAGTCATTAATGTTTCATATTTTACAAGATAAACATCATATTACGTACATATTTAGATAATGATAATTAAGAAATTACTTAAATATTAAATTAAGCATTTTTCAAACCGAAGTATTTATAAATTGTTATGAATTCTTATATGAAAGTTTTCAACGCGCACGATTAATTAAATACATAAATATATATATAAACAATATATGTACAAAAAAACAGTAATTCTCGGTCCATTGATTGTGCTATTTGCCTACTCTTCTCTAACAAATCCGTGATGCTGACAGGTGAAAGTAATATCTACAGGTTGACTTACGTTAACAATGACTGTATGTCTACGTCAGGTGTTTTAGAGCTATGTATGTAATTTAACGATTCTATGAATCATTCTTAGTCAGTCTGAATCATAAATTCTATAATTCGTTTCTAATTAGCTTAATTTTTAATATCATATATCTGTGAAATAAATATTTTATAGGTTTTAGGACAAGTATCAAAATTAAATTAATAATTCACGTTTTTATCATAGAAAAATAAGTACATACTGTCTGTCCATACATTTAAATAGAATCGATTTGTCATTTGACTATAGGGGCTGTATTGATTTTATGACATTATCGCATACAGATGGCTCTTGTCATGTGGTTAGGTTCAAAACTATATAGATATAAATAGATAGACTAATCGATAGGCGTCAAGTTACTACTGTATTGCATATTGCGATAGGTTAGTGGTTAACCGACATACATACGAACATTCTTGAAAATCAAATGCTAGAACAACCGGTCCCTTATAGAGCACTTGACATGTACTTATAATTATGTATATTTTATTTTCCTCTAACATTTATTATTATGTATTCATGCAATTTCCTTTATATATATATATGTTTATTTTTCAGTTCTGTACTAATTACTTGGTGGATTTGGTTTCATTTCGTGGTGTATTCCAGAGTAACCCTCAAGGCGAGATGTTCGCCAGTATTTCCAGCTCTATTCTGGAAAAGTTTCGGTTCGACAATTCTATGAGCGGCAGTAGTCTGCAGGTTCGCGTCACCAATATCATGATATCATTTTAATTGCCTCTAAAGCTATAGTTTCATTGTTTTCACTCCATTTCTTACATTTGCTCTTTTCACTGCAAGTCACGCCATCTAGCGACAGCTTCACAAATCTGCATCACTAGTTCTCTTTTACGTCTAACAGATGTCGCTTGTGTATGTGATATTTGTATTTCAAAATTTAAACATTTAACTAAATTAGTTTTCCCAAAATTGTTGTAGTCCTGACTGAAATTATTGTTTATTATATGTGTTTCCTTCTGCTGTTTACCTTATTTTATGTAATTTAATATGTTAAACTGTAAACATATCATTCCCTTATTTGCTTATTACTAATATATTGTAACACGTAATCTAAGAGTCATCGTAATAGACGGAAAGTCCAAGGTACTTGGCACGCATTCACAGCTAGACTTCCTATTCCCCATAGTACGTCGCTCCCACGGGATGCGAGTAAAGATAAAATAGAGCGCTGCCAATGTGTGAGTGTGTTTGCGATGAATTGCGTCAATCGTTTCAAATACAATCTTTATTCCCCTCATGGGTCATAGTCATACCCTCAGTATCATGCATGTGTGAGTGTGCTATATTTGTTTCTTATCAATGTGTGTTTGAACATGCGGCGGCCATGTGTGCATCTCCGATGAAGTCAATCTAATAGTCACATATTCTCAAAGTTTATTAGTTAAAACTTAAATAAAACATATTTTTAAATGCATTTTTGTAGGACTATAAAAATTATTCTTTTACAATTTGCCTTCGATAGTTGTTAATTGTTATTAGTATACTAATTTAATTCCGTTTGATATCTTGTATCACCCGGTTGTCGTGTTATTTACCTCATTTAAATGCAATCATTCGCGTCTGACCGACCGCACGCGATAGAAGTGTCCTACTCATTTAATGTTTTGATAGTTCGCAAAGTTTGAGAATCACTGGTAGTGGCTAATAATAATTTAATATCCCCGGCCCCAGTAGCGCCCAGGGTTTTCGGGAGTGCTGTGCTCTTATGTGATTGCAATGAAGTCAACAAAATGTTATTTTACAAATACTGGAAAATATGTTTTACAAAATTTAATATATAACTGTGTGTGCGTTAGATAGAAACCGCAGTGACGAACAATTCATATAGTTAATGGACAAAGTTTAAATTAAAACCCAACTACCGCCTGTGTGGTTGACAAATAGTTTTGTGTTAGTGAAGACATTTGAAGTAGAAATAGAATTGTTTAAGATATTGAATATGGGTGTTACTGAGTACGACTGGGATACCTGCAATGGGTACTATTCAGTAAGTAGTAAATATATTTAAGTAGACACTTACACGTTTGAATCGTCAATTATTATATTAAAGAGGTCAATATAGTCAGTCCGTGAGTAAGCTACCACCAGCTAGGAATGCTGAGCTGCTTAAGAGAGCTGGCCAGAAACTGTTGCTCTTTTTAAACGAAATTTATAACATCAACCCTAGAAATAAATATAGTAAAGTAGATATAGAAAGTCTTTTCAAAGATAATAAAGTTTTTTTTATGTGATACCGTCAAACTTTTACTTAATAAGATTCTGTAGATCAGAAATAACTTTTTACATTTCCTGTCTTTAATTTAAAATTTCTTGAAAGTTACAAAGCTTACCATTGTGTTATCACTTATCGTATTCACAGTAAAAATATTGATTCATTAATATATAAACATCGTTACTCTTATTATGTTTACTTTTCAAGTACTTAAAAATGATATGAGTTGTTTGAATTGTGACCTCATTTATAGCAGGAAAGGAATTAAATTGATGATAACGCCCGCTCGGGTCTGACATGTACTCATGTCCAGATATAAATGTACTAGGTATTATGAAATGTATCATACTATTAGGTTAAAATGGAATGGTTCGATTGTAGGGCATATCTTAGCCAGTCAGTACTCTATTTGAATTCTATAAGTAGTTATAAATTTGATAAATATATCACAAATTTCAATATTCTACAAGTATTTAAAACTATATATACATTTATTTTGTTAAGTCCACGAGCATTGGCACCGCCTAAAATACACAGCACGTTTTAATGTTTATGTTCCAGCCTCGCTTACGTTTTGAAATATTCCGGGAACGTAAACTTTTAAAGCAATACTAGTATTTGATGTACCTTTATGTGAAAATATATTTTAAACTCCGCCTTCTTATCTTTGAATGTATAAGAAATTAGGTTTACATTAATAGTATTTTAAATAGAGGTAACATTATTATTTTTCTACAACAGGGCGAAGAGTCAGTCGGTTCAATCAACACCATGTCGATATGCAAGTCGGAGCTTTTATTCTCTCCAGTAAAGGAAGGTGTCCATGGAGTCCATTTCAGCGTGGACAGTCTCGATTGTGAGCTGCCCACAGAACAGGATCTAATACTAACATGTCAGGCTAATAAGGATAACTATACCATCGCCTTCGAGGGCAGTCTCACCATTTACTCTGAGGACAGTGAGTGTGCTGAAGCAACCGTCAATCAAAAACATGGTACATCATAGCTCCTCACTCTCTCGCTCGCTTATCGCTTTTAGTCTTACAATGACACAATGTTTGCTTGTGATTCATTATGTCTAACCAATGATAAACTTACTTTTTTTAATCGTGTTTCAGACAAACTGGTTAAGGATGAATTAATTATAGGTTTAGATAGTGATGAACGAACGCGCAGGAATTTAGAATTACTAGAGAGATGTAAAAAATTAACTAATAAGTTATCAACTTCTATGGCTAGGAGTGATTTAGGATTAACTACGTGGAGTAAGCTTAAGAAACAAACCAGCCAGTCGCCGTTAAAAAGGTATAAACTAAACCGTAAACATAATTTTATAAATAGACTTACGTAAGATAACCTATTTATTTTCTTGTAGACATCCATCGGGAAATAACAATGAAGATTCACACGACTCTAGCGATACCACAAATGATATGAATAATTCTGTTATTAAAAGTCAAAGTTTACCAAACTTGTATAGAAAGAAGCTGTTGAGCAGTTCCATCAATTCCGCAGCTTTAAGCAATTCTACCGTATGTATCTTTGCTATGTGTTAATTAGTAATTAAGGATCGCCTAAGTCTTTGTAACTATTTAACACTTTATGTTTTTAGGTCGACTCCTTCACAGCCAACCAGAGGTTAATTGGAACCTCAACATGTGTTAAAGTGTACGATGTTTCACAACATCTTCTGTCACATGGAAGTCAACATTCAGAACCCATGAGTACATCCTCCACTGAAAACCATACCTCATCAGACAAAAGTCAAACAAAGCAACAGTCTTTTAATTTAGTTAAGCTATTTATGAAACAAAAGAGTGTCAGTAATGACGGTATTGTAGGAATTGATCAGTTAGATAGATCAGAATGCTGGCCATCTAGCTCTGGCGGTGAGAGCGGAGAATCAATGGGAGAGCAAAGAATTTTGAAAACAAATATTTTTGAAAGACCACCAGTCGAATTACCAGTTGAAGAAATTAATGAAGAAGCCTCAGCGGTGGTATACGATGAAATTCGTAACGTTAATCCATATAATAGAGTTTACGATGAAGTTCTGATGGAAGAGGAAGAGATTGAATGTTCTAGGTCAATTGACAATGAAGCCAATCTTTATGCAGTAATAAACAAACCATTAAAAAAGAGAGCAAATCTTAACGTTACAAATAGTCCTAAACACAGATCTACAAGAAAGTCATGTTCCTCACAATCTTCAGCCACAAGTGTTAGCATATCCAGTTGCTCTGAATCCGATGGAACTCAAATTACAAGAATGAATAGAATACGGGAAAAAGAACCCTGTGATACTAAGGCTACTTCTACACACCTTGAAACTGAAACTTTAGATAAAGGAATGCAAACATCCACTATGCAAGTTTCAAGCGTGTCTCACGACCGTGAAATATTTAAAGTCATAGAACCTTCATTTCTAGAAAAATTAAAGGAAGGAGATTGCGAAAAACCAGTGTTTGTATTATATCCCAATTACACTCTTCCGGATATTAGCTTCTTAAATGGTAGACCCAACATATACCTAAACCCAGTTAAAGTAAACGTATCACCAAAGGCTGATAGTAAAAAGAACAGAATCCAAGCAAAAGGCAAGCGACCATTTTCTTGCAATGATGTAGAAATGCTCAAAAAGAAAGGCCTTGGACATATAAGAGATTGGGACTCTCTTAACTTTCTTTTACCAATGGAATGTAGACAACTACTATCAGAAGTGCCCGAATTAATGCAACATATGAAAGAAAAAGAAGTTTTACCAAAGTGTGATAGATTTTGTAATAATTCTCTTGCATCAAAGCAAAGGAACAGACCAACGAGCTGTGACTTCAACAATATAACTGGCAACACTGCTGTGTCCTCCAGTTCCAGCACCGCAACTCAGCCTTCATCTGGATATCGAGGATCTTCTACTATGCTAACCGATTCCTCGGCTCAAAACAGTCCAGCTCCTACTGGAAATTTCAATCCCCTATTTGTTTATCGTTATGATAGCGCCACGAGCTCGGAGGCCAGCTGTGCTAATAACGAAGGCCAAAGAATGAATATTCCTAAAAGATCGTTATCCCTAGCAGATCAAACTAGAGTACTAAAACAAGGAGAGCTAGTCCCTCCGAGACCGCCCTTACCAAAGAGTATCTTACGTAAATCTATGGACAAAACTCGCAAATCCAGTGCAACCACAAAACGTTACAGTATGTTTGAACTAGATGAATTTATGCAAGATCCTGTAGTATGCGCGCAAGCGGGTATGGAACAAAAAACTAAGAGAAGATCACTGCAAGAACCATATTATCTTCAAACTCAACCAACTGTAGATTACAGAAAGAATAATGATCTAGCCGCCAAGAGACTATCACAACAATTCTTAGACGCGGCAGATAAAGACGCAGATTATAATGAGTACTATCAAGATGAAGGAGTTGGGACTGAAAGCAGTCTCGAGTCCGGAAAATCGAACGAAATCAAATACCATAGGCCTCATACGCCACCAATGCCTAAACCAAGAACGAAGAAAATTGAATACATAGATTTCCCTCCCCCCGGCGCACTCATCAGCAGTGCGGATCTACAACAGTTAGAAGAATTTCTAAAACTAAGTGGTATAAATTGCCAGAACATGGACGAGTGGGATCAAAATCAAGTTCAAAAGGTAAGAAGTCAAGTCACCAAGTTTCTGCAAATGAAACGTTCCCAGGAGGAGAATCAAAAGTCTACTGATTCTAGTACAAGTAGTTGTAACAGCAAGAAGTCTGTTAGTTTCGCACAAAAGCCGGATAGTAAAGATACTCAAAGTCAAACGAAGGTGGTGGAGGAACTTAAAGTGGTAACTTTGGCCACACCACCAAACTCGCCAAATATATCAGCTATGGTAGCACAGAGGCACTACCAGGTAAATTGTTAATAGCTATGTTCTATCATTTTGCCCGTTAGTGCCTGTAAGTATTTTTGGTTTTATTATTTTTATTTCTTTTAGGAAATTCACGATCACCTATTCATACATTTTTACTTTTGTTAATCTTTTCCTTGTTTAGCTTTTCATTAGCTTTCTTAATGAATATGAATCAAATTAGCATATAAATGGGAATAGTACTAAACTTAATAACATTTTCTAGGGCAAAAACTTAGCTGAAATTCCTATCTGTGAGGAAGGAGAGGTGAGTCCAGATGAGTTCTCGAGTCCAACGCATCAGGAAAGTCGACCAAAATATGACATCATTGATGTATCTCAGAAACGAGGTTAGTGTGACATGTTACCAAATTTCTTATTACTTATAAAATTTGTGATAATATACAAATTTTTGTGATTTCTTGGCAGCTTTGGTTTCAAATGTAACGGACGCGGTAGAAATGTTAATCCAACACTTTTCTTCGGCGATGGACCAGGCAGAATTAGCTTTCTTAGGCGATTCAAAACAATCTCCCGCCTGCGCTAAGATAGCTCTTAACGCGTTATGTCCAGCGCTGTACGCCATATTCAGAGATGGTCTAAAAGAAAACATCGAAACTTCCTTCGGGGCCGTCCATAATTCCGTTTGGCAAATGGTTGAAGCTACTGCAAGACAAGGTGAGAATAAATACATTTACAGGATGTTTACTTTTATTTAGTTTTTCTTAATTAAAAATTATTTCGTCATATTTAGGACCCATAACCAAGTCTTTAAATGAACTGGTTTTAAGAATTAATAGCGAAGATGCGGTCACTGAGGGACTTGTAAAATTCAACGCTTTCATATTGGGATTATTAAAGTAAGTATTATTTGATAACCGCCACTATGTTTTATTTAACATTATATTAATATGCCATTTTTTTAGTGCGCAGTCCGTGGACTCTTGGGTGTCATACGTCCGAACGAGGGAGTCGATTCTGGCGAAACACTACGATCAGGACTCTCTTATTTTAGCAGGCTGTGTTGGTGAACCGAGATGTAGGGCCTTACTGGATACTCTATTTGCCAGTCTTGAACCACTTAAATTATTACCTTTCTCACTTGACCTCATGTTTGAAATGCGAGAACTCCATAGAAGCTTCAAGAAAATCGAAAGCGACATGCGAGCTGCCAGTCGGGTGAGTGACCTTTTATATTATATTTATTTTAGCAAATATAAGTATTCTTGCATATCGCATCACTAATGCGCTACAAATCTATACAGACATCGCTTTATTTGCATTTTATCGCATGTGCTTCTGGAACACGAATCACCGCGAATTTCGTGCACAGCTTCCATAAAATGCAAATAAAGACCATGCAATCGAAGTTCCTCAAGGACTTTCGTGTTTACATTAACAACTGTACGATGCATGATACTACTTTGTATTTAACAGCCCACCTCGTTTAACACTCCGCCACTAACACTGAACCAAAGAAATCTACTGAAGTTGGTTCGCTCGATGCAGTCCAGCGCAGTGTCCAGCGACGACTGTCAGAACAGCGTCATTATGAGACATAAGGAACCCAAAAACAAAGAACCATCTACACCAGATCTGTTAAACGATTCCGCGAACATTAAAACCACCCTCGAAAAGAACAGACCGAGATCTTGCGTCAATCCAACTCAAATTAACTACGACATATGTCCCAATAACAGTAGAATCGATTTAGAGAATAATAGAAGATGGTCCGGGGTTCAGTTGGGCTCCAAGTTGATGCAGGCCTTTGACAGATTAGTGTTTGACGATAGCGATGATTACACAGACAGCCTCGAAAACAATAAGCCATCCCCTAAACCAAACGATACGAAGGTAACCTGGAGGGATATGTGTGAATCATACGCTTTGTTCGGTAGCCATTTTGTTTGTATTGTCCTTTACAGAACGCTTTCGGCATTTGTGTTAATATTTTGTTTTTGTTGCGTATGTAGTTCGAGTTCATTGTCTCACTCATAAACCGCCACTGCTTATGTAAGTGTCATGTGAGCAGGAAACTGTCCGTGATACGCCGCTGGGCTTGATACGACTTGTGGTTTATGTATTGATTCACTTTACTCGTAAATAAGGAATAGCACGCATGAACATTGAATATTTAGATTTATGCAATCCGTTGTTTAGCTTTTGAAGTTTAATTTACTACTTGTATAACTACTAGATGATTTTAAAGTAAAAAAAAGTTATGTGTTTAATATGTAAGAATCTTTATTTATATCATAGTAGCACGTAGCACAATATCATTCAAATGATACACCAATTAATATTCAGTATATTATTCCACAAATACACCATTCAACCCCTCTATCAGTTGGACACCAGCAGCGAGGAGCAGTGGCGGCCTCCCTCCGCCAGCAGCAGCGCCAGCGGGCACGGTTCCGGTGGGAAGTTCAGACGACTGCAGCTGAAGTGGGAGATGCTCAGCAACGCGGAGAGTCCCGGCACGCCTTCCGGTTAGTAAATAGATGAAGTCTAGCTTTACTAGTTCTAGGTACAACACCTATTATGATTCAATATTAGGACACCAGGGACTCGGTACACTTTCCAGATTTTTTTTTTTTTTCAAAAATAGTTCTATAATATTTCAATACCATTTTTTACTCAAGAGATCTCGAATGCAGCGTATTCTCCGTGTTTTCAATTGTGTGTGTGTGTGTGTGTGTGTGTGTGTGTGTGTGTGTGTGTGTGGAGACAGACCGCTTAATTCTGAACAAGCAATTCATTTGTTATATATTCTTAGTTATGATGTCATTTATATTTTTACGGTTAACTGTATCATAGAACACTAAATCATACTAATAATATTTTTTTATAAAAGGTCTCTTTTACAATAAACACTGACAGGTGTTGAAATTTATAGCGGTATTTTGTTATTTTACGATCTAAAAGTCTTTTCAACTAACTTATAGCATACTGATAAAGTGGATATAAAACAATAAGTCACATTCGCAAATATGGACAACACGTTAAAAGTAACCTTCCGTGCTCAGAATACCGCTACCTCAGATGTCAGTTTGAAATTATAGTCAGGTATAGATATCTAAAACTTTATGACGTAAAATTTTATTGTACGTAATATAAACTTTCCGTAAATTAAATAAATATTCCGTAACACGTGGCAGGTAATCATATTTTTTTATTCAGTAAATACTCCCCTCTCATCTCTTAATAAAACTTTATTTTATCTGACAGATGTGCACAACACAGACTGTATCACCTTTCAAATGTTCCATTGAATTGATTTAAAATTTAAACTTATCAGTTGTGTGTACACCTGGCAACCTGCATAGTCTCGTGCTGGTAATTTGATCTTTTCTTTGTGACGGCACCCACTACTACTAAAAAAACACCCCCCTCATAAACTATAGGACACATTACGATTTAATAAAGATATTATTTATCCTACTAAAACAGATTTTCTCATTGTTTAGGAGAAACATCTCCTGCCGCGTCTCGGGGCTCCAAGATCCCACGACCAGTGTCCTCCCCAGTGAGGCCGCAAGCACCTCCTGTACAGTCACCGGCTAAGAACACACAAAACAGGTAAGAAAATTGCCCTCAAATACTCAAATATTGTGTAAAAAAACAAATTATATATTGTCGTTGAAATTTAAAATATTTAATAAATTATTTAAAGACGGGACTACATGACGCAAAACAATATTTTTCCTCAAAGTAAACTATTGTTAACGTCAGAAATTAATGTGATTCATTAAAATGTTTTGTAAAATCCGTATGAATAATGAATAAACGTGACCTCGTTTTTATAATCTAGATTTTTTGTACAAGGGTTGTTTTGTTCATACTAAATAAGGGTTGAACCCTTTATAATATTATTATTATATTTATGCCACTTAATTAGTTTATTTTGAGTTTAGTATTGACTTTTACAGCAATTATATGTTTACATTTAAATATTTAATCAAAATATAAAATATGACAATTTTTTAAACTTGTTTGTTTATTATATGCGTCTTATTCTTGCAAATTATAATTTAAAAATATATCGAGCTACGCATCCATTATATCCATACATTTATCATCATTCATTCATTCATATCTTTATTCAACTTCATCACGAAAAAAGTTAAAAACATATTTAAAAATTCAATAACAGTAAATCTAATTTTATAAAATAACCTAACCAGGTGTCTGACCTCTTAACACAACATATTTCAACAGGGACGAATTACTTTTGGTTAATATTTATACGTATTTCAATGTTCAGGAATTATGACTAAAAATCAATATAACTAAAGATAAATCATCAAAAACATTTATTTCACAGAGGTATCCCAGTGGCGGTACGTAAGAGCTCATCTCCTACCGCGGCGGCCCCGCGCGCTACCAGCGCCCGGAATAACAAGAAACCTCCCCAGCCTGCGAACCGGTATGAACTAGGGGTCTTGTTATACTAGCTATTAGTGCTTACGTAATTATTTCCTATTTTGGTTAATTATCATAGATTATCATGATGTATATAAAATTTAGCAGAATCTTCTTAAAATATATAACGGTGGAGGTTTTATTTCTTGTATATTTATTTAAAAGTTTCTTCAAAAGGTTGGAGTTATTATTATTGCACTTAGAACAGCTTTATATAAATTTTATGCACGCTTCAGAGCACCCGAGAAGACAGCGAGGAAACCAACAAAACGAACCAATGTAGCCGTTAAAAACAATATCACTGTTAAGAACACGCTGTATGTATTATTTATAAACTGACTTACTGACTATATAATATATTAACTGACTAATAACTGCACTTTTATTAATGAAACAGGGTGTGTTTATTTAATTTATTTAATAATTAATTAATATTGCATGTTGTTTATAATAGTGTAATAGATTTTTATCGTAAAGTGAAACTTAATTTCCAGCTATACTAGCATTCCTCGCGAATTTCCTTGTAGACTTTGTATGTGTTATCCTTTGTTTCTAAACAAAAGCCATTTTTACATTTTGGTCCCTGATAATGATCGTTGACGTATACCAATAAATATTTAATCTTCTGAAAGATAAAATCTTTAAAAAATACTCTTCAAGTTCAAGGTTACGAGGGGTTAAATATGTATTATTACAAATATAGATAACACTAATTAATTAAAAACATTTAATATTATGACTAACCGAGATCTAAACACATCAAATATTAAAGATAACAAATCATTTGAATTATAATGAATGAAATATATAAATATCTCGCATGCTACAAAATGTTTAAGTTCTATCGTTTTTCATTTGGTCCTCCACTGGGGGACATCGGGATGTACACCAGTGGAGGAAGTCATCCTCAGTAATAGTCTATGGTCTTATCTCGTTGTTCATACCTCCCCCCTCCCCCCACAGTGCGTCTCGTGTGGACGGCATCTCGTCGGGCAGCCCGCGGCCGTCCTCTCTGCCTTACGGACGCGCCGCGCCCCCCCCGCCCGCCCCGAGACGAGCCGCCTCCTCCTCCGCCGCACGTCCCGCCGCACACAAACACAAGTGAGCACAAACACATTGATAGTAGGTACACACCACACAACAATAACTGTCTCTCCATACGGTCAGACACTGATGAACTATGATAATTATGTATTATGTACGCATACCTACTGATGTATCAGCAAAAAATTTGAGTGTGTTCGCGCACACTGACACTCAAGGAATTTTTTAAGACGCATACAGACATACAACTCCTTCCATCCTAAGTTTGACCCATGTTAAACTTAAATATCCAAAATTTGACGTTGTCACCATATCTTTACTACTAATTTTAGACAAAGTAAAATTTTTATCCTCAAAAATGATCCTAAAAGTAGATAGTAGGTACACTAAGATTTATATAAATATTTTTTTTTATATTGTTTCGTTGGCGCCAATTCATGACGTGATAATATTGGCGGTCGCAATGTTTAAATCTTGGCACAAGAAACAGGTATGTCATCAACTGATGACTTCTAACTGTTGTACTGGAGTTAATTTTGGAACACACGCTCCATTTAACACCAGCGATAATTTAAAAGAAAATAGGTACATATATTTCAGGTACTTAAATAAATAGAAGAGGTTAATGACGGCATGGAACTACTAAATAATATAGCCAAAAATATGAATCACACATTCCAAGAATTGTAACTAAAAATAACACACAATACTCATATTAAATTTCTTTCCAGATACGTGAGAACGCTTTGGCATAGATTGCCCTCGGACTCCGGACACCTGGCGTTCAATGAGGGTGAAAGATTACGACTCATCTTGGAAGTGGATGACCAATATCTGTTATGCTGCCGAGGAGATCAGAAAGGACTGGTCCCTCGAGACGCGGTGCTGTTGGAAGACTTCTGATATTGGCCGGGATAGCGAGAGTGGAGGCCGCACTGGCGCCCAATGCGCATGGCCAACGCTGACAAGGCTCGGGCCAATATTGCCAAACAATAAGTGTGGTTTGAAACTATGAAGTGCGTATGTGAGTGTGTGTGTGCAATAATATACTATCAAAAGGATAAACGCTGTAAAGTTGTAAATCGATTGGAAACGGATATAGCTTGAAGTTCTTGCAATTTAATATTTAATTTTATAACCTAATTAAACTTATAAAATGCTCTTGATCAGGGATTTTCGTGACCGTGTTTAATGATTGAATATTTTATAACCGACATGGTATTGATTATTTATTAAGTTTTTATGATTAGACTTATTTATTTTATGATTATATAAAGGTCCTCGAGTGGTTTAAGAAGTTCCTTTGACTGACTTTAACTCGTCACGACTTTCCCTGGATCAACGGTACTCGATGTCACTGAAATTATCGCACATTTTAATTCTGTAGTAAAATCTAGTCTTACGTTAAGGCACTATCTCGGACTGTATATAAAATCGTTATAAGAACACTAATTGTGGCGATGTTTAGTGCGGGCTCGGACTCGGCATTTAGGAATTTATATATCGGCCGTGTTAAACGTTCCCACAATCAGATGTGATATAGATATTTAGATTAACTAAGGACTTAATCTCGTACAGTAAGGACAAACTGAACGCTGGACTCGCGGCGAGAGAAAGACGCCTATATCTAGTTAATTGGATTTGATGTCTAAATATATCGATATTGTATATTACTAGTGATGTTAGATCGTGTACATAATATAAAGAAACACTTTACTACATTGGCTATCCGTTCAAACTGACCTCATCTCCATCTCGGGCTCCTAGGGCTCCGTGGACTCACGATGTAACTCTCATGGTGACTAACAGCATGCGGCCTCTCCTTCCTTCCTTCCCTTCACCTTAATTCGTGGTGTCGAATTTTCTTTATTTTCCGTACGATGTAGGAAACTAATTATCATGGAACTAATCGCATGGCCTTCCACCTTCCATCCTCTTCTTCTACACGTACTTCTAGAATGTTCTCCAGTGAAGTGTAACTCTCTCGCCGCTCTGACCGCATGCTCCCCCCACTGTCCTCCCCCCACTGGACGAACGACCGGACCAATATCATCCTTACATCTTTGTATTGAAGCCACTCTCCTATATTTATTACCTGCTATGTGATAAGTCATATCACCGCTTACGACAACGGATAGAAATGATATTTTTGGTACTCGTATTGCTCAAATGAGGATTTTAAATATATTAATGAAGTAAATTATAATACTCGTAACTCGTACTCGGTATTCGATGTAAAATGTGTAAATAATTATTAATATTAGATTAAAAGTTCAAAATTGTAACGAAAATTGAATGCACGATACAGTTCCTCGTAGTCCGTCGTGCTTCGAGTCACATTGGTGTTTAGGAAGTCGTAGATCAAATATATCATATTGGGCGTCTTTCTCGAGGCCGAGGGTGCTGGTCTGCTGGTCTGATGATACAGAGGATCCGATCAATCTCGAAGCGTCAGTTGACATAACGACTGCATAGCGAATATCTATACAATAACTAGAATAAATGTTGATGGTAGAATTGTAATCGTTTGTAAAATAGAATCACCATATTAGTGTATCACCATGTTAGTGTATCATCATTTTAGTGTATTATCATGTTAGTGTATCCGCTTGTGACTGAATGATGTGCTGTGGCCTTTTTGTATGTAATTAAAGAATATAAATGTGTGTGTGCGCTTGCATCTCGTATCTCCTTACCGGATCGCTTCCAATGTAAAATATGGATATTGTTAGGTGGATGCCTTAAACTGTTAACTTATACCGCGATGTATTGAATTCGCTTGAAGCTTAACTAATCGCTTGAGGCTCATGTTATAGTTAGACGTAAGTTTTTATCAGCGGTTTGTATTGGGATGTTGAGAGTTAATTTTTATAAATATTCCTGCGCGGTCAAATACCAAGTGAGTGGTGAGACGTCCTCTCCTGGTACAAACGTTTAAGTTATTTTCTTTATTTGTACATTTTATTTATAATTATGATTAGGAACAATAAGTTGAAAATTTGTGTTGAAGATTTTATTTTCTTAAGAAAAAATATAAAAAGAGAATCGTACAAATACGAAACTCGACGAACGACTGAGAAATAATTCCGAATATTGTATAAGTTTTTCGAATCATTTAGACTTTCATTAGACATTCATCATTCATATATTGTTTATATTATGTTAAGTGCCATAATTTAATTAATTAACAATTGATAATTATTATAATGCATAACCATGTACACCAATAAACAATATTAAAAACATAATGTTGTTTTAATATGCTCCTGTCAAATTCACAAGTTACTCGATGATACTTTGGCAGTGTTCCGAAATACATACCAGTATACTGGCCAGTGCTGATGATGTCAAAAATGTACGCCATGCTGATGAATCGTTCAGAAATATTATGGCCAGCGCTGAGCACTTTGACATTAATTTGACAGCATATATGGACACTATTGATAGAGTACTACATGAACCTAGTTTTAGAAATTACTTATTAAGCTGTGACTACATATTTATTTCTAACGTGTGTGTTTTGACAGTTCTACATTTTATATTTTAAATAATATGATAAAGTTTTTCAATAAAATGGAGTTATGAATCAATTACAACAATAAGGTGTTGATCAAATATTTAAAACTAAAAAAGTACAGAAATTATTTAATAAATCTAATAATATATTTTTTTTACTTTCTATTCCGGCCACATCAGCATTCACAGAAAGTTTACTGTGTTGAATAGTAAATGATGAGATGAAAGAAACAAAATATCTTTAAACCTAATACGAAAATGAAAAGAGAATTATCTATTTACTTTAAATTTACTGCACAGATATTGCAATTCTGTAATTGTGATAATAATCTATAAAAATAACAAATATAAAGAATAAATATTTTTTAAATATAACAATGAAGAAAATCAAGTTGTCCTTTATTTACTTGACCACTACAATATGTATTTTTCTCTTACCTGTTACTTGACTAATAAAAAAAAACAAAAAGGTGGCAACTCTAGTCACTCTGCATTTGCCTATGTCTCCACGTCTATGTCTCTGATTTTTTGTTCTATGGTAAAAATTATGTTCAACATAGAAAGTAATGTGGTAATAAAAATAAAGTTTACGTTCAAATATATTTAATTTCATAATATTTCAACACATCACATAATGCATATTTGACAACTAAGTGATATACTATAACTTTAAATTGCTTCTAGTGTGTCCAATACTCTATAATATTAATTTATTATAATAGATAACAATACTAAATAAATAATGATATTGAGCCAAATTGAACATTTTTTGTCGGTCATTAATCTATTAAGTTAGAATTAAATCATATTGAGCTCTTGACATATTGAATAATACAAATTAATAATTTTAATATAGTGCAATATAAAAACAATTTATTTAATATAATTAAGAATTATTTGAGATTTTTAACAGTTTATTATTATTATTTCATTGTTTCTTGTTTAAATTTTTGTGTTTATATTGTTGAGTTACATATAGGTAGTCAATGATTAATAAAGTTCATACTACAATTTTATTTGATTATAAAAAGGTACTTTATCTTTGCTTTCCTAATTAATAATATATTTGCGAAGATCAATCTAATATTTAAGCATAAACAAGTGTCTTAGAATTAAATAATGTAGAATGTGTGACCTACGGTTTCATAACATACAGATAACAAATGTGTGCTCAGAGACTTCCTAACCACAAATACACAGCTACAAGACCTAAACATTATAATAATGTGATTATTTAAGACGACACATTAAAATCGTTTTAAATCACTAAAACTAAGATCTATAAAACAATGATATGTATCATAGTGACAATAATAGTTTGTAAGTGTAATACGATTTCAATATATAGAGAAGGCAGGTCTGTGTGTGAGTGAGGTGCGCCTGGAGCCCGCGGCGCGAGGCGTCAGCGGGGTGAGGGGAGGCGCGCGCGGCGTTCGGGGGGGGAACCGCGCAGAGCGACTGCGGGACAGAGGACGGTCCCACTCGGGAGCGTAGTCCTCCTGTAGGACATATTGGGTATTAAGTATTATATATAGATATTTTGGAAATATTGACAAAAAATATTTGACTAACAATATTTAATATTTATATTCATAGTATGTTTTGAGACGATAATTTAAGTAGACATGGTGAATTATAATTGTCTTTTGTAGCTTTTTAAATATGTATATAATTAATTACTTCACTATAATAATAAAGTTTCACTTACCATTGTTCTCCGGAGTTACTTCTATAACTAGTGTTGGTGCATTGTGTAAAGTCTGTTCTAATGAGTTGTGTTTAAGTAACAACACTATTGACAGATGAAGAAGCTTTCAAATAAAACAAAAATTGAGACGTTAACTTGTATTAAAATTAGTTTTACCAAATATTATACCTTTTTAATTCACAATATCGTGACTATTTGTTATAAGTTTGAATAAAGTTCGACTACAATACGTATAAGGTATAATAATTATAAATATAAAACATCAACGGTTTACAAATACTGTATGCTGAAAAAATAACAAAAATTATTAAGTTTTAATGAGTTAAATTTCTCAATAGCTTGTAATCAAGTAATCATACAATAAATGCAGGTAACTAAGTTATGTTAGTGACATTGCAAGTGGGTGAAGCGATATTCTATACGGCTATCTAGTCCTAATTAGTTCTTATAACAGTAGTCACATATAACACATTAAATATCCTAAGAATAAAATGCTCAGTCGACCGCGAACCCCAAAGTTCTTTCTTCAGCACTGAATATTGTTTATAAAATGTTTTGTAAAAATACAAAAGATGACGTATACCGAAAACATTTAGTTCAAAAGCAAGGCCAGTTTTATGTTAAAATGTTATTAAAAACATAATTGTGCTGAGTCGAGAACTTTGCTCTTTTTCAGTAAACACTCCAAAATATACCTACTCTGTCCGTGCATACAACTACCAATTAACACATGGAGTAACAAATTGGTAACGGCTGAAAACATCTGAATTATTTTGACAATATAAACGTGAATATTCGTATTCTATACATATAACAAATAGTGCTTCTAGTAATTTACACAGTGTTCAGTGAATACTTGCAACTAAATACATTATAGGCAAGCTGACTTCCATAGCATGATAAAATAATTTGATAAATATGGTATGGTGCTAAACGGTTGTCACTTTAAAATGTTGAATTAAAATAAGCTATGTATAATATTGTAATAGTATTTAGAATTGGTTACACATGTTACTTATTGGCACTCAACCATTCGTGTTGCTGAATAGCAAATAGAATCAATCGTTTGATCACAACTAGTTCTACGTGAACGAAGAAACATGACCTACCAACTATTTACCAACATATTGTCTAAACGATATGCTTAATAGCCAATGACGGTCAAATTAATATAAAAATATAAGTCAAATATAATCACTCAAACCGAGTAGGTACATTAATAAAAACCATTAACAAGGTAAATAAAATACAAAAGTTGGACTCTTGCTTAGATTATCAAAAATTGGTAATCAATAGAAGTGTGCTTAACACGGCTGTTGATTTAAATTCTCATCTGCTTTCGGAGCCTGCGCAGACGGCGGTACTGGACTCTGTGGAATTATTAATTATATTTTATTCTAGTATATTTAAATAAGTCAAATTCTACACAAAAAAAAACATAAGGAAGTAATTGGAGAATAGCTGTTATTAAAACAAAACGAAACAAAAACAAGGTAACACAAAATCGGGATTAGTGACTAGAGCACACGTTCTCATAAGAGTACCTTAACCCCGAAACTTTCAATAAAAAGAGTATAAATACTCTGTCTGAAACAAAAAATACAAATGTTATGAGCGAAAATGAATATAATGAGTGTCATGAGGAAGCCACCACCAAAACTAAATTGTAAGGGAAATGAGACCAAAAAGCAGAAGGTTCTAGGACTGATCGTCCTCACCTCCTGCCGCGAGGCTCCGCTGGGCTGCGGGGAGACTCCTCCTATCTGCTTGATGTATTCCTTGTCGTCAAATATCTTAATATCTCCACCTCCTGGTTTATGTTTCACGTTGTCCAGCGACCCCACCTTACTTTGGGCTTTGAATTCCAATTTTTGATTTTCAATCTGTATAAAAATGTAACGTGCAATAGAATATATCTACATATTATATATAAAATATATTAAACTGTGCAGATAAGAAATATTCTTTATATTTATTCAATGCCATAATATTTTATACAATTTCAATCCAGTGTTGAAGTAGTATATTTCGTGAATACAAATAAATAAACTGATAAATATATAAATATTTGTTTCATTGCTGATATTAAGCTGTTTTTTATTGTCGAACATCTTTTGTGTGAAACTATAACTTTGGATAAGCGACCGGAACGCAGCACAAACATATTAGCATACAGCACATTCAATATTATATTGTGCTTTTGATTTTATGTGGTTTTGTATATTAAATGTATATATTGCATAAATAAAATATATCAGTGAGTAACTAAACACAAAACTGATTAATTAAATAATCATAGAAAACATTCCCATTCCTGTTGAAAATAACATTTCGTGAAGCTGAAGTAATGGTAGCATTCTCAATAATCGTCCTACAGACTCCTTGATATCTGATATCTTGATATCTTATTCAATGAGTATAAATTCATCAAAAGTTCGAGATTTACCAACTTCCAGCGAAGTATAAGAATCAAAGGTCACCTAGTCGATGCTCTCCACCGGGGCAACTCCCATTTTACAAACTAGAATTGTTAGGTTTTATCATGTGTATGTTTCTCAAACTAAAGTACACTTTAAAGTATTAACAAACTTCATTATTGGGGTAATGTGCAAGATAATCGCTCTTGAACGTTTTATTATGTTTATTTCAACCTTTTGCTAGTTTTGCTATTAAGTTATCGTATTTTGTGCTAACATGTAGCGCATGAGACATCAATTTGAAAGCTGATACATGTGCTTTTTTACGAAAAGTTACATTACTTACCGGCTTCACCTGTTTGCTTGCAAATGTCTACAAAATACACCAAAAATGTTTGAAATTACAATGTTCGTTTACGTGACTAACTAAGGGTACAACGACCTACACATAGACTGTGCTTGTCACGACCTGTGACCAACAAAGTTGCATTTTATTAACTAGACAACTTGTACTGTGTAGTGTTCCTTATAAAATATTCAATACTCACTTCAGTTTAATAATACCTAACTAACCAATTTTCTGTACGATTATCTTATGTATTGTATTGTATTAGTTTGCGTTACCTTAATAGCGCCACCGCCTGGTTTGTGTGTGATGTTTACGGTAGAAGCAACCTTCGGCTTCGCCTTTTCTTTGAAGTCCAATTTGACAGTTTCGATCTTCTTATCTCCACCACCTGGCTTGTAGGTTGCGTTCTGGAGTGAGCCAATTTTTGATTTTGCATTCCATTCCAGCTTCGTAGTCGTGATCTGTTAAATAATGTTAATAAATATAAAAAAAAATCTAATCTCATATTAATTTGTGTCGAACAATTAAAATTGACAATATTAAAATATTATATTGAATTGAAATGAGTATAAATGCATATTGTAAGGAATTATCAAAGTTTATATCAGGATTAAGTTTAAAATCTATACCTTTTTTGCCCCACCACTTGGGGTGTAGGCATCGTTTTTGGCAGCTATTTTCGGTGTCACATTATTGAAGTCCAGTTTTCTGTTTTCAATTCTGATCTTACCGCCTCCTGGCTTGTATGTAGTGTTATCCAAAGATCCGATTTTAGATTTTACTGACTTAATATTTGGTGATGGCGCGCTTCCTACTTGGACCTTATTCATTGGTACTTCTAAAAATTCAGGTAAAATAAATTTTACAATATCGTGTATTATTAAAATACTTATATGGATATAATAGTTATTTATATTTAATTATACTGTAAGTGTTTCAGGTTTTTATTGCCTACTTTTTTTGTCATTGGCCTGTGGAGTTTCAGGTGTTTTAGCCGTAGCACTTTTGCTGGATGAACGTGACAGGCTTTGCTTCAGACTGCTACTCGATTTCTCTTTTGTCGGCAACTTGCTTGGTAGTTTTTTGGTTGGCGAACTTGGGGAGCCATTGAGATCCTGAAAATTTCACCCAGTTCACCATTTTTATTTGAAGACTTGTAAGCAAAACTTTATAGAAGTAGTAGATGATAGAATTTAAGATGAACTCTTCAAGGATAGTTCATGTCGGTCCCAACTCACTAATGTTTTGTAGGAAAAAGGTCTCCTCTGGAGGATGAACCTTGGTTCGTTACTAACTTTATGAAAGTACAGATATTTATATTCTTAATAAAAGATACCTACATTTCCTTGTGTAGATTCGTCAACGCCACTATCGTTATCCCCATCTGTATAAATAAAAAAGATATTATATATAAATATTTTTTGCTACCTTAAAACATTGTAAGATTGTTGACTTCATAGTTTGGTTCATTTATAAACGGTACTAAAGCAATAATTGAATCGATCACCTTTAGGACGAGATGTTGGCGCAGAAACTATTTTGCGTGGTGTTGATTTTATTGATTCAGAAGGTGTTATAGAAGTTTTCAGTTCAGTTGGTTTTTTATTAGTATTGTTAATAGGTTTCGAATTAATAGGAGACTTAGACTCTGAAATTGGTGATTTTGGTATACTTTTACTTGGTGTCACCGCCTGTTTTAGTTCTTTATTTGGCTCTGGTTTGATGTCCCGTTTAAATTCAGATTTAGGAGTCTTCGGGCGTTGCGGCTCCGGTGTTCCACTGCTGGGTACTTTATTGGAATGAGTAGCTGCCTGCAATGTGGTCTTAGGTTCTGGAGAATCGTCACTCCTAGTTAAAGAAGGGGAACGATCGGAGAGGTCTGTTTTATTGTGGCCTGTTTCGAGTTTTGGTGTCGTCAAGTTATTTTGCGAGATGACGTCATCGTCGTCATCTGATTTCTTTTTAGATGATAAGTTTGATAAAGAGCCCATAAAAGATTCCGCCATTTTTGACCCGTTTAACCGAGACTCTGGACGTTCAGGAATGTCTCTATTCCCATCGTTAAAAGCTTCTGATCGTACGCTTTCTTTAGATCCTAGAATATCTTGACTACCTTTCAATTCTTGTATCAAGCTGAGGCCTGGACTGCGACTTGTTATATCGTCATACCGCCCGCCAACTGCGCTTACAGATTTACGTCGATCATCTTCGGTTTTTAGTGGGCTTGGTGCTCCAGGAGCAGCTGCAATGCTATAGCTTCTACTTTTAGCCGCTCCCGGCACTTCATAAGCACCTTCAGGTTTAGCATTATTTTGGTTTTCATTGGTAGCACTTTGGGTCTCCAGGATGACTGGTTTGTGTTGAATCTGGTTATTAGAATCAAAACTTTTTATGGAGCCTTGCAATTGCTGGTTTGGATTTAATGCGTTTACAGGTGCATTTAAAGCAACACCGTTCTTATTTGACCCGTTTGGTGGCGGTCTTGCACCTTCAGGTGTTGTAACGCTTCCAAATTGTGGAGGTTGTCGCGGGCCAAATTGAAGATTATTTGGCACAGGGCCTCTTTGCGGTGGCTGGGCAAATGTTGGAGATGAGACTGGTCTTGAGCCTTGTTGAGATGCAATTTGTTGTTGAGTTAATGGACGCAACACAGGAGGTTGTCCTCGAAATTGTGGTGATCCAGGAGGGCCGACTGGAGCCTGACCTCTTTGTGGTGGATTGGTTGGCCGAAGACCAAATTGAGGTGGTGACGTTACAGGTCCACCTGGTTGAAATTGTGGTCTCTGCTGAAGTTGAGGTCCACCCAGTCGTAAAGACTGGGGTGGAAAAGCTGATCGCGAATCCGCTCTGGCCAGCGGAGGACGTGTAGGGAGGTTTGGATTAGTGGCACTTTCCGTGTTGAAGGCACCGCTCTGATTGCGAGGCTCAACTGAAGCCTTAAATAAATTAATCAATATTTATTATACCATTATTATCATAGATTTTTGTAAAATAGAAATTGATATATAAAAATTAGTTACAGGTATTTATATACCTGTTAGGCAGAAAGTAACAGTTTATTGTGTAGATATGTTTCGTTTATTGTTAAATATAAACGTCATTCTAAACTCATTATTATTATGTTATCGTTATTGTTATAAAGGGTTATTTTTAATTAGTTGACCACCTCTTGCAGATAGCCTCTCTGCATCAATCCCAACAACATTTGTAATACTTTTTAAAAATCTTGATAAACTACACACAAAACAAAAAAAAAATTGCTCCCTGCTTATTATTCTGTATTTTGTAAGAAGTACTTAAAAGATGAACGCCCGGGCGCCATTCCTACGCTCAGAGTTAATGTCAGTTCAGAGTCAACAAATAGGTTTTGTATTCGAAAACTCAAATTTTAAAACTATTAATTTTAAAAAGTCGTAGAACAAATGTTGTTAGAATTGATGTAGAGAAGCTGCCTGCAAGAGGTTGTCAACTAGTTAAAAATAACCCTGCATATATATATATATATATGTATGTTATCGACAGCGTCCTTTAGTTTCATAAAAGAAAATTTTAAGTATTTCCGTTCAACTGCTCATAAAATAGGAATAAAAAGGACATTTACATAAAAAAGTTAACCGCAAGCGAAATCAGTTTGTTTTTCCGGCTTTCGGATCGGATCGGACTAAAGTTTAAGAGTTTACCAGTAAAAGTACAATTGCCCGTAAATATTTATTAGCTAAATACCACAAAATAAAATATTGAATGGGACAAATTATAAAATAAAAATTCTCTTTACAAATAGAGATATGTTATTAAATAAAACTGTTATGTCGAAATAATTAGAAGAAATATGTTAAATCCGTGTCGATATATTTATCCAATACAAATTTTATCAATAAACGATGTCAAAATAAATTTAAATCAAACAGTCATAACGAGTATAACAATGATACCCACAAATATTGACTAGGTATTGCGTGAGGTTGTGATCAGCAAGTATCATGTGGGGCAAATCGATAGGATGATGGTATATCTAGTGGTACCACCACACGTTACTAAAAGGTCAATTGGATCGCGTGTTCGTCTTATGTAACCAATCCTCGAATGTCTACAAATGTATCAAACTATAGTAAACTCTTATTTACTCTTCCATAAAAGATATTGTTGCACATTTATTGTATCGGGGTTTTAAACCCTTAACGACGTTAAATTATTGCCTTTTATCGTGTTTGTTTTGTTGGCATCGTTGCGAACAGACAGCACATAACTATATAAAGGTTTTCTATATTTTTATAAGACTTCATACAAAGTCATAGACGTCTGAGTCTTTGTACCTAGACTAGAAAACGTGAGTAACAGCAGATGTAGACTATTGCAAAATATAGATAATCTTATTTAAAGGGACTTTTTTTAACTTGGTAGGGGGGAAACTAAGTTGTCTTAGTACCATGGAGTAAGTAAATGCGAATCATAATAAGATACTAAAATGTTCAAACTTATCAAAAAGTTTTGTATAAAAATGAATATCAATGGAATTGCAAAAGTTTGTCAAAGAAACTTAAATTATTTATGAAGTAAAATTTTACAAACTTTTTTGTCACGATCATTGCTCATATGCATGTTTTATTTTGTTAAGATTTTTTATTATTTCTTTTGATGACATGAAAGTATATTTAAAAATACAGAATACAATGAAGCAATAAGTGTTTATCACTTTTTACTTTGTATTAGTAATGTTTGTCGTGGGCAAATATAATTTTACGTACTTACTAAAGTCGTATTTGAATCATTTAGCACTTAAACACGTATGCATGGTATTAATAATTGACTTATTTAGATTAATTATGTCCTGGGTTTTAAATAGCATTGCGAATATAATTGTAAAGTTTTTTTAAATGTATTAGTAGTTTCTGTTCTACAACTAGGGTGCTATTTCTTCATGGTGCCTCAGGGCTTACCCGGTTGACGTGGTTACTTGGTACTTGTTCCATAATATTTACTACCGCAAATTCTGGAGCAGTAAAACCTTTATGGTATAATCTTCACACGATGAAGGTCTTCTATTTGCGATATCTCCTTGAAACTATAAAGACAGTATTTTTTATTGCTACCCAAAAATTCCATAACGTGATAAGTGCTCGCTTGCAGACACATCTTCAAACTACGTTGCAATCTTATACCAATGACACCCAAATTAACAGCTACTTAGTAGACGTACAACTTACATGTGCATTTAAAAATACATCGTCTACGTGTGTGAGTGACGTCTTGTTCATAATTAATTCAATGATCGCGATGACTAATAAAGCGTATAATATAAATAAATATAGTTCAAAGGTTAATTAATGAGATGCGCAGGAGTTGTTTTTGTTGTTGATTATTTACTTCTATTTTCAAATAATCTAAATTGGACGTCAAATGATTATTATAATGTTTATGATTTTAGGGTATACTACTAAGGTAAATATTGTTATTCTCTTCAAGAGTATTGACAGATTTTTTTTTTATTTTCGTGTACAAAAGTACAACATATATATATGATTTGAAGCTAAAATTTCCTGATTACGACATACGTAAGACTAATGGAGGCTAAGGTTTTTCCGGCTTTTAGAAAACAAGACATTTCGGAGGTAAAACTAAAGGCCGAACAATTCTTCATTTTTAGGAGTGTTATTTAGGCAACTATTTTTTGATTGAGTATACGAAAGATTTTAATTATTAAAATAAAACCCAATTATATGTTGCACAAACATAACCACAGAATTTCAATTCTCTATAATATATATCATAGAACATATCTATACAAGTTGCAGTATAACTACTATTTTAACGTATAACCTAATTGATTTGATAAAGAGTACATTTCCCGGATAAATAAATTAAGTAATGTACACATTAAAAACCATAACGGACGTTGGACTCATTATATAATTGCCTCCATTTAATTCCATACACTAATAGCAGCAATTCTGTTTTAGTACTAGACAATAATAATCCTTACATGACTACATGTCCTTATCAAATGGTGATAATAATTGCATGTACATATATTGTGGAAAATTTTCCTTAAAGAATACTTTAATAATAATACTCTCAACTTGCTCTTGATTGGTATTGATACTTTTTTTATCCAATCTGGATGAATACATCTTGATATATGTATCCATAAATTTTTAAATTAAGGTTAGTAAATAAGGCAAGGGTCAATGAATGCCAAATTAAAATACAGCGTTTTATATATAAAGCTTCTGGAAATAATTAAAACATGAATTATACGAGATTTAAATTCTGCTTTGTAAAATTTAATTCAAATGAAGTTTGCGTCACTCGATTTTATTTTTTATTTTTGTTAAAAGATTCATTGTGAAACATTTTAAATGAAAGACGTAATAATGACGTAGGTACTTAAATAAATTTACGACATTAACTAATGATTATTTATTAGGAAAAAACCTGCTAATGATTAAGCAACGTATAAAAAATCTATTGTATATTATTTTGACAAAACAGCTGATAGAGCAAGCAGGAGGCTTGATTGCGACAAGTGGTCAGCCGTCACAGGTAGCGTCAGAGGCCGAGTGACGTGGGCCTGCTATAGCTCTGCCAAAGGTGAATCACATACAATATAAAAGCACAGAGCTAACTGAATATCGTGCATTTCACAGCAGACCTCCGTCCACTCAGGTGTTCTTATCAGTATCAAATGTTTATTGACGGTGCCGAAGTAATCAGTACTCGTATTAATAATATTAAGTTGGAATCATATCATTCTCAAGGTAAGGTTGGACGTGTTATTCAGTATTTTTATAATTTCCCCGTATGATAACGTGTGATTTTTTTTTACCAGAATGATATTTAAATAATAAGGCGTTCAAGCGTTGCCAACTAACAAAGACGTTTAAAAATTATCTTTAATTTTTCAAATTAGTCTTAATACAAAAATCATTTTTAACTTATTCTGAAATATTATTGTATTAAAGTTAATTAACATTTTTAAACTAAACTTTTTTTATAATATTCAGTAATTTTGTTATTAATTACAGAAACCATGCGTCCTAATACCGAAAAACCCCCAACTTGTGGATCAAACAAAATGCCTCCACTTCTGCATCTCACCCCTTCAACCAACATACAAAGAAGAGACGGCAGCCCGCTCCAGAGCCCCGACAACCCTTGCCTTCTCAAACCACAGCACGATATCCCTGCAACACCACCGCCGCAAACCGACCCCAAACCCACCAACTTCTTTCCCCAAAAAATCGGATAAATATTTACTAGCACAGTTGGAAATAACTTCATAATGGCAAAATGCCATCAGAATACGGACTTTTAAATAGGTCTTATAAAAATAATTCATTACGCTTATAATGATCCAGGAAGATTGTACCAGACTCTGGTTTGATGAGTGATTTGTAGTTTTAAGCAATTTCTAATATCGTCTGTCAACACGTGGAATATTCACACAAAGGATTGTATATTACAAGTATTAATATCGGTATTATTAAGTAATCTTGTACATATAATGTTATTTAAGTGTATATAAGCTTGATAATCGAGTATCGTAGATAGTTTATCAAATAATTTATTACTAATAAATGAATAATTTATTCTTTATCATTATTTATATTTATATTATAACCCGCGTCATATTATTACTTATACTATATTACTAGAAAATTTGATTGTATATACACAGAAATGTACGAAAATGTGTTTGTCTTATATTAGGAACAGTGCCAAAAATGTTTTGCTATTGATCTGACGAAGATATAAGATTTTTGTACAAACATTCTTTATTTTTCAAATCTCCTTTCATTATTTATTTAGAATAAAAATGTTTTGCACATCACTATCATAGCCAACGGTAATAAAAAACAAAGGTTACCGCACTTTCATAAAACTCTTTTGATAATTTAGTATAACGATTGACGTCAATAAATTTGTCAAGCTATATGCTTCGTAACTAGTAATTGACGTGATTTTATGTAAATTACAAATTATTTATTACCTATTGTAATAAACAAATAAAGCTTATAAGTTTAAATAAATAAATAATCAAAATTGGTAAGACTACACTCTAAGGGGTGTATAATGTCACAAGTAAAGTCAGTATAAAGAAACCGTGAATTCTGATTCATTCTATGACTCACGACTTGAAGTCATAATAAAACTTAATATGTCTAACAACAAACGAACATACATAATTTAATGGCAGGTAGATTTAATATTATTGAGATGGAAAAGAACTAAAAATAAATAATAGAATTACGATGTAAGTCAATTAGCTGTTAACAATGACTTCATCTCCAGAATACCACGTAATAAGACAATATTTCTACCTAATATTACAATATTAACAGAAGATAGAAATATTTCTAGTTTTAGTACCACAGTAGGTGTTTCCCGTTGAATATAAGGAATTTACCTCAGTAAAACGTAACATGACATAAGGCAAGTAAAAAACACATTAGTATAATAACATCAAAAACTTTTTTCGATACGCACTGCAAGATGGAAACCCCCACGGATATGAACATCACAGTGAGTATAATATAGTCCAATATAATATAGTACATACATAAGTACATAGCTGTATTTATGTCCGAGTGACAGTAATGCATCGTGGGTGTGACGAATCTCGTCAAGTATCTCAATTGAATTCAAACTTGACTCAAATCCAAATTAAACTTGCTTAATATTTATCTTACGACTTTCTACAACCATGTAAATATTCTATTTTATACATTGAATAAAATTTGAGATTTATAGGCTATGATTACCGCCAAAGAAACAAAATAATGCGCACTGAAACCTACACTGTCGATAGAAATATGTCATAAGCCATAATCTTTATAAAATAAGGTCATGTTTAAACTGTCTACTTAGATGATATAATTTTTAATACGTCGCAAGAAATACAACTTTTATCATTAATAGGAATAAACCAATCAAAAAATGATTATTATTCGTTTGTCATTTCCAATCTTATCGATTCTCCTCAGATAACTCTAAACTATGAACTTTTATATCATAATATTGTGTGGTAAAAATGAAAAATTTAATCCTTGGTTAAATCTTATCTGCGATTAAAACATCGATTAAATTTAATTGATTACGATTATAACTCACTAGAATAATTACTTGAAACAAGATAAAGTTCTATTGTATCGCTGATTAGATTTCCAATGCCATATAAATATAAGATAGCAATTTTACAAGATAGGCTAAAAAAGATAACTTCTTTAAAAATGAATAAAATTATTAAAAAAAATATTAATCTAGTTTCGATAATTGTAAAAGGGCATGTTCTTTTTTTGGTGAAAACCCGATTAATTTATGACGTAATTGTAATTGATATTCAAATGTCTTTGTACTGATAAGTACTTTTCCAATTAATATGTTTTCAAGTCTCGTGGTTGTAATTATTTAAGTTGTTCATTTATTCACGAACATGTACTTGTAAATAAATAATATTTTATGTACGAACTGAACGCAATATAGCATGTTACCTACTCTTGCTGAACCTGGCTACGCGTTACCTGCAGTCGGTCGATATTGAGACTAAAAACCTGAATACATTATATAAATGGAATTTAAGTATTCTTAATAATCGATTTATTATCATGTTTTACGAATAATGAATAATAGTTATGAGTAATGTCTATATAGAATATTTAGTTAATTATGAATAATTTGTTTATGACGCTGAAAGTAATACATAAGCAATCGATTTTTTTAATGAACACAATTACTGTTACATATAAGTGATATTGATATGATATTCTAAGGAAGCATTTGCAGTGGAGTTTATTTAGATACAGATCTAAGACTCACCTGAGATAGAATAGACACTGATATATTGAAATGCGGTTAGGATATTATTACATTAAATAAACTAGATCAATGTAGGTCGCCTCCGCTGAGGTCGCCGTCAAAGCCTGCTGTGCCGCGCCACGATACTGCCTCTAGCCACGACTAGAATACGAGAAGACCACATCGGTCAATAGAACTGGCATGACATTTATTGTCCATCAATATTACTTTAAGAATTTTATCCACAATCTATTGAAGATTCTTTTTAAAGTGTAGGTGGTTAATCTGTATATTATTTAGATTTTTTTCTTAAATGTATAATTATAGAGAGTTATTTGACCGGCATCTGTCTAAATATTCGTAGTACTTTGTGAGGGTGCGTCCTGCGCCCTGAAACAGATGCGCGCGCACTTTCTGTCCACATCCCTGCCTAGTAATAGCAAAATCGACGATAAATCCTCCATCCTTGTTCAATCATCAAAGAGCAATAGAGACCAACTAATAAAACTTTTTTTCAATCACAAAACCAAAAGTAAAACCAATGAATCAATTCCTAAGTAAACGTTTAGTTAAAATAATTACATTATTAATATAGCGTGTCCTATTATAATTTGTAAATGAACCAAACTACTGTTTACTTTGTCGTTTTCATTCCGAGAGAAATACCTGAAACAAAAGAAATTACATATTATATTTAAAATCTGAAAATATGTTGAGGTTACATTTACATTTAGTTGCATAATACATTTTATTACCATGTATTTATTTATTCATATAGTAATAATAATAATAGTATATTGTTTAGTGAGCATATCTGCGTTGCGAGTATGTTTTAGGTTAGTTTTCATGAAATATTGGTAATATTCATTAAATACTACTTATAAATTTGTTAAAATACAAGTGCTGATGTTAAAAGTCTAGATCTTTGTTTTAAAATATTAAAATTAGAATATAGAGCTGCCGAAATAATTATAAAAATTAATATCAGGAGAGAAATATAATAAAAAAACATACATATAGTTTATACTGAGTTATATAACAAATATAAATACGTGCAAATCCCCCTTCTATAGTGGGTATCATAATCTCAAAATATGTTTTTAATGATACTATCATCATCATCAAAAACATAACCTAATATAAGATTTAATATAAGACAAGAAATGTATGTTTTCATCAATCATTGCCTTCATATACATATGTGTGTATAATATATATTTACATATATATAGATATATACCTACGTATTGCATTGCTAGTAGACAGGTGACATGTCTATATTCTATAACATGCAGATTTTTTCAGAGTTTTTGCCTTTACAAAAAACCAGGTCACATAAGTTTCATTCTTCGGGAATCGAATACGGGACTCAATGCAAAGCCATTAATAGTTCAGACCAGACGGGAGTCATTTTTATTTATAAGACAATATTTGGAATTGCGATGCTTAACAAAAATGGCTTCTTTTTAAATTAACCTACTAACCAAGAAAATTAATTTCTCGGACGTCCTACTAACTTATATACTACTATAAGTATTAGTTATTATTACTGTTAGTATTATAATAATCAATATTTCAATATTGGACATAATTAAGATATAATAAAGAACATGTATATAATGTATTTATAATTGATTCCTAATATGATCAGGTTTAAATAACTGAAGTATTAAATTAATATATCATAAAATGGTAGTAAACGAAATAGTATTTTAAATAATTTATGAATACTACCAATGTTTGATACTTTACTTACAATTATTATAATGTATATGAATATATATAATATATATATTGTTCGTAATTATCTTAACACGGCGTATTGACGTTCCAATATTAATAGTATTTTATAAATTACACAATTTGTTACGATGAGAAATGAGAACCTCGTGACGTTCTTTAATATTGGAAAAATATAAGAACGAAGTATATTATGGTTTGTTAATAAAATATAAAAGTTTGGGAGAGTTTAGTCTTATATATGTATATATTTAATTTTGATATTCTATATATGTTATTACTTGTTAGTCCTTAGGCTTTAAGACTTGAGAGTATCACCGAGGAGGTATAATGGAATATGCATAGATAATTTATTACTTTAAAAATATTATGATATTCTAATTATATTATAAATTAATGATTAATAGATTTCTATGTTACAAATTAATGACAGGTACAACGTATATAATATTTATTATTAGGTATCATATAAAAGGAGTTGTCTTGTAAGACGTTAATTAATTGAAATTTGTTATGTTTTTTATTACGGTAGGAGCTTACTAAGATATGATTTATTGACATTTATAAGGATCAAGAAGATTATAAAGTTCACTTCAAAGAAAGAAACATGATATTTGATTTAAAATAAGTTTTGTTTAAGCCGCTACCAAAATTTAGTGTTGTATGTAGCTTATGTTAGACTATTATCTATCTCTGTTTATACTATAGCCTTAAATTTATTAGGTACATCATTATTTAATAAGCTTACTAAATAAACAAGCAGGTACATATTACAGGTATATATATTCTTTAAAACAATCTTAAGCTGATACTCTTGCGTGGTTTGACACAATATTTATATAATTCCTTGTAAACTGGAAAGTCCTTGAGGGTTGGTTACGAGCTCGCATCGGTTCCAAGCAGGAAACCTGGTGGTTGCGTGTTTTATTTCATTAGGTTACTAGTCCTTGCGTGTCTCGTTTTAGGATCGCGCCTGAAAATGTGCGAGGCCTACCCGATCGTCTTTCGGCACATCAATAATGAATTCGCAAATTATCGGTATAGACAAATATATATATGTAAAAATGTATTTTAAGTAAACGTTATAAGTTATTGTTGTACTGCTTATCGCATTAATAATTGTTCAAAATAAAACAATATTTTTTTAAATGATAACATAACATTTATATTGTCTTTGTTTACCACATTTTTATTGTCTTGTTTTCTTGTTTATCCACTGAGGAATTTTACAAAATATTTTATAACAAATAGGTATTTCATGATCTAGAGATTTTAACATTTCTTCAATCTTATTTAGGTACAGTTAGGGTTGCCAATCATACTCCATAATAGACTATTATACTTTATATTTAGTAATTATACTTTATACTTTTGCATACAAATAGAGTATGTGAAAATACTTTATATCCAACCTTTACTTCGATGCATAAAACAAACAACTCATTATAGGATTTATGGGTAAACTATTTAACATATAAGTTAGAATATATGATGGAAACGATTTATAATTACTGAACGAAATGTAACAAATATTTTATTCAGTCACTTAGATATTTATGTGAATGTGTCATTATCCGCCATATTTAATAGTTATCAGTAATTTTTCAGTTTTTATTGATAGGAGCTTAAAGTATATGATAAAATGGTGTCATATTTATAGTCCAGTCATTTGGTAGTTTTACCTGGAAAGTTTTCCGGGAGTTTTGAAAATTTGTTATTTTATAGATTTCGGTATGCTCTTTTCGAATTTCAATTTTGCCACCTCGTATCTCCGCCGCTCGCGCCGCCATTTTGAAAAAATGGCGGCTAAAACCAGTTTTTTCGGAATATCTCCTTTCCAATGCATTTTTTGAAAAAATATTTATGTACAAAATTAAAATAGAATATTTATATTTTTTTTCATAATATCAATAGTTTTTGGTATTGAAGAAGCAGTGTGCGTCTTTGTGTTGGATCCCTTTCTTTCGACTATGGAGACTATAGACATTGTATGGCCTCCATACTACTACTAATATACCAAAAACACGTAGTGGTGTAGATGAAGATACTTTGTAACGCCCGTACGTCAATAACTATTGATATTATAAAAAAATATATAAATACATAAATTGTAGGAAATTTATTCTACTTTAATTTTGTACATAAATATTTAAAAAAAAAATGCATTGGAAAGGAGATATTCCGAAAAAACTGGTTTTAGCCGCCATTTTTTCAAAATGGCGGCGCTAGCGGCGGAGATACGAGGTGGCAAAATTGAAATTCGAAAAGAGCATACCGAAATCTATAAAATAACAAATTTTCAAAACTCCCGAAAAACTTTTCAGATAACCCCCTTTTTTCGACCAAATGACTGGACTATTATATATGTATATATTTATATATGTACTTTTTTTCTCCTGTTCAAACCATTTTGTGCTTTTTTTATCAAAAAACCTTTTGTACAGTAGATTCCCGATAAGTCGTCCTAAGGGGCGCCTAAATATTATGAATTATGTATTTAATTATCAATTTTATTCAAAGATTTATCCTATATCCGGTGACCCAGCGTCAAGTTAAATATCGATTAACTTAAAATGTATACCTACACCTACTAATTAATGAAATTAATTTTGAAAATTGACTAAAATACATAACATTTAGCCTATCTAATTTTTATCAAAACCTAGGGACGATCAAGTAGTTCACAGTTTAAAATACATATATATAAATAACAAAAATATATATTTTAAATAAGATATTTATTTAACTACCTAGTTATTGTTTTAATTAGCAAAACCATTAAACCTTCCTTTAAAATAAAGTAACTAGCGACCTCTATCGTAAAATAATCAAAGTTATTATTACTCAAAGCGCCCTCTATCAGTTTTCATGATAACTTGGTTGTCAACGACATGACTAACTTTTGTATGCAGTAGTTCTTTCTGTATTTCATAGATGGCAACTGTTTAAATAATATATAAAGTAATTATATTGCACCTATAGATACGAGATTATAAAATATTGAATTATTTCAAAGCAATCTATTAAAACACAACTTTAATATTGAAAATACGATAATTGAAATATTTAGACCAGACCAAGCGTTTAAAATGAGGTCAAATATACTCCCCGAGCAACTGACGGTGGTCCATACTCCATAATCCATTGTTCTGCTTGAAGCCACCCTTAAGGGGTGGCGAGGAGAAAACGGGTTACAAACTAGATGGGAATTTTTAGCAAATTGTTTATTACAGTTTTTAAAATGTTCTGCCATCAATGCAAATTACAAACATAGCTACGAAAAAACGGGAATTGATGTCGTTTTTTGACGTAAGGATTTTATTTTTGTGTGTGATGATGTTAAATCGTCTTTGTGTTTTTATTATAAATTTTTATCCATCCAATATAATATAGGTAGCATGTTTAAATACTTTGTGCCTTCTTAAACTCAATATAAATCGAAAACGATTCTACCCTTTAATTATAATATTCTCTTTAAATCCAGTTACCTACCTACATAGAAAATCGTATTTGATTGAGTACTAATCAGCTCGTTGAATTAATTGGTTTCAATAAATATTTAGAATAAGTATAATCTACATAGGTACATTTGCAGCCGTTGATTCTAAAAGAAATAACCTAACGTTACTTAATTTCTAAAAAAAGAAAAAAAAATACGAGGTTTATTTAAGAAGAAATAACCAAATTTTAAAACGAAACAAAATAAAAGGAATCAATAGATTTTCAAGGCATTTAAACATAAACATTCCTTCAAAATTGGTATAAATAAAGAAACTAATGGTTTTACGAATGGTCTATTAAAATGTTTTGTATATGTGCAAATTCGTATGACCTTGAGATAACATGATAGGTAAAGTCATGATTGGTATTGAAGATTACATCATCATGACTTACCTAGTTTACCTGACTCAATGGGTCAACTATGCCGCTTATCATAGATCACCTATCTTATCTACATTACAAATTAATATTTGTATATATTTATAAACATTTTATTATGTAGATTAATATAATAAAGTAGTGCAATATTTAAATATAAATGGTTAGTAGAGGAAACTGTTGTAACAGGTACAATGTTATTTTAATTTGTATGCGTCCTCACACTTCGTTTCATTGAAGTGTGTATGAAGAATGAAGTCACACTATTAAGACATAGTTTTGGCAAGACTATCATTCTATGAGTATAGGTAGATAACTATAATGTTTGAAGGTTTGAAGGTTTATAGTTTTAACATACATAGGTAAGTACAAAGGGAACGTTTTTAAAACGTTCCCTTTGTACTTACCAATAGAAGTCGCAGGCACAGCTAGTCTACAATAAAACTAGATTTTGTCTACATCGCGTTCAAGTCCCGGGCAACAGACAAACAGTCACTAATAAAAAGAAACCGCTTTTTTATTCATACATATTTAATTAATAAACGTATCCCGTCCGAATTCAGATACGTACGTACTTAAAACACAAAAACACTCAAGAAACATTTAGGGAACTTTAAGATTGAGAATTATAAAAAAATAATATACCACCCACCATGTGAAACCTTGAAAACACCATGTGAAACAAATGAGAAATCTATATATATACCTATATATATTATTGTGTTTGAATTTCAAAAAGCGATGTAATAATAGTCCGGGAGCCAGTGACAGATTTTCATGACCAATTTCCTCCCAAGTGTGAATTTGTAAAATGCAATAGGAAGTTGTGTTATGAAGCTTCACGGTCGCCAGCTGCGACCCCGGTAATGGAGTAGGCAGTGGCAGCCTCCCACGCACGAAGAATTTTTTTTCATATTCTGAAATTTCTTGAATAATAGTTTATCTAATATTTTAAAGGGAAAATAAAATCAGCTAACCATAACATGGCGGATTATACGTCAACTGGCTGTTCCAATATGAAAAAATAGTTATATTTTCAATGATTTCCTCTCAACTAAAAATTTATCTAGTGATAGTTTATATGTTACTGTAAATGAAAAATCTTTTTTTTCATCGTGAGTGGGAGACTGCCACCGCCTTCTCCACTACCAGAGCCGCAGCTGACGGTCGCTAAGCTTCATAAATCATAACACACCATCCTATGGCATTTTACAAATTTTCACTCGGGAGGAAATTCATCATGAAAATTAGTCACTGGCTCCCGGACTATAAAGAAGACAAGACAAAATAAGACAAGACGGACAAGACAAGACATGTACTTGTATAACAGCTGATGCAACCTCTAAGTGCTCGGTCAAATGACGCTTGTGTCATCGTGTCTTTATTTAGATGCAGAGATATAAATGACTATTCTAATTTTCACGGCCGTACTGAAAATATAACGGACATATGTATAAAAAATATAATGCATTTTGTTGGTGTTTATTACTGGTTTATTAATTGTGAAACATAAGGAAACTATGAGATAAGAATGAATAAATTAGACAAAGTGTTGAACAATAATTTTGCTATGATGTACTTATTGTCTAAAAAGGTTTGTAATGATAGATCTTTTTTTAAAACCAAGAAGGTTTATAATAATGGAACCTTTTTATATATTTACTGACGTCACCAGACGCGACTATAAACAGCGGGGGCGCACCGCGCACGCGATGTAGCTTCCAAATTGTACTAATCGCTGCCACCGTATCCTCATAATTGTAGCAATTCAATGTGGAGGCGATAAATTGACTCCATTTAAAACCATTCTGTCTTTTTAACAACTCTAAATAAAGAAAAAGAAGTCGCTTTTGTCATTACTTATTTAAAAGATACGCCAAATAGGTATACCGAATATTAGTCGCATCTCTAATATGTACAATACAAATAGATACAAATGGACGAGAATGGCCAGAAATAACTAATCCTATTTCGACTTTAGAATTAATTAAATGTATCGAATAAAATAACAATAAAGAGTGGGAACTGAACCTTACATAGCATCACGATTAAGCTATTTACGGTCAACAATGAAACAGTTACCTAATCTTCATTAATAAAACGTAGGGTAAAATGTAATATTTAATCCTTATTAGCTGTTGACCTGTTAAAATAGTTAAACTTTAAACAGCGAGTCGTAGGTGGGGACACGTACTCGTCCGGCAATTTACCAATCACGGAGGAGATGTGAATTACTCTTGATGTTGAGATAATTCGTATTTAGTCGGTTGCTACTGTCACTAGAACTACTAGAGCACTGGAATTTAATTAAAATTTATTACCACTGCAAAGAAAATTGGCTTCATCGAATTTAACACATTCCTTTATCTCGTACGGGTATTATTTCATATATATAAACTGTTAATATTAAAAAAGATCTGTTCAAAATTATATGTATTTATAGTATATATAACTATAGATATACATTTTTCTTAACAGAGGTTTTGAATACCTTAATATATTTGAGTTCATAGTGTGTTTCTGTTTTGATTTGTATAGACTCATAGTTTTCGTTATATCAACTCGTACTAGAGGTAAAAGGATCTATTTTGTTAAAAAATATATAACTAACATTGAATACTTTAACTCCATTCTAAGACCCGCAGAGTAATAATATAAAGAATAATTATCGTTCTAGACAAACCATTTTGATATGTTTATGATATTTTTAGCAATCAATATAATTTAGGGCAGCATTGTTCAGTTTACAGTTCATTAATCAAAGCATTGTGAGGTTCGGGATCATCTTCAGCCGCGCCCATGAAGCTGAGAACCTTAATGTTTCTGCTCTGTGGTTTATATACTATTATATATATTTATATTATAGATATTTTATATAGAAAATTTTACTGCACATAATTATTATGTATCTCCAAGGTATTTATATTGTCATCATCATCGTTCTGTAAGTTTTTATAAGAATTATCGTTTTGCAATAGAACAATATGTATATATATAAATAGATTGTAATGTAGACTTGTTAAGCTTTTTTTATAATACTCGATGCAAACAGGTCACACTGTAAATGGAGTATAGCGGAAGTGCTTTAGAAAAACGGAAATATATCTTATGATCAAAGCAATGTTTATTTTTGAATATACAGGGTTATTTATAATTAGTTGACCACCTCTTCCAGGCAGCCTTTCTACATGAATTCCAACAACATTTATTCTACAACTTTTTACAAATCTTGATAAATAACACAAAAAAAAACAAAACAAAAAATGTTTTGCTCCCTTTTTTACTTATTATTCTGTATTTTGTAAGAAATAGGTACTTAAAAGGTCAACGCTCGGGCGCCATACCGACGCTCATAGTTAATGCCAGTTCAGAGATAAGAAATAAATTTTGAATGGGAAAATTTAAATTTTAAAAACTATTAATTTAAAAAAGTCATAGAAAAAATGTTGTTAGGATTGATGTAGAGAGGCTGCCTGCAAGAGGTGGTCAATTAATTACAAATAACCCTGTATACTCCATTGTGTTTTATTTTATAATTAACTTGTGTGTTCATTATAAAAACCTTATCAGTTATCAGCAATGTTTAATAAATTATAGTTAAATATAAACTAACTAATTAATCTTTAGTTATAGGCATATTAAATGTACATATTTATTTTTCTATATTATTTAATTTTAATTATTATTTGGTTGTAAAAGATTACATAAATAAATGTACCTACTAGAAAATCCATGGAACAAGTATAATAATAATATTACTAAAAGCGGAAAAAAGAAACTTTTAGTAGATGTGGTGGAAGTTGGAACGCGTTTACTAGAAGTAGTTCTGTGTTCTTACATAAATACTATATACTATATTTTATATGCTAGATATTATGCTTTCTAAATAAATATAGAATGAAAGATCTTTGACAGAGAGCACTGGTTCCAGTTCTACCCGTTTCAATGAGTTTTTAATACGGTTTTATTATTTTCACGTGTATATTTGCTTGTTTGTTTGCTTGTAACCGAATTTTTCGAATGTGATTTTGTCTCATTTCCCACGGACCGATTTTGTTCAAACATCATCAAATTGTGTACAAATATCAAGGACCGATAGTAAATTAATAATTCAACGAGATTTTCGAATTATTCTGATTAGGATCTCCAGGATTAATAATTATTACACAAATTAGAACTTATTATAATTACATATTAGATTAATAATTATTACACAAATTTTCTAATTTAAATAGACAAAATTAACTAAAAAAGAAAAATAAATACATATAGTTTTAAAAAACTAAAAAACACGCTTTAAAAATGAATCCACCTAAAAATTAAAAAATAATTTGTAATATGAGAATGAATAATGGGCAAGATATAATAAAATTATTGTGGAAAAAAACGTGGTCGGTATACGCCATATCTTTAGTTTTGTTTTATATTTTTAGTTTTTGAGTGTAAATCATATATGTATATAAATGTTCCCAATTTCATAAATATAACTTGGATATTTCATTTAGAATACTTGCTTGATTTTTTTCGAAATATGTGAGTAAAATAAATTGAAAAATATTTACTTCAATAATATAATTTGTTTACAAATATGAACTTCTCTTACTTTCATGATATAATGTAAAACAATACCATATTCAAACTGATTTTATTACTCACAGAGTAGAAAAAAACACATCCATTGAAACTGCAAAATTGCGTAACGTAGGTATATACGCATACATAATTGCAAAATATTAAATAAAATAGATTGTGATGTTCACAAATTATTTAAAAAAAATTACATCTATTTAAGTTGCAAAATCTCGTAAACATGTATACACACAAAGTTGCATAACAATAAAAAAATATTTATGAATGGATTTATTATTTATTAATTATTATAATGCAATTTTGCTTTATAATCAAAACAAAACAAAGAGACAGATCGAGATGAATCTAAAGAGGGCAAAGACATTATTATCACTTAACAGTACAAGTGAGTTTAATTGTGTTTGTAGCTTTAATAAAACAATGGGTATGTCGACGTAAGATACTGTTATTTACTGCTATTATGTATTATTATGTATCTATATATATATATATATATATAGTAGTCAATATAATGTAGGTGCTTCTTTATCTGTTTGAGTGACTTTCATTTTTTTATCAAATGCAACGGGCAATATTACTGTTTTTCATTTTGTCTATGAAATAATGTGTAATTTTTTTTTATATGAAATAAGATATTTAAATAAATCATAATTGTATGTGTTACATGACATTATAGACAATTTTAGTTTTTCAATTCTAAGCCTCAGTAGTTAAATTACATGTACCTACTTACATATATTTATTATTAAAACTGTAAATCGAACATTAATAAATTCCTACGGAATCATGTCTGTACAGTCAAATCAAAAATGATCCAGCAGTTACGAACACAAGCTTGAACAAACAGACAAACAAACAAAAATATTGCGATCTGTTGTAGTAGGAACCTAAATAAAACAAATATCCAGACATCAAAATTATATAAAAATATAGTTAGCTATCATAAAGTACATATTACTTTGTTGTAAGTGGGTTCATTCTATTTATATATAAACAATAGAAAAACATATTTTTTTTACCTACTTCTAGTACACTGGGAATATGTATATTGTGTGTTTGCAAGTCATTTTTATTGTTCTCTCTAACAATGGGAACCCGTGAGAAGATTGGGGTAACTGAAAGTAAGTTGTATAGATATGACATCAGAAAAGAGACGCATATGGCTTTTAAAAATAACATCGACAAATAAACGAATGACAGTTTATTTTAATATAGTGTGAGTTAAATAAAATTAGAAGTCTATTTTTGAGTAGCTTTTAACGCGTAGTTAGGTATTTGGAGGGGTGATTTTTTTTAAAGTTTTTCATAAAGAACGTACCTATATTTGTTTTTTGTAATTATAGTACCAGGCTTAAGTTTTCATATTTGAACTTGAAAATGAGGTTTTTCAAGTTATTCTTTATGTTGAATCACAATAATCTATCCATCAATTAAATTTCACATACCTAATTCGCCGTGTAGTATTTGATACGCGAAGTAAAACACGCATAAAAAATTATTACTTAGGGCTTTGAACATGTATTCAACATAATATAATTACTTTTATTTCATAATATGTATACATTTACTTAAACATATTTTTTTAAGCTTTCGGATGCGCTTCGTAGGCCAAAAATTAAGTCGCATGTAGCCATGTAGGTATGACTGATCTCTAGATTTTTCATTCCTTGAGAAAATTAACTAAATTCTTTGTCAATTAATTAAATTATTTGTCAACGATTATCAGTTCACTAGTTCAGGTGTTAAAGCGGAAGACAAAAACAATTTAACACATTTTAATATATAATCTTATTTAGGATTATACATAAATGTATATAAATAAATGACTGTTTATTTTATTATAATTTTTATACTAAGTATTTTATCTTTTTATACCAGTGAAATTAGTTTTTCAACTATAAAAGAGATTTCAATAATAGCTGTATTCATAAATTTTATATTCGACAAGGAATCAACGACCTGTTCACAAAATTAATTATACTTGTAGAATTCAGAATTGGCTTCTGAAAAAGCCTCTACTTATTAGTAATTTAACAAAATTGGTTATAAAAACGCCAGTCATTCTCTCAAACTTTTAAGAAAACATTCATAAAGATATAGGCAACAGTAAAAAATAAAGATATAAATTGTTATATATTATATACATAATCACGTCATTTTATTTATTTATTTAATTATTTATTGCACAATATACAATATACAGTACAAAAGGCGGGCTTAATGCCATATAGATATTCTCTACCTTACGATTTACATTACCTTTTTTTTTTGTCTATACTGTTAGCTTTGTTGGCTATTACAGCGTCACCGGGAGAGCGGGTGAGTCAGGAGACCCACCCTTAAAAAAGGGGGGGCCAGATGGGCCCCCATGGGGATCGACGTCCCGAGGGCGTCTCAGATTGAGACACGGACCTCGGCTCGGGGCGTCGTTAGTCAGGAGGGAAGCTAAGGAAATTTGGACACTAGCGAAATTTCCTTAGCTTCCCTACCTTACGATTTACAGGAGAGAATGTTGGTAGGCGTGCAAAACATAAAAAGTTAAAGTGTAAAAAAAAATATTGTAAGACTATTTATCTTAATCTACATATATCTTAATCTACATATAATAATGCATAAAAATAATAAGATAATAATATATAAGACATAATACATACAATATATCCGACATAATATTTAATACATTTTCACAAATAACTTGCGATAATTTGCTAACTATTAAACTTATTTGCAAAACGGCATAATATTGTAAAGACAAAGAACTTTGCAAAAGTTTGTCAAAGGTAAAATGAATGGGGCTAATTATGATAGCAATTAGCGGGGTGCATGTGGTACCAGCGATGGTGGTACCAGGCACCGAGTTTAGGAAACTAGCAAGTGTCGTCACTGAGCCACCTTCGGGTAACTTTAGACCATATTATAGCATATCTATTCTTTTAATATATATTTCCCCGATTTTTAAGAACTAAATAATTTTCTCTCAAATCTATTAAAGCTTTTTTATATAATAAAATATAATCATATGCTTAAGTTATTAGCATTATATTAAAACCTATTGTTTTTAACTAAGGAAGCCAGTGATAACGCATAAATTAGTTTCCAAGCACTTTTTTGTCTCTTCAGAATTAGATCCCGAATCTATAAAAATATCTCGATAAGCATCATCTTATGTTGTTATCCAAAGATTTTTTATATCTGGTTAGTAGTTATTAAGACAAACAAACAAACTAAACTAACAAACAAAAGTTTCTATATTAGTATAAATTAATAAAGATTTAAGTTTCTCTCGATTTCTAAATCAATCGACTTACTAATGAAGACGTGATGACGTAATTTATAAATATTGATTACGGAGAGATTTACGTTAACATTTTAATCATAAGAAAGTTAAGACACATTTTAAAGGTGATTAACGTTATTTATAAAATAAAAACATTTTATATAAATCAATAGATTAGCAAGGGATATCGCGTCGTGTTCAGAAATAGTACACTAAGAGAAAATTTTAATAATATATATCTTTGCTTTTTATCTTATCACAGCACCTTGTTTTATCAAAGATATAATTGTTATCAGACCTTAAAAACTAATATCTGTAAAATTATAAAAAATGTAAAAAAACATGCAATTCTTTATTTTTATAGTAAAGACTTGTTAGATTTTTTCTTTAAAAACATATACTTAAAGATCATGTCATTGACAAGTATTTTATGTCATTTTTAGATTTTTTAATTTATGTAAACATATTGTATAAATGAAATAGTGTAAATATACAGATATATTATCATCTATTTTCGTTTGTCTCTAGAAACATATATTGGTATATTTAGTCCCCCAGTGACGCTGTAATAGTCGACAGGGCTAACAGCATAGACATGAACAAAAAAAGCGAAATTTAGACTATTTTATTTACCCAATAAGTTTATATAAATAGACTAAAAATGACATATAATACTCGTCAATGCCATAATATTTGTGAGTCGATTTTGTGATATAGATAACACTAAAGTCATACAAATATCATGAACTAGAGACCTTAAATTTAAAAGTGGGTAAGATCCTATTCTTAGCGTTACCACCTACAACATCTATTTACAGTACATTAGCACGGTCAAAGAAACCTACTTTTAAATGAAACTAATATATGTCTATACTGTACTAATATATGTCTATACTGTACCTGTCATAGAGATATTATACAATTCTACGGTACCCCTAGAGTAGAGCTAAGCAGCAGTTTACCAAATCGTAATATCAAAACATAGACTTATCATACATTTTAAGAATGGAAATCTAATGGCATTATTAAAAAAAAATATTTTTCTTTACTTTTTAGGCTGATTTATAGAATGATCGTTAATATCTAATAATAAATATATTTTTTAACAGATTTTTAAATATATCAATAGATATATGTGATATGTTAAGTGAATCATTTATTGATACGTTAAATGAATTCTAAATACTAACAATAATACTCTTTATTATATTAATAATATGTTTAGAGTAAGATATGCCAAATGTCAAATCTGCAAATATGGTTTCGTTGATATACCAACATTGGTCAGCGGAAAATCGTTTCGCTTTTCATAGATCAGATAAATATCGGAGCAAAATCGAATCTTATCTTCTAATAAAATAGTTCTGCACAAACAGATAATGTGACCAGCTGATTAGATTTTTTTATGGGTTTAAAATATCTTGGTTGGTGACATGCTATATATGCCTACTTCCTGATTCTCGTCAGAGAAGCAATCATGGATGGATCATACACTTTTGCGATGTGAAAACGTAAAGTCAATCAAATTGTTTATTTATCATATTTATGATACTATAAATATTAAAAGCCTAAATAATTAATACCTATGACATTCTATAAAAAAATATTTTAAAATATTTTTGTTTATTATGTCATAATTGAGTAAAAAATATTTATTTATTGAAAACGAAATGAAAAAAATTCCCGTACCGGGAATCGAACCCGAGCCTCCTGGGTGAAAGCCAGGTATCCTAGCCACTAGACCATACGGGAGATGAACACTATTTCAAAATTACCAAACACAAATGTTTACCCGCATGATATTTTATCATAGATCTATGTAAACAAGATTTAATTGATTTTATACTGAATTAATTCTTTCAAATAACTAAAGACAGACAATAGTTTTATTTATTATATATGACGCATCAAACCTACAAATACACATCTATTACCATATATAGTATTCTTTCAAACACTGTAAATACTCATTGCTTCATTAAGAATCTATCTCACGGTACATTCTATAACAGTAATACAACTATTATGTTAAGAAACATAAGATTTCTTATATCTTCATTTTCATAGTTTAGAAGCTGTACTTCGTCACGTCCGCCGCTCTCTTCAGATTAAGAGCAACTATAGTGCTGAGAATCAAAGTAGGCTAAAATATAATCAATATATAGAGGATTATGGGACAATAAGTCCATAGTCTTTTCTTTTCTACATTTTCCTTTATTTTAAATACTAAATATCATTCTGTGTGTCGTACATTTTCTAATTATGATCTATAAAAGATATCAGTATTAGTTTCAATATTAGGTCCTTACAAATGATTTGGCGTTTTATATGTGAGGAACAAAAAGTCGAATATTTTTAAATGTAGTGTATTTGTTTAATCAAAGTATGATCCATTGTTTTCTATGCACTTTTGACATCATTGATCTTTTGATCATCATTGATCAAGGTACTTCATTGATCACTAAAAAAACGTCAGTCAAAAAAACTAAAAAAAAGTCAAACGGGAATAAATATAATATTTGAAGGCGATTTGGACTGCCCCATCGGAGTTGATTTTTTTTTTAAAACTCGTACTATTGGCGATAATGCGATATTTTAAGTTTCCATTTTGTAAACTGAGTAAATCAAACAGAAAAACCAGAAGAAAAAAAATAAATGACGGTAAACGAAACAAAAATACAATGTGTAAATAAATAGCTGTAAAAATTTGAATTTGGAATTCCTTACCAAAGAAGAGAAATTTGTGATTAGAGTAGCCAGTACGAAAAACGACAATTTCCGATGTAGGTAAGGACCTAATATAATATTAATTATTAGGTAATAATAAACTTTTGCAAGGGATGGTGATTCTCGAGGGATGTTACCAATTTGTCTGTTTGTGTTGATCAAATCATTCATAAGTAAGTACCTAATAATATTTTTTAGTTTTGAACAAATGGTTAGTTATGTATTTTTTAAATTGCTGTAACGATAAATCGTAGTTTTAAAGCAGATTTATATACTATTAACTATATGTATTTGTTTTCCTATAAGGAATTAAATTAATTGATAGTTTTAGTTCATGATATATCAACTTAAAAACAATTAGTCTAGTTTTATATCAAAATCGTAAATTAGGTAAAACATGAGAAAATCAATATATACAATAATGAATAAAGTTCGTATATATTTAACACGAGGAGTATATACGTGTACTTTATATGTGAAATTAGTATTTTTATGAAAAAATATTTCCCGGTATTAAATAAAATAATAATATAAATAATGGATAACATTTATAAATAATAATGTTCACTAGATATCAATATATATATCCATAATAACGACTATTAGTTATAATTATACACATACAAATTAAAAACATCTTTTCTTAGTTTTTTAACATGAAAAATCTAGCTAAATAATATAATTATTTTTCACAAAGGGTCATGATACACTGGAAGACTATTTATCAAATATTAATATGTCTTCAATGACCAGGGAGTACAGACCTCTCAGTGGACTTGGTCGTAAGTTACCTATAACTTATTTGCCGTTTATCAAAGGTTTGCTAATGTGTTTTGAAAATAAGTAAGTTATACGGTTTAAAGATTCCTTAACTTTATATCTTCACTTAAAATTTCTACTAATACTACCCACTATTAATTCAAATGTTTTGTTGTCAACATTTAATTAGAATTTATTATATTATGTTGTTTAATATTAAAATATTATTCGAAGGTTTTTTTAGTCATTTTTATTTATTAACGGTTATACCTATTTGTTAAATTTTTCATGCGTAAAAAATCTAATCTACTTTTATTTTTTTTCCTAATATTTATTCTTTACCTAATTGTAATAATGTAGTTTTGTATTTGTAATTCTAAACTAAATAATTTTTATATTTTATATTATCTGTTAAATACAACTATAATAGTTAACAATGTACAGAACGCGTACTGAATAAACACGTATGAGATACAAAACCGGATTTTCAGGTTTCAGGAAATTCGCGACGTTTACCTGTGTTATGTTTGTCTGGGTGCTTCTTTTCTATGGCGGGTGAACTCACATCTGCCATTATTACACTGACTGTCACTGATCTGTAAAATTAAAACAAACATTCATTACACGAACTCATTTTAATACAAACCACGATATGTTAATCTAACTTCCATATAAATAACTCTCAATGTTATACATCTCACTTTCCTATGGTAATTTTATAAATAAAAACAACAACTGCAATACAATAATAATAATAAATATGTTATTCATCTATTTTAGGTATTTGAAAACCAGTATATCTGCCAAGTTCTTTGTTTATCGCACCTACACAATATGAATGTATATAATATACATATATACAATTAAATGTACCGACTAAATATATGATAAGTATTTACTTTGTATTTGAAATCCACTGGTAATTTCGTTATCACAGTAATCACTCACTTATCACACGTAAGCGAGACTCGCTCGCGGACGAGATTTGAATACTGCGCCGTCAACTGACTACACCGCTACAGAACTGGCCCGGAGCCGGAAACCGCGCTAGTGTTGCCAGCGTGTGTTAAATTTGCCTTGAATTTATAAAATTATTATTAATTATTACAGAACATGTTTCGTTACCCATAACCCTTTTTTGTCGCTCTAAAGTTATAATATTTAAACATTCAAACTAATAATGAAACTTATAGGAGTTAGCAAACAGTAAAATTCTTATTTTAAAAATAAAAATTAATAATATTGTACCTTTCGTACAGGTTTTAAGATTATCTCCTACTTGTACCCGGTTTTAAAATTTACTATTATATGTTTTGAAAAGGTACTTAAAAACGTGGTAATTTAAATGAATGGCCACACTGCATTACAGCATCAAACCGAGTGAGTCTCCGACCAAACACGAGAACGCCCGATTACTCTATTGATGCCGCCAAATGACTTTCCGCGCCATTTTCCTTCGCTAAGAGGAGGAGGACCATTTTGAAAACTCAGAGAGGTATATTTTAAGTTATAGTAGTTTGTAATAATAGTCTATTTGATTATAACAAATATATATCTTTATAGATACTCGCAATTGATACTAGCCTATAACTTCATAAATTATCCTACAAAATTAATATGTTCTTTATATTCTAATTAAAATTATACATAATTTGACTATACTATGAGACTTATCTTATCTTAAAGATTTACTTTGATACAGGTAATATAGCGTCGATTATTTGTTTGCATATGAGACAAAGACCCCATTTCAGCTCCGTTAATGTGATTCTTAAAATTTTATTATAATTTAAATTTCAAATTACTTTAATTCAGTAAATAGTAAGAATACAATTATAGATAACCCCTGTATTGATAATAAGTTTTTTTCTTTTAAACACAGCTGACATGATAACATTTAAAAAAAGATAAATATTTGTATATTACGCCAATTTCCTATTTTCATTTGAGTATTTTTAAATTGAAAATACTTTGTGGCAAATATTTTTAAATTATCATACTGGTGCCATCATAATCGTTGACTTAAAGGTATTTTGCAAAGTCTGTTTATAAATACTATCACGCAACTAAAACTTAAGTAGGTAATATGTATCTCTCTTATTACGAAAACTAAAAACCGGTCAAGTGTGAGTCGAACTGGCACGAAGTGTTCCGTACCAATATACATATATTAAAAATTGCAAAACATACACGTTAGTTTTGTTGGAGCTCTCTTTGAATATTTATTTTTATACTGGTTTTATAATTTGGTGTTACATATATATAAATACATCCTCTGTGAAATTTTCAACTCTCTAGCTATGTATCACGGTTCACGAGAGATGGCCTGGAGACAGACGGACGGCGAAGTCTTAGGAATAAACAAATCTTTAATAGGGTTCTCGTTTTACCCTTTTTGTACGGAACCCTCAAAACTAAATCCATGTATATATCAACAGTATATTTTTTAAGCTGTAACTACATACCTACTACTATCACTGAGTCCCAAAACATATCATCGCTAAACAATTTGGATTTGTATGTTTTACTGTTTTTCATAATATGTTTTATAGAATGCTGTGACAAAGAAATGGGCTTGCGTAGGATATACATATATTTTACAAATGTTCAATCTCCCAATATCTGTTCTAATATAATACTATATACTAATATTTTACATGTGAAAATCAAGAGTCAATCGATCTATTCTCTAGAGTCCTTTTAGTTTCTTTAGCATTTGGTAGCCTATTAATTGTGGGTATATATAGTTTAACTTTACAATAGGATTATAGCAACCACTAAAAATTGAGCAAGGTATTGTAAGAAGCGTTCCTGATGTTGACATTTTTTCTCTGGGGTATTGACCCCAGTTATTGAACTGACTATGGTATTTTACGTGAAGACTACAACGAAAGTCACCTTCTGGATTTTGTTAATATTGGGATATTTTAGTACAACTAGAGTACACATTTTTATTCGAGGTTTAGAGATATGGTATATGTACGTTAAGAGATTCTGAGCTTTTTATCCGATCGAACGTGTTTTTTATGTACATAGAATAGAGAAGCAATAGTCAAGCTTATAAGTGTGTCTGATAAATTATAAAAGAGGAAAGATGAGAGACCAATACTTATCTTTGTCTAATCACACATGCAAGAAAGAGCCACAGCTGGATAGCCTCATTAGGTTTCTTTTTTTTTTAATAGACACATTTTATGTTGATTTTACTATTCCATGTATATAGTTAAATTACTCTGTTTTTTTTTTTAATTTATATCTTTATGTTGAAGTAAATAACTAAACTAATAAATAAAACGTTTTGAAAATCTTCCTAATGTACATTTTGATTTTCAAATTAGACGCGAATTTTTAATTGGTTTTAAAACGAAATTAAGTATTTCAATTTAAAATCACAATAACGGTGTCGGGAGAACAGATAGGCTATGTCTTGATTACTCAATGCCATCCTCAATAATATAATTAGTTACTACAACACTTCCAAGCTTCAACATTTTTATATATACCTTATACCTAACCATATACGATAAAGGATATTTCGATAGAGGGCACTAAAGATATTAAATTTCTTAGTTTATTTGATATCTATATTGATGAGCATAACACAATTTCTTTTTAATATTTTATTATAAAATAATTGACGGTTATTATTGTTTTTGTCATTATAAACGTACTTATAAATAATAATAATTTTTATAACACGTATAACGTGCCCGCAGTGTTCTCTTTAATCTTAGTATAGTCATAAACAGATTGTACAAAATGAAGTTGCTTCGTATAAAAGGGTGGTGCCGTGAGATGGTAGCACGTGTTGTTGAGGTGGTTTCGGTCTAGGGCGCGGGTGCGGCCTCGGCAGCCGCCGGCGCCGCTGCCTTCTGACTGCCCTGCCAACCTGCCACCATTTTTTGGCAAAAAGCTGTGGACATTAACAATTATGTTAGTCATTATTTTGAATTTCATTTGAGTGAAACAGCTACATTATACAATTTTTATAATATACGCGGGTATTTAATAATTTATGAAGTACTTTGAAGTGACAGAGAAGACGAGAAATAATCGTTTGTCGCGATATAGTTACGTTATGCTGAATAGAAAGCTTGTGAGGAGAGGAGTTTTAATGAATGATGGATGGATAATTATAAGAAATGATGGAAAAGTTATAAGAGAAGAGAAGGTGTCTAAAGAAGACATGAATGAAGTGTTTGAAAAATGGTAAAGAGAAGAAACAAGTCTCTGCTGTGTTTAGTATTATAAAAGAGTTTGGAAGAAAATAACTATTTCAATAATTAGGATAATGGCATATGAGTGATTTATGAATTTAAGAAAACTCTATCCCTTGTCAAAAATAATAACAATTATTCTATAGTTTCAGAGTTATGTTTTTCAGAAACAACGTTCATAACGGTAATATTTTATATAAATATTTAAATGTACATCAATCTTAAATTATATTGTATAATGTAGCTGCTTAACATATAACATTAAAAACAGTAGACACAAAGCATATAACAGACGTTGAAGACATAACGAGAACATCACTAAAGACGTTGACATAGAAGCACACAGATTTGCTGAAAATATTTAAGCTGCAAAAGACAGGAAGCGACATGAAGCGAAACAAACACGGGCTATAGCGCCATTACGAAGAGTCACTTACGATCTTACAACTAAAGGTATGAAGACATGTGCTGTCCTTTACGCCATCACCTTCTTCAGGAATGCTGTAAACGTACAAAAGGTCAACAGGGTGGGTACACATGCACAATCGACTATTATTAAATACTGGGGGTATTTGTCGCAGAAATACTTGCCAACATGACATTGACATCAACATGTCATAATTTGATTTAATAATTATGACGTAAAATTTATGACTTCTAAGTGCGTAAGGATGTGAACAAGCTACTTGGTACTTATAAAGATAGGTTCATAATATGTGAATGTATCGTTGAATTAATGAGATACATGAAAAAATCAGGAAACAAACTACAGTATAGCATAAAAAACAAATATCAAACACTTGCAGTTAGAGTCTACATTTAAATATGTATTTAAACAATTTATTTTAAAGAATTGATCTAATAATATAATTTTATTATAGTTTTTAACAGAATTATATTTTGAATATTTCATGTTTTGTTTTCATTTAATGATACTTACATGCGTATGGGATCATGCCATCGTCGTCTTCGGGGTCCATGCAGTCCTTTACGACCTCAGCAACTTCTTTGTCCTCGAGCTTCTCGCCTGCGTGTGATTATTAAATGATAAAACAATCTTGAATTATAAAATAATCTCAAACAAGAAAAGGTACAAAATGGTTTTCATTTATCAAATAGAAGTCGTTAAAAAAAACAATAGAACGCAATACAATCCAACTCTGTATCTTGGCTGCCAATACCGGACGTGAATTGTTAGTATTTTTAGACGCACCTTCGAAATATAGTTAACAATATTTTTTTTTGTTTTATTTATCGACTGTCCCTATTTTGATAGGAAGTCTAGAACTAACAAAAACTATAAAGAAAGCATTGTTTTATCAAATTTGAAATATTGTCAAGTTTGGATATAAAAACTTTTTGAGAAACTATATAATGACAAACGTACCTAAGGCCAGTAGCGTGTGTGTGAGTTCAGCGCCAAGCATAAGACCGTTTTCGTTCTTGTCGTATAACTTAAGACATTCCAGGAAGTCCTCATAGCATCCCTGGTCTTTGTCTTTCTTGCATTGGCTGTAGATGGGAAGGAACTCTTCGATCTGGAAAAAAAATAAAATTATAATACATGTTTAAATATTATATCAAAAATAAATCAAATCAATAATTACCGAAAGCTGCTTCTCGCCCTTCTTCTTGGTACCACCGAGTTTCTCGATGGTAGCTAAGGTGGGGTTGGAGTTGAGCGCCCTCAGGATGTCGCCAACGTTGAAGGCATCGACCTTGCCGTTGCCTTCGAAGTCGTAGATGGAGAAGGCGAAGCTGGCCCCTATGAATAAAATTTGTGTCTTATAAACTTAACAACCAATCAACCATTTGCTAACAAACCGTAAGAAACAAATCATATAATACGACTTTTATTATTTTACAAATTATTATTTTTTAAAAGGTGTTGATTTTATTTTAAGCTTTTTGATTGTTTTAATATTAACGACGTTTATTTATAAAAACTTAAAATAAATCAATAATTAAACTATAATAATAGTTTAATCCCATAGTCATATGATCAGCAGTCGTGATGGGCGGGCGTAGGCGATTCCTCCACAAGTTTATATTTCTTCAACGGACTCTTGACTCACCGGTCTAATTATAAACTCACTTCGACTCTGTCCCATTTTTTATCGTATATCCAATCACAAGGTGTATCTATTTACTGTATATCAGGTACGATTGATTGATTTATAACCTATTAATACTTCGAAAAAAATAATACTAGTCCGTAATAACTCATTAGAATATTACCAAGATATTAAAAATATAATATACTACATAAATCTAATTGAATAGTCAACCTTGATATTGAAAGCACCGTCATCCATCAAATCTAGAAGTTTCACAAGAACTATAAAGATGTACGTGCTATTTTGATAATATATTTTATAAGACTCAAGTAAACAATTGATTATTAAAAATAAACGCAAAAAAAATGGAATGAAATTCGAGCGGCATTTCTCTGTTTGGGCGGGCGGCGACGTAAGATCACGTGACGTAATAAGTTAAATTTGGAACGCTGCGCTCGCGCATAGCAGCATTACTGTTACCGGCAGCGACACTTCAAAGAAACACGAGCCTTTTAAGAGAAACGTTCTATACTTAGAAACGAAATGTTTTATGCTATAAAAAACAATATATTCTTTGAGACGTAGTTACACGGATTTTAATAATACTCGCAATATTTTATATTATCAGAAAGATCTAGCTAACAAAATGAATTAATATTTACTATACATCAAAAAATGAAGTATACTTACTTTCAATGTCGTTTTTGCTGAGGTCGCTCTGAAAATTACCAAAAACATTTCGTTATTTTTATGGTACATTGTGATGTCTTAGATAGTGTAAAGATGTATTGTGTTACGTCACAACACTCAGTATTTCAGTGTTTAAGAACAGCACTGGAATATAACACTCCGCAATATGTATCTGTGCTGAGCCGATATTCTTCCGGTCTGCGGAATCTATCACATTGTGTTATCGCGAGTTCTGTATCACTTGTTTTAACACTGAATTCCATGTCACAGTTTCACTGACATTGCATGTAACTCACCATTTTGTGTGGTGTTAGTTGGTTCCCTCCCGGTCTTCACTGGCAGACGTTCAGACAAGAAGTGGGGCTCGGCTACTTTTCACCGGACTGTTTTAACTGACTCAGATGGCGCTCCCTCGTGGATATTTGAGATTTAGCCCAGGAATCTGCGAATGTTCTATTTTCGGCGGAGTTGAACCGTGCCGACATCCTCAGACACCTTACAAACGTGAGGAGGGAGCGAGACAAGACGAATTGCTCAACATCTCACACAAGTATGCACCCGTCAATTCGATATCAAATCTACATATACAATTAACTATTTCTATCCAATCTTTTGTAGTATAGCAAATTGTATTTGTCCGGTAATAATACTATTGTAAAAGTATTATTGTAAACGTTATAAGATTCACAGAATATTTAAATATCTAATTTTAATACACTTATTGCATAATTTTAGCCATATTGTATTTATAATTCTTGAAAATATATTTTAAAATATGTTAAATTAATGTTAATTTGAGCAATACTGGTATAATTTATCAAAATTCATCATTTTCATTCAAGCTCATTTTGAATCCATAATCTTTCCAACGAGAGGAATGGACCAGCGCTTCGTTAACAGTATTAAACTTCCATATGACTGCCCTAGAAGGGGAAGGTGTTCGGAGATTTCTTTGATCCAACAGACTAGCGGCGCGACGTCGAGCGTCTGGTGACAAAGGACAGAGGCCATGTATAGGCCGGGGTCCATGACATTCCTGAACAAATATGTTATTATAAAATATTTTATTATTGTGTGAACAGCACGTACACTACATCTAATATATTCTTTTTTCTCCTAATTGGCCAGGAAGAGATCACTCTTCGTTTGTAATTAATAATAAATAATCAACAGTTGTATAATAAAAGAATATTATTGTTATTATAATCTTGTTCATGTCAAAAACCATTATTTTATTTATTTACCTTCCTTTTGCCAAGCCTACGTCTCCACCAAAGTCCTCGAAGGCATGAAAACAACTTTGAACCCTGAATCCGACATTTCCTCACAAGATTGCTCTTGCGAGAAAGTTGTGTTGAAACTCCGGAAGTTGCTGCCAACGCTTTTTCGTCCTACATATTATTTTAAGGGTAACATAAAACAAAACAATAATTATTTAAGTGTTTATTTTATTTACATTAGATCAGAAATATTATTTGTGTTGTAAGTTCTCTAATATCTGGAGAAGTACAACGGTAAAAGTATACAACTACAACCTAAGCTCCATTGTCAGAAATGTCAAATACGAAAACTGAAGTACTAAAAACCAACCTGCTTTGAAAGAACACTATCAGAAGAAGTATTAGCAGTCAACAATTCAACTTCTTGCATCACCATTGTCTTGGGATCTCGTAAAACAGGTTCCTCCTCATCGGAGGCTTCATAGTCACCTATAAAGTATAATATATATATATATATATACCTATATACGTAAACATTACCTTACGATATGTATATATATAATTATAGCTGAAAAACTAATTATTACTTACGGTTTAACGTTAAATATGCATTTTCATAAATAGTGATATCGTTACTGTTGATTTTTGGCACATTTTGAAATGAACTCTACAAAAAAATTCTATATTAAAATAAATATTAAAAAAAAGATAAAGGTATATAAAAAAATATATTTTCTTACGATTTCATCATCTTTAATTTCCTTAGTTTCATTATATGCTACTTCATCATCATTACATTCTACATCATCATCTTCACCGTTAATTACCTTGGTTTCATTACAAGCCACTTCATCAATATAAAACGCTAAATTTTGAGCAGCATCAGGACAAAATGCGTCAGCTAAATAGGAATAGCTCGAAGTAGCTGTATCTCGTTGAGAATTGTTTGACTTGGCTTCTTCTGAATTAGGCACTTCTCCAAGTACAGTATTAAGAGCATCATTGACGTAAGAATCAATAATTCTAGTTATATCTTCGGTTAACATTTCATTAGCTCCAGTACTATTTTGAACCATGCTGGTACATTCTTTTGGCTCTTTACAAAACAACCGCTCGACATCACTCATATCAAATAAATTACTTATAAACATGGATGTAGACTTTCTTAATTTATTATTTGTCTGAAAATATTTTAAAAGGAACCTTTTATGAAGTCATATAGAAAAAAATTAAATAATAAATTTCACTTTTACGGTATAATTTCAAATGTATTGCTAAGTGGGATGGGTTGATTGGTAAGTATCTGTATTCAGACTGTATAGATAAATCAAATTTTGTAGTATTAATAATATTTCTGAAGTAAAAAAACACTAACCGCTTCAAAATCTTCATCTCCTTGACCTATAAAACTAGCGTCATTCTTGGATCTGGCGAAATCTGGTACAAATTACAAATAAGTATTCTTTAGTATATTGGATTTTAAAACGAATATCATAGTAATAATTAGTATTCACCTCCGCTCTTTTGGGGGGTAGATGTTACTACTTCAGTGTCTAAATTATTTTCATCTACGTATTTATAATCACCCTTTGATACTGTAAATGTCAAATCATCAACACATGTGTCATCTAAACGAGATGATCGAAACTTTTTTAAGTTGGAAATATACGTCCATGGTTCACCTTAAATGCAAAGTATATCTTATATATATTCATTCATTCATTATTTATATACATTCATTCTTTACTGACCAGATTCTTTAGCTGCAATGGCTATAACATAAGCTTCGTCAAGCACCTGGCTCACCAGATGGACCGCCAGTAACGCAGCCACTCGAGGATCGCAAGATTCGGTTTCATCTTAAATCATTTAATATCACTTACCAAAATGTATTGGAAAAGTAAAAATATAATACTATACACACCTATGTTGGTCATTTTGTACTGATTTTAAATTATATTGTGATTAATGCAAATTGAAAATCACAAAATTATAGTTGTTAATATTTTACGTTTTTCAGTAATAATAAACAAATGCATTGTTTTTTTTAAACCAGCCAGTAATAATAATATAAGGAGGGATTATAATTATTTTTAAATTTTAAGCAAATAAGTACCTAAATTACATACTAAATTCATTTCTGGTTTTGGAACTATTTCTGAGCTTTTTCTGTTATTTGTTTTAATATATATTAGTATAAATAATAAACGCTGGTAGTTTAGATAAAGACGATTATTCATTGAAAACACTGTTGCTATTTCTGTGCCGCCCAGCCAATCGCTATGGTATTTTTCAACCTCGTACTATTTTAGCCAGTTTCTCGATCACCGTGGAAATATGTGTATCGCCACACAATGTAATAACAACTCTATTTATTTCACGGAATGGCTAACAATATCTTTTACGATATATGTACCGCGTACGATATATGTATACTCAGAATAGAAAAACAATGTTTATATGACACTAATAAAAAACATACGTACCCAATGTATAAAAAATTACAAAATAAATTTTATATTTTATATTAAATATTTTTTTATTTTTTTAATTAAGTATTTTTTTATCATACGTATGATAATAAATATTTCAAGATCATTAGAGATCGTAGTCCAATGTCATGTTTAAAATATAACTTACAAAGATGTATTTTATCTATCCACATTTACCTACCTATATTACGAATCATTAACGACATAACTATATGTATAGAAATATATAATAAAATAGAAAAGTGACAACATTTTTACCTACACATATTTCTTTTTACATGTTACTAAATGACACAGAACTTAATGCCTTTTTTTGCCAGTTTGACGGTTAATCTGTTGTTTATTCGCTTAACAAGTGGTTAAAAAACTATTAAAAAAAGAGGACCGAACTTGCTGAAATTGGGTATGGATATTGTCCCCAAAAACACATAGCCAACTTTTTAATCAGTATTTTTGTAATTGTGTTGCAGACATTTCAGCTAAAATTAAAACTAAAAAAAAAAAATTGGTTCTGACCTAGTCAAACTACAAACACATAAAATCTATTACCATTAAAAAAATACAAATTAAATTAGCTACATCACTTGAAAACTTCCGAATAACAGCTAGAACTAAATCGATAATTAAATATAAAAGAAAACAAAAGTTCAGAAAATTGATATTGATACGATTATTAAACTTAACATTTACGAACAATAATAAGGCATAGATGATAGGAGTATCAAGTATGTATAAAAAGTAAAACAATCCATAAAGTAGCAATAGTTACAGCCGGCGCACCCTGCTTAGCCTCTATTTGTAAAGTGACTGGCACCCACTGGACATAAACGACTGTCACTGTTACATGTTTACTATTTACTACCAATTAAGCAAATTAGTTTACTGATTATCCACTGTACCTGTACTTAACAGTAGCTACTATACTTTGAATAGAGTTGATTATATCATCAGGTGCATTTAATAATAATTTTGACAACCTGTATGTTATTTTTTAGGATACATGATTGTTATACTAGATCATTATTATTATTTCTCAAGGTATAGCTACAAAATAAATTTATTTAGCTCAATTAATTGACCGGGCCTTTTTTACAAGTCAACATGTTGTAATTTTCTTTTTGTGTTATTACTTTATTGCATTTTTTTTTTACGTGTCATACAAATGTAAAACATTTTGATGGAATAAATATTTTTGACTTTTGACTTCGTACGCATAGATTTCGATCTTGATAAAACGTATCTGTTCAAAGTTTCATCAAACTCGGGCAAGTAGTTTTTGCGTGTAGGAGTATTTCTAGTTTATTTTTAAATATCTTTTTATATTTAATCACAGATATTTTTTACATAGGAGATAGTCCAATTTCGTATTTTTTTATTGGAAAGGATATTGTTATTCTCTGAGAGGTGGACCACTATTTCAATTTTTGAAAAAATATCTTACCGCAATGGTAAGAAAAAAAAAAGAGATTATTAAATCTTTATATGTTAACCGATTTAAATAAAAAGAAATACTAAATTTAAAGCTAAGCCCATGACAATATATTCTCGAAAAATTCATCCGAACCGGTTAATCTGTTTCTGAGATTAGAGTGCACAAACATACAGACATGTATATACAGACATATAAATTACAAACATACAGACGAACAGATAAAATGAAAAAAACATTGTTTTGGGTTCTCTTGTCCATCCTTGATCTTATGATATTTGACAATATTTTCCATGTGCAGACAGTGATTAGTTACAGTTGTATTATATATATTTATATAAATTTCTGGAACACTTAAAATACATATAATTTTGATAGAGTCAAGAGTGTGCAATGAAAGTTAAAATCTGAATGGTACTCAGAGTGACGCTCTGTTTCTATGTATAAAAGTTATTATTTACATTAGCCATATATTTTTTTCGTGTTGCGTGCACAACTAAAAGAGAAACAGGTAAACAGAAAAGAAAAATCGAAAATGTTAGAAATGGATTCTGTTATTTATCCCTTCTTATATATATTTCTTACCATATATACCTGGTTCTATATTCTTTGAATATTTTCTATGTAGAGGAGTACTCTATAGATTTGTTACAAGTATAGAAGAAAATTTGCTTAGTACCTATTACGTGATCGTCATAAATTGACATAACTTTTTTATTCTTTAACCGTTTCAAATTAAATAAACACTGTGTTTAGTGAAGACTGACAATATATTCCTGAAAAGTGCATTCAAATTGGTTGAGCCATTTCTGACATTAGCGTGCACAAACATACAGACAAACTGAAAAACCATTGTTTTGAGTTCTCTTGCCTTTATAACGGCCCCCATTATGTTTTTTTTTTATATTTTCAATGTACAGAATTCGATCAGTGACAAATTTATTGTATGTATATTATATTAAGTGAATTGGTACAGATCAGCGTCCATGTTGTCGTTTCTATGACAACGGGAGGCTGTTCCGCGACTATCTTCGCGCACAAATCAATGGAATCTTTTTAGGGTTGACACTATATGTATATTCTAAGAAATTATACAAGGAAATATAAATTCTATAAAGGTTTTAATTAGAGGAATGAAGAACAGCAAGATTTACAATCTGAAACTTTGTCGTTAATTAAATAATTTATGTCATGTTTTTATTCAATCGCATCATCATAAAAATCTCGTAATAGTCTTTGTGCAACCATATATAACCTTTATCTAAAGGACCTTTATCTACACACTAGTATCTATGTAAGTTTGTTTGCTTACCATATACGATAATAAAAAAAAAGTTTGTTTGCTTACCATATACGTAATCCATATACGATATCAGGCTATAAGGAATTTCACAAGAGTCCTGATTTATGACTGGGTAAGATACCTTATCGTAAAAAAACAGGACAGGAAAATAATCCTATAACACTAATAGTGTTTAAAATATAAATTTGATAAAAAAGTAATATAATATCCACAATATTAAATAAAAATCAGCGAAGTGTAAACCCTGTGTTCTCGTCTCGGCGAGTGCGCAAAACGGCACTCTCAGTCGAGCCCTCCTCGGCGACATCACTCCTTCCTACTACCTTATTGTCCCAACCCCTGAAAAGTAAACAGTGATGCCAACAATGTGACCTATATTTTAAAGTGTGATATTCCCTTCATAACATTAGGACAATCTTAAAGCATCATTATGCATTGACGGTATTTTTATGGGTAAGTTAATTTTTATTATGATATTAAACATTTCCTTTGCTACATTTTGAATTAATATATATAAATGGAATCTAATTCGCTCAAGATTTAGTAGCCTATTCAACTTTTTGATGTAAAATTGCATTGCTTGTTACGTTTTTGAAATAAACAAAACTATTAACAATATTTTTTATTAAATATGTTAAACCCGGCTATGTTCACGTAAATTAATCGGAATTTTCCCTGAATGACTTCGTAACAACTCGCGTAAAATTTCAGTAAATTTACGAGAACTAAAATATTTATCTAATAATCATCATGGTTTACGAAAATTTAATTACAAAAATATACCTAGAGACTAGACCGATATATTCATGAAATATTTTAAATTTTAGAACTATACAAAAATGAACACTAAAAACTTTAACGATGACGCCACTAGTACAGACGATAATATTCCCATTGCTGTTCAAATATTTTTATGGAAGCAAACAACACCTTTTATGCGTCCGAGATTTGGAAAAGTACATGATGCTACATGCATGGTTAGTACATTGTTATCTATAGAGTTATACTAGTTTGTAAACACTTTACTATTTATCTAAATTCAAAAACAAAAACACACGCGTGTGACATGGTCAACTTTATGACTTCAGATAAATGTATATGTATAAATATACAAGGTTATTTGTAATTAATTGGCCACCTCTTGCAGGCAGGCTCTCTACATCAATCCCAACAACTTTTGTTCTACGACTTTTTAAAATTAATTGTTTTGAAAAAGTAAATTGTTTTTAAAATTTAAGTTAAGTTTGTATGGGAAACAAAATTTATTTATTGCCTCTGAACTGGCATTAATTCTAAGGGTAGGTATGGCGCCCGGGCGTTGTCAAAGTAATAATTAAGAGAGGGTGCTAACTATTTTTTTGTTTCGTGCTTTTCCTGATGTTGATTAAGAATTGTAAAAAGTCGCAGAGCAAATGTTGTTGGCATTGACGTAGAGAGGCTGTCTGCAAGAGGTGAACAATGAATTACAAATATCCCTGTATATTTGAAATAAAAAAGGTGTTTTTTTAAACATATTTAAAATATCATTAAAGGAACACCAATTTTTTTTGCAAAAGTAATTACCTAACCTAACTAGATACTCCTATCAATATAATAATTACTTAATAATCATTTCAATTTCATATATATGTACCCGTATTCTTTGTTTTTATTAACACGCAGTTCTGTCAACGAGCTCCAGGACACCACGTGAGTTTCTAAATAATTTTAATCATTTAAATGCGCTTTTTACCCTAACTGCATGGAATATCTAAGGAAAATTGCCTGTATTTTTAATATGATAATTTATTCAATAAATAGTATGTAGTTTAATTTTCTTTCCGCAAGTATACCATGTATGTGTAAGATATTATCTTTTAGTTTTAGTTACATTGCAACCTAAATATAATTTGTTATTTTCATTAGTAATTGTTATTGTTACTTTAACCTATGTAATTAGATTATTTATTACAAGTGGAATGTAAATTTCTAACATTAAAGATTGACAGATGTGTGGCACACAGTGGCAGTTGACAATTGACATTTGACAGCTGTTTTTTACAGCTTATTTTTATTTGTTATTGAGTTTGTTACATATTATTATTTTTTATTTAGAGCATTTCTGAGTTAAAAATATATACTATTACAATCCAAAACCTGAAACAATGTTATTTTTTTCATGAAAATCCTTTAGGAGTTAAAAGAAGCCTGTAAGGTAAGTTATAAAATTTATTTTATTTATCAGTTATTTACTTTGATTTTAAATACCATTAATAAAAAATATGATTTCAATGTGGTATTCAATTATTATAATTTTAAAATTAGTTTTCAATAGTTTTAACAACAGCTGAAGTGATGTTTGCAATTAGAAACAGAGTCAATAAAATATCCAATTATTTTCAGTCATTTGAAAAAGTTTTAGTGCAAAATCTGCGATTTGGTCTATCGACAAGTCTCACTGAAGCAATTGAAACTATCCCACGATGGAGACTCATACAAGCTTCCTTGCCGCATGTCATGCATGCCCTCGCTGGTCTTTTACACACCAGGTAAAATAAAAAAAAACTTTATTTAAACATATAACCCTCGTTCTTAGAAATGTGTTAAAAATATGTTTCTCTTTAAAAATATATGTTTATTGTTATCATAAAACTTCTGACTATTGCATAACTTAAATTTTGCTCACAATAATCCATAAACTTCAGTTGTATCGTAATTACAGCCCAAACTTATATTTGTGCATCGTTAAGAATTAAATAATTATTATAAATTTAAAATAATAGTAAAATTAATATGACTAGTTTTTGTGAATTAGCAGAATTGCAAATAAACAAAATTACAACAATTTTATGACCATTATTTTGAGATCTGCCATGAGGATGATCTAAACATATTTTATTTTAAAATTTTGTCTCTATTACAATTTGATTATATGATTAAATGACGACAAAACTTTTTTCTATACTTCGTACAAAAGAAAATTTATTATTACAGAGTAAAAGACAACATGCAAACATTAGGCAATGTGGAAACCAAACTCCTTTACACTCTCCATTGGATCCTTCTTGATGCTTCAGATGAGTGTGCCGACAATGATTATGAAAATGGAAAATATTTCTCCAACCCATTCCATTACTTGTTTTCAGTGCCAGCTATGACTGTGAGTAACTTTTCATGTTTATTTTGTGTTAATTTTACAGTAAATGTATTAATGTATTGATGGTTCAGGTTACATTATAAATAATATTCTGAATTATTTTTAATTAAGCTCTGTAATGTATTTATAACATTAATAAACATAAAATTCATAAGTTTTCTTTAAAAACCTGTTGGTGTAATGGTTAGTGATCCTGATTGCTGAACCAAAGGTTGTGGGTTCACTTCTCACATAAGCCAGTTGTTGTTGATCCATAGACTTGTTTCGAATTTGCATGTACTTTGTGTATTTATATGTTTGAGAAGCCTATGCAACACAGGGACATATAATCCCTAATACAAGAGTTGTCTTTAAAAAAAAAGTTATCACATCTTTAGTAAAAATAGTTTTTTTAGGCCATTAAAAATAAATTAAATTGCTTTTTTTCAGCTCTTTGTCTTTCTCTTCGCCCCACTATCCCACCACTTAAAAGAGTCGGACTTTACAAATAACTACCGTCTCGAAAACGGCCTCAAGCTATGGCAAGCTATGTGGGAATTCCGGCACCCAGACTCTGCCTGCTTCACTATGCTAGTGAAGCCCAAACCCAGACCACTAGGGGGAAAGTACTCCAAGAGGAACCAACATGGGGATGTGTTCTTGGGTCGTAAGTATTCAATTATATATCATATTCATTTCCTTTCTGGCTTTGCATTGAATTAAAAACAAAAAACGATATAATAATTTGTTACTCAATATATTTAATAAAAGATTACAATTTTTCTACTATTGGATAAATAAAATTATTAAAACTTTGGGCTTACTAATAAACTAAAAATAAGCATTACTTAAATGAGTATTACAAACACAGGTAAGTTCTCCAAAGAGGAGAGTATAGTTAATGGCAGTCCTCCAAGTCAGAACATCTCAGTGTCTCATTCAGAAGCCCCGTCCAAGCAAGCCAGCACTGAGGAGGAGCCGTGGCTGTCGTCTCCTAAAGACACAATCTTTCCTGAAACTATTCCCGAAGAGAGTTCAAGCACTGAAGAGGAGCATGTGGTAATCAATTATTTAAATATATTAAACTAGTTTCGACGTGATTTAGTCCGGATTGACTACATGGATAAGATCGTGAGAAACATTGATATGATTCTCTTTACCATATTCAGTTCTCATTCAGTACTGTAGTTCAGTATTTTTTTAATTTGGTTTGTACAAAATGCTCTTTTATATAAACGGTATAAGCCTGTATGTATCCATTCATAATGTTTTAATGAAAACTATAAAATCGAATTGGAAGACTCGACACATATAAACATACCAACGCTTTCTCTATAACATTATTATTGATAATTAGAATAATATCATTAGTTTTAAAATTTTCTTCTTCCTTATACTTTAAAATAAAAGGTTTTTAAATATAAAAAAAAAATATTTCAGTTCATATACCGTCTTCCTTCTGAGCAAAACTTTGGTGGAACAAACAAAGGTGCATACACGGTGTACGCGGCTGACCCCAGCATATTCCAACTGCGAAAATCAGATAGTACCAAACCAACTCTGCCTGGTATTAAGCCTTTACCCCCGATCACAAAAATGAGGTAAAACACACACACAGAAACACACTAAACCATATAACAAAATAAATAACATATATCTTTTTTTCTTTAGTTCATCGGATAAAGAATCTTTAACGGATAGTGGTGGTCCCGGGGTTAAAACTACACCTACTTCTACAGAAAAACCACCGACTGCTAAACAAATACAACATGTAAGTAATACAAACATAGTTGTATATATTTGTCGATGGGAGAACCTAACAAATAAAAGCTACCCTTCGTATGGTGAGTAAAAGAGACGGATGCTAAACCCTCTTTTATCCTCTACTTGTGTCCTCGTCTAGTGAGTTCCTATACTTCATGAGTGGCAATGCTTTTGCAAATGTTTAGAAACGGCACCGCTTACCATCAAAGGGACTGTCTGTTGGTTTGTCACATAATCTCATGTATATCATTATATATGAAATTCACTAGTATATAGATTATTTTTAGGGCTTAATATTGCATATTATAACTTGATTTATAGGATTATAATTTTTAAGCTTTTAAAATCTTACTGAGCCAAATAATTAATCACAAAATATCTTCGATCTCCAGGTAGCATCAGCAACATTTCTAGATGTGGCCACAATGCGTTGTCTGTTTGCGTCACAGTGGCAAGAGGAAGGAGTGTATTGGGCATTACATTACTTATACAATAGGTTAGTATCTATGTACACTTTACACATTTTACAAAACATACATCCGTGTTATTTCTGACAGATTACGTGATATTTGTGACGATATCTCCAAACAAGTTCAACCAAGGAAGAGAAGTAACTCCTTGCCGATACCCAAAATAGAAGTGTCGATATACCAAAGCCCAGATATAAAGGAGAGAGATTCTTTAAAGAATTTCATTGAAATCCCTGAAGTGAAGGACGTTTCAGTGTTGGCCGAAGTTCCCTTGGCTAATATTCCGAAAATAGAAGAAGATAATGTTATGAGGAGGAGGGCCAGCGAGAAAGTTAAGCGCAAAATGAAAATGGCCGACCTTAAAGCCTTTGTAGAAACAAAGTTACTGTCAAAGTCCGAAAAAGCTTTGGAAAAAATTGGTCAAGACGATCATAAATTCAGTTTTCATACTGCAGTAAGAATGATATCTGTAGCTATATTTTTTTTATATGTGAAATTATTATTATTATTATCGTATGTTTTATTAATAATTTAAATGTTTTAGGAATATCATAGAAGTTTAGATAACGCTGATGATAGACCAAATTCAGCATTGGCAAGTAATTTTTCGCCATTGGCTCCACGATTTACCGGAGAGTTACTTCCATGTAATCTTGTAAAAGGAAAAAGTATGCCTAGCCTTAGGTAAGTACAAAACATACAATTAAATAGTAATTTTTTCTTGTATATTTTCATAAGTAGATTTAGACCAGAATTTGACAAAGATATTCATTTTATATATAACACAACTCGGCAATAGATAAAATTTTTTGTAATATTTTTATTTAGATTCAACTTAAAAATTTCTACATTTTATTAATGACACAAAAATATTTTTAAAGTTTCTCGACTTCTTACAACTTATCTTCAGGCACAGCATGCGTTTTCATATTTTGGTATTGAAGACTATTTTTCTAAATTTTCTATTTAAAATGTATTTTTCTCTTTCTCCCGTGATTTTTGCGCTTAATCTATTATATCGGATGAAATGGTCGTTAGCTGTCTGATAGACGAGCTAGCATCCAATGGGTAAGTTGACATAATCAAAGAGCTTTATTACTTAGTCTCAATACACCAAATATAGAGAACATACTTTTTTTATTTTATGCCTAGATTTGACCGTGTTTATTTCGTGAGGCTGTACATATATTAGAGAAGAAGTTTCTAGAGCTTAGCTTGTCAACTCATGAAGAAGTTATATACACTTATATACATATATACTATTGCTAGTACATAAGACATGAGCTTAATATCTTTCTTTAATACGGTTCAAATGTTCCTGAAGAAAATTATAGTAACCATAATTGTAGCTTTAAACACGCTATACATGCATGTTTTTAAATAAAAAATAAGTCGTCATATATCATGCTTTCTACCCTCAAACAAAGTGATAAAAATATATAAAAATTGTTTAATTCGCACAATAGCTCGTTCGTATAAAAACAATTTCAATTTGAAATCCACTTTTAATAATTACGGGTCAAATGAGGTCAACTTTTGTAGATATATTGGTGAGATAAAGACGGAACGTGCTCGAGGAGTCACGAACACAAAGCCTTCAAATATACAGAAGAAGAAAAACCCTATTATTACAGTGACTGAACACACGCCTACGCCCTCTCCTGATTATCTTTCTAAAACCAGACAAGTATGTTATTTAGCAAAGATATTTCTTCCTAGTTCGTCTCTATAGACCAATTTATTTTAGAATCCCGAAAAAACGTCTTCATAAGTGCAATGTGTGCCTTTTTGACTTTAAAATATTTGTCTCTTAGTTTAAATTAAATAACCAGTTAAATAACAACAATTTGGGAATTTGTCATGATCATAGTGGAAAACAAAATACTCTTATATTATCCGTTCACGATCTTTTGATAGAAGGATTAATTTAAGAATAATCCCATTTTATTCATAGGGTTCTCTAGAGTCCCAGATGGATTCAGTGAGCATGCAAGGTTCACAACACATACCTACACCAGAACGAAAACCGAGTCTCACTCGTTCACAAACCGATTCCAACATCACCTACATTGTAGAGGATATACAGGAAGCCGCCGGCTCGATACATTACATTACTAAGGAAGGGGATATCGATTTTCAAGTTATACTTAAGGTATATCAATATAATAATCGGTTGCCATCAATTCCAGATTTCAATTTATAAATAAATTTGGTTTGTCTTATAGGCGGTATATTCTGTTTCAACCATGGAGAGTTTCTACATAACGATAAGAGTAATGGAAGTTATGTTAAATTTAGTGGATACTTTAATGGAAATAGATGTCCACAAAAATTGGCACTCGGATCCAGAACACGATCCTCAACCAGAAACTGTAGACCCAATAGCTGAATTCCAGAAGGATAAGGAAAATAAGGTTGCATTTTACTAAAATAAATTATACAAATTCCTTATGAATTACTTATTCAAAGGGCATTAATTCCAGGAGAGAGATTCAGGTATTCCTGGAGCCCAAAGTCAAGAGTCCACAAATGTTGACGACGAAACTAAGGAAAAATCAAAGGACGAAGAAAATTTCGACTGTCCATACTACATGCTTATGTATATTATTCTTAGGTACAGCTAAATTTACATTTTGACGGAATAACTATAATATACTAGGGTTACATTGATCGGTACTGAATTCGATTCCAAAGCTTCAATTGTATAAGTTCAAATACTACAATCTTTAACAAAAGGAATAATTATTTTTCTGAGGCATTAAACATTATATGTATAATTATTATATAAATTAAATATTATTGAGCAAAGCTCATGTAGTTTGCTTCAATGCTATCTCCCTGATACTTCTTCTTCTGTATTACTATACGGATTGTCATCGGGATTTTTTTATCAGATAGCACCATTATCATCGATAGTCTAGCAATAAAAAAGTCAGTGATCGGTCATGTACATGAGGAATAATCACCAAAAAAACAAAATTTCGCAAAATGTACAAATAAAATTATTGAATCTGCGCCCAAATAACAGTCAGAATGGTTGTCAACCTGGTATGTAATTGCAGATTATTACGTCAGCTAGGCTGTTCTCATGGCTGTACATCAGCTATACGAGGACCTCAAGCTGAATGTCTTCGAGTACAAGCTCGTAACTCATTAAGACAATTACGGTCTGCTTCAGTGACTAAGTTCACTCTTCGTCTGAAGGAAATGACAAAGTTCGCTCCCATCAGGGAAGTGTTGGATAACCTTCATGCGACCTTGGGATATTGTGTTGAACCAGCTACTATGGTTTCCCCAATGAGTTAGTATTTAAATTGATTATATTTTATTTTGTTAACGTACAATTTTTTAAAGATGGAAATTTTGTTTTTACTTTTGTTTTAATTGGTAAGTATATCTGTAAAGATCCTAAACCAAAATTCAACCTCATTGGAGGCAGTTACAGTTGTAATCCATTTAAACCAGAGACGCAGTATAGGCTGGTATAGCTAATAGTTTTAGGCACTTCAAAGGAGATTCTCTATTACAAAATTGAATAAATGATGAATTTTATATTTTCCAGATCAACAAAAGAGGAACTTTGTAAAGTCCCCAGATATAAGTCACTTACAGTCTGGTTACGCTACCAACTTCGGAGCGGGACATGGTCCTAACACCAACAGGGCCATCGAGAACTACATAGTGGAGACTACATTCAGAGTTCTTGTTACTAGATTTGCACTTATGCATAAGGAATTAAAGCTCCTGGATAATTCTGTAAATAATACAACTATTATTACAAATAATGCTAAGATTCATCTATTCAAACTTAGGCCGTTGCACGCGAAACTCATGAAGTATCGAAAGCTAATGAGTAAATTAAATGAATGAATAGATTCAAAAATTACAGCTACATAAACTCGAATGACTCGATGACGAAATATTGTATGCACATTCATGCAATTATATATATAGACATTTAAAGCCATAACTCCGGCCGGGGGTACAATCATAAAAAATAAATAGCACATCTTGATCATGAGTCTTAACACTTTAGTTATGGAGTGTACAGACAGACGGACAGACATCCTTGACGATTCTATAAAGTATGTTTCGCTACTTAATACACAATAATGAATTTATTAAAAAAAAAACTCTTACAGGCTCTCTACGCTGAAGTGCGTTTATTACTTAGTTACGTCAGAGAGGCTCATGGCGGTCAGTTCCGTATGGTAGCGTTCAGCGCATTACTTGATACATCAGAAAAACCAGGAACACAACCTAAGGAAACCAACATGCAGACTACAAGGGTTATAAGGTCAGTTTTACACTTATTTTATTTAAAATAACGTATAATAGAGAAGTAAATTAATAATAATATTTGATATAATATTGAGGTACAGTTCTCATGTATATTAAAGTAACAAAGTAGTATCGCACATGTGTGTGTAGACACGTGTCTCGTGCGGAGGAGGAGCGTGGTGCGGACGCAGACGGCGCGTGCGCAGACGACAAGGCGCACAAGAAGTTCACCTTCAAGAAACGAAGCACGTCCTCTACGGGGGCTCATGTATGGACGATTTCAAGAATTATTCTTAAATCTTATCTTAAATAATGTATTGTCTTTTTTGTTGTTTTTTTGTTAACATTAATATACTTTAACTCAATCGTTGAATGATGTCAATTTTGTTGTTTGATGTATTCTTGTTAAATGTTCAAGAAAAGATGGGGATCATAGAAGAATTTTTATATTTATATTGTATAGAAATATAAAGTATTATTAACTAAAATGCACTAGAAATTGTTGCTTTTCATCATTAGTAATAGTTTCACTGGGGGCACTTATAATATTTTCTAAATATGATATTATTAACTTCTGAAAATTTCAGAGCTTACTAGAAACAGAGGGCGGCGATGAATCCGCCAGCCAGTCTCCCCTCTCAGTACGTACACGTAGATATCAATTGACTCCGCGACAGTCGGAGAGGACCATACCCTCCGCGTCCTCGGCCGACATCACTCCTCACCACAAGATAACGCACTCCAAGTCTCTGAACTCCAAGTTTCACATCAGCGGGATAGGTAAGGATATTTTACTTTATAAATATGTATGTATTTATTATTTAAGCTTCTGGTCTGATCTTCTTTTTGTCTATTTATTCTTTATTACACAATTTATATAAAAAGGAAAGTACGACAGGCAGACTTTATGCTAATTGACATTTTCTACCAGCCAACTCTTACAAGTATAGGAATTAATGACAGTAGGCGTGCAAAAACAAATTTACAAACATTGACTGCCTAAATATAAGTCTTCTGACTGCCACGAGTTAAGTTCCAAATTGTAATTCGGATACTTTTAGTCTGCCATAGGAACTGCTCGCACACTGTCCTACTTACATCGACTATATAAGTATATATAACAAAAGTCCTAGAACTTCTGCCACATTTTGATATATACGGACACTTGTAATCCAAAAACAAGCAGATCTATGGTTGATTGCAATGATTGGTACCACTTTTGTCGCAGTGAAGTGGTTTCGTCAGAAGCCCCCTCCCCAGCCGTTGGTTCGTAACGGGGCAGGGTCGGGCGAGTCGTTGCCTATATCAGGCAGCATGGCGTCCTTAGCGCGCCATCACGCACAGCCCGCAGTGTCACGGCCAGTGCACGTCAAGAGACGGGTCGGGTACACGCTTAACAGGTTATTTTTACATTTAAGAATTTAATTTAATTATTTTAATTTGACAAGAATTATAATAATAATAATAATTTCAGGACAAATTACTTACATTGATCTAACCCTTAAGTAAGCAAATTATTTGCTTGTTTTAAGAGTTTTAGACAACGATACAAATACATAGAAATACACATTATAAATACTGAGAATATATTTAATAAACGACCAAACCCAGAAATAGACATATTACATACATACATGCCTATGCTCATTACATACATGCCCGAGCCCCGTCAAGTTCGAAGAACGTTAGAACGCCGCTATACGTTAGGCGTCTGCGCTAACCACTCTACCAACGGGGCGGTACATGTACGCCATGCAGGTACTAGTTCAATAAATAGAAATCCTGATTCATAAATTTTTATTACAGAGCAAGAAAACGAGTGGAAGATAGATTAAACAGATTTGGTCTCAGAAAGATGGGGAAGAAGAGAGATGGAAGTATTGAAGAGACGTCTGGTGGATGTAAGTCACTGTTGTGTCTAATATATATTGAAAGAATTGCTTATGGTAATACAATAATTAATTTCCAGACATGTCTCGTCGTGGTTCAGCGGAGGGTGGTTCAGGCGGCGGCGACTCAGAGGTGGTGGTACTGAAACGACGGAGACTTGTAGCGGCCGCGCCATTATACGCTGGCCTGGCGAGGTTCAGTTTCCTGCTAGATGCCACGCAGCCTGGAGCCACTCCTGATGCCTTGTTTATGGCGGCTTTATTGGATCTTGTGAGTACAATAATGTACACTTATTTACTAGGCAATCACCACGCTAACGTTTAACTGAGCCAGTGAGATTTAAATTAAATCAAAAGCTAAAAATTTTATCAGATTTTCTTTGTTCGAGGGACCCCACATGCCCGACTAACGTAAACAAACTCGCTCCAGCTCTTTCAGTTTGACATCATGGAAATCCAAGATTATTTCTTGATTATTTCTCAAGAACAGGATTATTCTTGAAATTTTAATTATTATATATAAACAAACCGATTCAGTAGTTTCGGAGGACAAGCGTTACAAAGAATACATTGACCCCTGACTACGAAGAGATCTCCCTCGCTCAATAAATATATATAAAATAATATGTATAATATATTTTTTTTAGCCTCATACAGTTGTAGTCGGTCGTGCCGCTATGTTGCTGGAATGTGCACATTTAGTTCACAATTGCAATAAGGGTCAATGGCCGTACTGGCTCAAATCTAATATGGCAAAAAATCCTTGTAAGTTTTTTTATAGTAATAATATATTTAAATCCACATATTATATTTACTTACCGAAATATTTAATTTAGTGTCATCAGGTCCACTACTACTTAGACGACAACGCTTGGCGGGCAAGCTGTTTTATCAGTGGGCGGAGGTAAGTTATATTGTGAAGTGAGATAAAAACAAAAAAATCGAACAAGTGCAAGGCAGACTCGCGCAGTATGGTTCAGTACTTTTATTTAATAATAAAACATATTTGTTGTATGGGACCCTCCATAAATAGTTTTTTTTATTTTGCTTTTTAGTATTTGTTGTTATAACGGCCTCAAAAACAAAATATACATTATCTGTACAACTATCACGGTTCATGAGATACAGCCCGGTGACAGACACACAGACGGATAACGAAGTCTCATTAATAGTGTCCCGTTTTTGCCCTTTGGGTACGAAACCCTAAAAAATCCATAATATCGATTGCTTCAAAACAAAATATCTGTTAAAATATTATAAATCTGTGTATTTAGATATATTTTATTTTATCAGGCCATAGGTAATAGACTAGAAGACATGCTGATTGAAGACAAAAAGCACATAGACACAGTAGTAAATCTCGTCAACGACCCGGACGGACAGAGAGAGCTGTTACAGCAAGACGAAGAGGAGGATTTTCTGGATGAAGGTACTTGAATATAACAATTTTGGTGACCTGTTGGTGTAATGACTCTGAGTTCTGATCTATCCGTTCTTTCTGTGATTCACATAATTTTGTTCCGAGTCTGGGTGTACTTTATATTCATTATTTATATGTTTAAAACCAGCGACACAGGGATAATATAATAATAAGAAGAGTTGTCGTTAAAATAAAAAATAAAAAAAAAAATATCTAGACCGTTATAAATGAATATTGTTGGTATACTTCCAGCTAGTATCCGTCTTCCTGGTAAAACTATTGGCGCTGAATGCCCTCGAGCTCTTAGAATAGTCGCTTGCATGTTGCTATTTGAAATTACCGCGTTTTTACGAGAAACATATCAAAACCTACCAAAGTCCTGTCGCTCTTCACTGAAGGAAAGAGGACCTTGGGACCGAGTATACAGGTACGACTTTTGCATGACTCCTTGTTATTATTTGGTAAGTAGTTACAATATCTTCTTTGTGTCAATGATTATTTTGTTATTATGTTTTGCGAAGGTGGATGCAAAAGCGGAGACGTTTATTGTGTAATAATAAGTGAGTTGATTATGTTTCGTTATTTAGTAATGATTAAGAAGTACATATTGTGATGAAACTTTTCATTTTAACAGGGCTCTTAGCAGTCAACACACATTAATGCCAGTCGAGTATGTTGATCAGAGATAATGCATGTTTTTGCACAATATGTGCATGCACATAGTTTGTAAATACAGATTATAAAACAACACATAAAAAATTTATAACACCATAGTATTGTGATAGTAGGTATGGTAGGTCATAAACATTCTATATGATTCTGATGAAATTGCTAAAAATGCAATAGTATAAATAGACAAATTATAAAGTAATTTTTATTCTATAATCTGCCATTCTCTGTGGTCTTCTTTAAAATCTCTTAAACGTTTTTATTGATGCAATAAATACTAAAGGACTACTACTAAATGCATGGTGTAAAAACATTATAATTTTTAATAAAATCGACTAAAAATTTACAAACTGATATCAAACTTTGTGCAACTTATTTTAGCTTAGAATTAATTAGCGCTTTATTGTATTGGCATGTCGAGTTATTAATACAAATAAGTGACTATATAGAAATCAAATAGACTATAGCTTTAGTGCGTACATGTATAATTATTCTTAATATCCAATAATTAATTCAGAGAAGCAAACCGTCGATGGAGTATGGCCTTGTCCAGTATGGGACACTCTCAAGCATCAGCACAAAGTCTTCAGTCGATAGCTGGCGCTGAAACTGAAAGAAAGATATCATTTGTGCTTCATGAACCAGAGAATGTGTCTGGCGGAAGCAATGTTACTGTAAGAAAAAATAACATATACTTTTTAATTTTATACAGTAAATTTAGAGCTTAAAACACTTTGATAATTTAAATATTGGTGCATTTTGTACAATTTAGTTACCTGAAGTAATGCCAAGTGGTGATGAGAAGAAGTCTCGTCTGGGGTCTCGTGCTAAGGGCATCACTCGTCGCAACACTCAGCAGCATGCGGCCTACGGGTCCTTCAAACGACGATCTATCAAACTGAGACAGAAGGACTCCAGGGAGGTCGATGACTGTAAGTTTTAAAGTTCTTTGATTGACAAATATTCAAGAAATATAAGAAAAATATATATATTATGAATATTTTTATCTGCAATCTATTTAAAAATTATCCCAAAAAATAAGTATTTAAAATGTATTTCACAATTTGCAGTTGTCACTCGAAGGTCGGATTCAATTCAGAGTAGAAGAAAGGTGTCTTCTTTATCTGATAGAAGTGATACTTCGGAAATTTATACCGGAACAGGTAACTATATTGCATCCCCTGTACTATGATCTCGCCTTTTCACAACTACTGTATTACTATTAGCGACTTCTGTTTGGTTTATGGTATCCCCTACTATGGTTACCTCTATTAATCTCTCACTGTATCTCTTACTACCGTCTCCACTACTCTCCTGCTGTCTCGTCCTCTCTATCATCGTCTGTACGTGTACCATATGGAGGTGGTACAGTGATAATGGCCAACGAAGTGGACAGTGGTGGTGAGGAGAGTCCCGGCGTGTTGTCGGACGACCACGACCACCCTCCCGACAGCCCCGACAGCAACTCCACCGACCCACCCGTCACCAACAAGGGCTTCCCTTGGCTCAAGGTAATTATTATATGGTCCCGTAAGTATTGCATTATTCTTATACTTAATAGTGTTCAGTGTCGTACATTTTTTTACAGGTCATAGTTAAGTTTCTAAATTCGTTTAACTACGTATGCTGTCATGAAAACTTCTGTCATCCTTACTGTTTCCGTCGTAACATGCGCGCCACGGTGAGACTGATGAAGTCTGTACAGAAGGTAAAATAAATATACTATTGTATTGACGTGTTTACATTTCAAGGATATTTTACTTTACAAAAAATATTGTTTTAGATTTATGGTGAAAAGTTTGGCCCAGAAATGAGTACTACAAGTAACGAGGAGGGCTCCTCCGAAACGAGACGCGGGAGGAGAACGAGAAAGCCCTCGGAACACGCAAGCGATAGGTAGATTAATATTGTCGGGCAGGATACCCTCGAAGCAAAATAGATACGAAAATAAGTCGTAATTGCAGAATCGACCGCTCGGTGTTAGAGAGTGCGGGGCTGGCGTACCGCGCGGCGGGCGGGGAGCCGCCCCCGGCCGCCGGCGAAGCACCCGCCCCTCCCGCCGCGGGGCTGCCCTACCCGCCCGCGGAGCCGCCCGCCATACTCAAGTACATCAAGACGCAGGTATAGAGTGAGCTGGAGCAATAACAATTCGCTTCGATAAGTAGCAGTAACGGAGTTTCCCCGCGGCAGGTGCGCGAGTGCTACCAGGCCCCGCTGGGGGCTCTGGTGAAGGGCGCGTCTGCTCTCTCCGAGGAGGTGTTCCAGCAGGCGGCGGGCGCGGCGTGGCGCCTGCTACTGGAGCCGGACCGCGAGCTGAGCTCGTGCGCGGCGGCGCTGTTCGCGCTGGCGGCGGTGAGGGCGCCCGCCGCGCCCAGGCACCTCATGCAAAGGGACCTCAAGCATCACGACCCCGCCGTCAGGTACCTCGAAACTCAAGAAAACATTAATTTTTACACCCTGCGATGATACTTTTGAGATTGATTCCTCGTGTATCTTGAAAGTCGTCGAAAGACCATTATAATTCGGTCTATCGGCATGAAACACCGCCCAAGACTAAACGGCGCAAAAGTCTAAATTTAGGTGTCGGAGGGGACTGCTAAGGATGAAGAACGGGCGTGCTTTACGTAATTAATAGAAGAAAAAAATATTTTAGTTTTACTGAAATATACCACTATAATTTTTCTTATAAATATACAATGAAATAAAAAACCGCTTCCCGCCTCGCTCCGTTTAGAATTGGTAAAGTGACTGGACGATTTCCAGAAAGTCACGGTTTCGAATCTCTGTTCACATCAGTTCATATTTCATTTTATGTTCATTTAAAATTTAAATAAGTTTACCATAACTACACATGTTAATAGATTTTTTCAACCATGAGACTCTCTTACTTAACATTATTTTACTCAACTATAATTATTCAACTAACTTAATTTATTTTTTTGCAGAATTAATGCAATTCTTCGTTTCCAAGTCATGTGGAAATTGCGATACCAAGTGTGGCCTCGCATGGAGGAAGGTGCCTCTGTGACGTTTAAAGTACCTCCCCCTGGCATCGAGTTTACCCTGCCGTCTCCCAAAATAGGTATTGAGTCCTTGGCTGTAGTGGACCCGCCATGGAGTCCGCTAGTCAAAGATAAGGACATGGAAATGACATTGAACCAGGAGAGACATGTAAGTTGGGTTAACTGAACCCTTAGGGTGTAAATAACTTAAAAACAATAAAATAAGTCCTGAAGTCGCAAACAAATGTACCATTGCCACAAATCATAAAAGTGTACACCTTGTTCTGTCCTTGTTTTCATGTAGTCAATTAGTGTATATATACCCGAAATCCAAGCTATCCTTACTTTGTATTGTCACATCTCTTCTCTTACCTTTGTTTAAGATAAAGATTTGGATTTGGAGGATTGGACCTTTGCCATGTTCTGCCTTACTGCAACTGTGAATGTTATAAATGACTTTTTAAATGTTATTCTAATGTAGCTCTTAATATTACTTAATTATTCTAAATATTATTAGCACAGTATAGAAAAAACGATTAAATAAAAAATTAAAACCAAATGTATCAGCACAAACCAGTACACAAACTTAAAATATTTTTAATTGTTAAAAATTTTACTGCATAAACCATCATCACTCATTGCTCTAGTAAACATTTTATGTATATTTTATTTATAAGTCCCTTACACCTACATTGCAATGTAAGTTGACGTGCAAAAACAACGCACAAACGTATCACATGTATTTATATAATTTAGACTAGTATTGATTATATACCCTAAAAACATAATTGTTAATGTTTATTAAATGTATCAGCGAACCATGCTCACAACCCATAAATCTTCAGACGACAGCTATTTTAATTAAATCCTAAATAAAAAAAAAGGTATAAATAAACCAGAAGTGATCTTCAAATATAGTTTATTTATTTATTTATTTATTAAATAGGAAGCCAACGCTTATACAATATTTATAATCTTACTCTATGTAACACAAAACATTAAATTTCTTAACTTATTAACATTGTATAAACACTTAAAGGCTAACTCAGCATTCATAAAAAAAAATCATTTTGCCCGCCTAAAAAGTAAAAACAGATCGTAAAAAAAAACAAAATATTCATACAAAAAAAAAAAAAAAAAACTTAAAAACTACAAAAAATATAACAAAGTTGAGAAGTAAATAAATCTGATCCTTAGTATCAAAAAAAAAAAATATGAGGTCGCCTTAAGCCTTCAGTTCATTTTTAAGTATTTGCTTAAATAATGAGGATGACTGACAAAAAATATCTAATTTACCTTTTTTAAAAATGTTATTATACGCGAGTAATATTCTGTTAATAGGAGCGTTCAAACCTAAGTTAGTCCTTGTCCTCCGTGGCTTAAAAGTTTCTTTATTCTTTACATGAGACCTTGCATTATGTTTTGGTATTGATAGATTTACTCTATTCAAAAGATCCGAGCTATCAAAGTGCCCATTTATAATTTTATGGAGAAAACAGAGATCAAGTAAATTTCTACGATTAAACAGTGCTGAAGCCTTATATAGCGTTAGAAGATTAGTATACGACTTATCCTTTTCAGAGATATTATGTTTGAAACTTAAGTGACGTAAAAACTTTTTTTGAACCCTTTCTATTCTGTCCTTGTGTGTTTGGTAATATGGGTTCCATGCGATAGAGCTATATTCTAGCCTGGTCCGTACCATTGAATTATACAATGCAAGTTTGGTAGACGGTTTCTTAAATTCCTTTGTATTTCTAATAATAAACCCCAGAACCTTCAGCGATTTTTTAATTATATTATCTATGTGCGGTACAAAACTCAATTTACAGTCTAGCGTTATTCCAAGATCATCAATTTGGTTTACGTTTTTTAAAATATTATCGTGTATTCTATAATTAAATTTAACATTTTTATTTTTTCTACTAAAGGTAATACCATAGCATTTTAGATGATTAAGTTTTAAGTTGTTATTGTCACACCATACCGACAGCCTATCTAAGTCCTGTTGTATTTTAATGGAATCATTAATATCCCGTACCACTTTGTACATTTTAAGATCGTCAGCATATAGTTGAAATTGACAAAATTGGAAGCAATCGACTATGTCATTTATAAATATTCCAAATAGAGTGGGGCCAAGAATGGAACCCTGAGGTACCCCTGATGTTGCAATATATTTTTCTGACTGATATCCTCCAATAACAACATTCATGTTACGATTTATTAAGTAGGATTCTAACCAATTAATAAGATTTTCACTAATACCGTGCCCCTTAAGTTTATCTAATAAAATAAAGTGATCAACTACATCAAACGCCTTAGCTAAGTCAGTATAAATACAATCAACTTGATTGCCGTTATCCAGTGCTTGTGATAAATCATCAATAAATAAGGCTAAATTTGTCATAGTAGATCGTTTTTTGATAAAACCATGTTGATTTTCTATTATATCGGTTTTCAAATACCACGTTAATATTTGACAAATTAGTGATTCGAAGACTTTGGAAAAAACCGATAAAATAGATATTGGCCTATATTTTGTTATATCTTTTCTATCTCCATTTTTAAAGACTGGTACTACTCTGGCCTTTTTCCAAATGCTCGGGAATTCACCGGTACTTAAGGATGTTTTAAATATGAAAAATAAGGGTTCTGCCAACCACATAGCACATTTTTTTACAAATATAGGTGGAATATTATCAGGGCCACTACCTTTATTTACATCAAGTTTTTTGAGTTGTTTTAAAATGTCATTACGACTTATATTTATACTGCCTATTTGTGAACTACTTACTACATTAGAGTATTTAGCCGATTGTGAATTTGTAATATTTTGTGATATTAAATATGCATCTGAAAAGTGTGCCGCAAATTGATTACAAATGTCAGAACCACTAGTAAAAGTACCATTTTTTGATGTCATTATAGCGGGATAGTCACATTTACTACAGCGCTTTTTTTTTAAATATGAATGAAATAATTTAGGGTTTGACTTTATGTTATTTTCTACTGACTCTATATATACTTTATAGTCCAAATTGATAAGAATTTCGCACCTATCTCGTAATAATTTAAATTGAATCTCGTCCAACGGATTTTTATATTTTTTGTAAAGTTTCCTATATCTATTTTTCTCCGCCAATCTTTTGATCAAGTTTTTAGAGTACCATATTGGAAACGATTCTTTGCTTTTAATCTTTTTCTTTGGTATATATTTTTCAATTATTTTTCGCAATTCCAAGTAAAATATTTCTGTCATTTCATTTACGTTATCACATCTATTGAACAGATCATTCCAGCTAAGTTCAGTAAGTTGTTCATTGATCAATGAGTAGTTGGCGTTTCTATAATTGTATTTTATTATTGTATTAGAGGAAAGTAAAATGTCTTTTTTATTCAAATCACACGGTAAATTTATATCTAAGGGTGGGTGATAATTATCTATTGGGCAAACGGAAAAATTACTTAGTTCTATTTCAAGGTTGCATAAACTACTAAAAACAAGATCGAGTATTTTGCCGTATACGTTGTTTACGTAGTTATATTGAGCCAATCTGGTTAGAGCCATAAAATCATTAATAAGATTTACAACTGAACTTTTGTTACTCGGAATAACATTTCTAGAGTCACTATCTGCATTTACCGTCCATTTCATAGATGGAATATTGAAATCTCCGATGACTATAGTTGGCAATTGCTCGTTCATAATTATATGCTCAACATTTTGTGTAAAAGAGACAAGAGTATTAATATTCAGTGGTGAGGGTATATAAACTGCGCATATGTATATAGTCATGTGATTCAGCACCACACTTACCCACAAATCTTCATTTTGCGTTTCCCATAATTGAATCCTATAACATTTATATTTTTTAGAAACCGCTATTAAAACTCCTCCACCATCTTGTTTTTTTGAATTGCTAGACTCACGATCTCGACGGAATACAGTATATCTATCGTCAATAAATTCATTATTTAATATTTCACTGTTAAGCCAAGTTTCTGTAAGGACTATTATGTCATAATCAGAATTAAGTATTGCAAGATATATATCATTTGTTTTTGTTTTCATTCCTCTTACATTTTGATAAAAAAAATTAAGATGATTAACCATTAAATATAAAAAAATAAAAAATCAAGAATGTAACTTAGCCAATATTTAAATTATTATATAAAAAATGTAGTAATAAACCGCTTTTAAAATTTATTTTAAGGTATTTAAGATATTCCTTGACTTAACAAAAATAACGTCACTTGATATGGTTTTTCGTATGAAAATGTTACCGTTACGTGACCAGACAAAACGATATTGCTTTTCTTTGGCAAAAATGCGTGCTGCAGCGTAAATGTCCTTAGCAGTTGATGACAGGTGCTCTGAGATGTACACGGCTCTCTTTTCTCCAGAGTTTCCGAGATGTGTTGTATTTAGCTTGTTGTCCTTATTAGCTTTATTAAATTTTATAACGCCAGCTAAAAATTTGTCCCTCAACAAGGTGGAATTGAATTTAACGATGACGGATCTCGGTCTCAATGAATTCTTGTTTATCTTAGCAACACGAGTACACTTTACTATGTGTTCTTCAGATATCGGGATATTAATTAGTCTTCCAATTTGTTCCACAGTTTTAACTAAATTTTCACCTCTATACTCGGGGATACAATGTAGCTCAATATTTCTAGCCCTTGCTTCTTTATCAAGTATGTCGATAGTATTCGTGTGATTATTTATAATTTCACGAAGATCGTTGTTATCTTTTTTAAGAGTCGAAATTTCTTCTTTTGCTTCTTCCAGTTCTTGTTTTACGCTATCAAAAACTCCCGATAAATAGTCAATGGACGATTTTATGTTTCGGAGATTACTCAACTCTTCACGAATTTGTCTTAATTCACTACTGACAGTTTGTGATATGATTTCTTTAACTTCTTTTTTTATAGCTAAGAGCCACTCGTTGTTGTAATTGATGGTCTCATCAGATGTTGCATTTATATTTTTATTGGTAGTACTCCCTTCTGTTGTAGTCAATGTGGTCTTATTTTTACAAATTGAACAAATCCACTGACTTCTAGCCACCGGGGACTTAATTCCAGACGTAACAATGCAATCGAGATGATATTGTGTATGGCATTGTATGCATTTTATCCTTTTATGGGAAACCAACACATTCAGTTTGCAAACTTTACAATCATTCGTCATTTTAACAAAAATATATGTTTCCTGTGTCTTATAAGTTATATATTTAAAATTAAGAGTTTAATATGTAGAATTAATCTTATATGTTTTTTAATGTCTGATTTTCTTTCACTTCTGTCTGTATAGCCATTTAAGTTCAACAAAATTTATTTTTCAAAGTCAAAATAAAGCAAAAATACAAATAAAAAAAATAAAAAAAAGTTAAGCCAGCAACAAATTGCACCGAGATACGAATCCAGGTGAGTTCAACATAGGCTTGACGCTATCTAGCTTCTTAACCACTACACCAAATTGTCTTAAGTCACTGTATTAAATTTGTTGAATAGTTTTGGTTTAGGAGTATGATGTTTAGTGTCAGTTGTTGTGATTGGTCATTAGGAAAAAGCGGTCAATGACTTTACACCTTATGACACTGCACTTTGAATATCTCATTCAACTGATTTTATTGCACACTGTGACTTATTTGTAATTAGAAGTCAATAATAACAGGATTTATTTTAGTGTTTGTTGAACTGTTTGAAGATATACGATTTTAGAAGATAAATATCCGATTATATTAACTCAAATCACAAGAAAACACCACTTTTTAAATTAAAAAACACGGGAGCACACGAAAACACGACCGTTCACCTTAGAGGCGGCGGGGGGGGGATAGTTAAAAAAAAAATTTACATCTATATGACATAACACGCATTTAGTGAAAAATAAAATAGCCAAATAGCTGCCGTCTTCTGGAACCGAAAAACATGAATTTCACCATTCACCCAATTCCAAAAAAAAAATTAACACTCTGAAAAACTAATTTTCCCGAAAATTGATTCCGTGATGCGGGAGAAAATAGTGAATAACTCTAATAAAAAAAAACCTTAGAGTAGTTAAAACTATATTTAGTAGAACATTCTGGACCCCTAAATTAAAAATCATGCAATTAATTTACAGCGGTCTCTGGTAACCGCCACCAAAACTCGTAAGAAGCAGCAGACGGAAGCTATTAAAAAAGCGTTACAACAACGAGACGACAAGAAGAAAGCTGAGAGAGAGAGCTTCCTCATCACTACGATACCTATCACCAGACAGGCCGCGAGAGAACCCGCGCTGGACCACGCCGCAGACGACCATATAGAACGTACGTCTCATCAGACTACTGGGAAATAATTGATTTTATTGACAACAATTTACGATATACTGTATAAAGCTGTGGGTTTGTTTGTACATTTTTTTTACAATATTTGTGTTAAATATTTGTTTGTTAATGATTAACTTAAAGTTGACTAATTTACAAATTGTTGTCTGTCTGTATGTCATTCATAACTCAAAAAGATAATATACTTTTATCCAATAAATAATAATATTATGGCGTGGTAGCGGCTGCTGACGAGGAGGTGGTGGAAGGCGTGCGCGGGTCGCACCACACGCAGGTGGCGGCGGCGCTGTTCCCGTCCGTGCTGTGCTCGGCCGTGGCGGAGATCATCGCGCTGCTGGACGACGCCGCCGTGTCACGGGACGGCTGCTCCGTCTATGAAGTCGCCTATCAGGTAACGAACTACAGGGAAATAAACATTTATTTATCACAGCCCTACCTCATCCTTATTGGTTTCGGCTCAATAGGAAGAATTGACATGAACCACTAACTTGAGACAAATATTATGTTGAGGTGTATTCGTATCAACTCAATGTAATGACTCTGTTTTTGGTTTCTTTTCGTTGAGAAATCCATACCACCCGGCCCAGGGTTGTCAAACTCGCTGAAGTCATAGTTTCCAGGACCCCACTTAAACACAAAGGTTACTCTCATCGCCATTATGGAGCGTCACGGGATCTCTCACGCATGCTACCGTAAAACTCCAACGGAATCACCATTTCAGAGCCTCTGGTTAACGAATTGTCCCAGCCTCCTTCGGTGAATCGGGTCTGATAAAGCGTTGGTCCCTCGTTCACGCTCCGTGACCTGCTTCGCCGATATTTTAGTTTCGTAGAAGGAGGACATCGCAGCCCAACACTTCTCACTTTCGAGCACAACTGTTATTAAACTCAACAGCAAAAGATCCCAGTCATACGGCAGGTGGTTTCTTAGTCGACCTCACACAACGTACTCCTCAAATGTGTCACGGTCTGTATTAAACGCATTAAACTTGTGACAGGCTGGAGTCGCGTCACTAACCACTGGTACCTTCGTACTTGCCATTATTTGCCGTATTTCTAGTTAACCCAAATGCTCAGATAAGATGAATCCGCCTCCACCTTTAACGAGCCGGCAACCTCTGGATACACCCCTGGCTTTTTCCGCGCTATACTGATGGACTTTCGCAAACGGATACAGATCAAATCACCCTCGAGAACAGTAACCGCTGTCCAGATCACTGTGCGGTAACCGATTATAGCACTTGATGCTTTAATCCTGGCTTCCACCCAGATAGATAGAATGGCCGAATCGTCTATGCCCGTCCTTCTTAGCGTAGCAACGTTGGTCGGTCGAACGACTTTGGGGCGAACATCGCCCGAGTGAAACCTTTCCGCCAATTTGTCCGCTTGTTTTGTGCCAACCTTAGTTTTCTAATAGATTTGTGCCAACCCTGGTTGTACCCAAACCAAACCCAAATATATGTACCTTGATTCCAATATAATGATGAAGCTTTTTTTTATCGACTCCATGTAATGACTGGAGCCAACTTTAGTTTACTAATAGATTGCTGACAACCCTATATACCATACAATTGGAGTCGAGTATAATGATTATACTTTTAGGTTATCTGGGGTTGTCTGGTGGAGGACTCAGCGCTGTTCCTACGTCACGTGTTAGAGAGATTGACACGTGACCATCAAGACGAGATGTTCAAGCTGCTTCGTCATTTAATCCGCTTCATTCCACGCCTTCCTCAACAGGCGGCCTTCGCGCTTTACAACTATATCATAGGATATGTAATGTTCTACGTACGGACACCTCATGAAGACGGACAGCGACTTATAGGAGCGGCGCTGTCTATTCTATGGATGGTAATATTAATCAACACAACCCACACACACACACTTACACTCTTAACACTTACAACTAGTGTTAATATGTCCATTGCAGAGGCTCTACTCAGGTTTTATTTATTTTTTTTTCTTTCATCGTATTTATTAACATATATTAGCACACTTTGATAAAGCAGATAAGCAGCGGTATTTCCTGCGATATCATTCATAAATATCTATATTTTTGTATATATATTTATTCATTTCAAATATAAAATGTAGAAATCTCTTTCGACAAATTAACTATGTATGTGGTACATATTTTATTTTTTCAATGTCCATTCAAAAATGGAGTACATTCATAATTAAATAATGAACATTCTTTTAAAATAACAAAATGATAAACAGAGATAATGTTTACAATGTGTTCAAGAATATACACGCAGTTTAGTTATTACAAAGTTCAATTACAAACAAATCCTTCCTCCTTATACATTTATACGTTATACTACCAAATAGTGTAATTTTAATTAATTATCGATAGGTGGTACACAGCGTCCATGGTATAATGTTTAAAGATCTGAAACAAATATTACGTAAAGAGCAATGCGACGCGTCCATCTTGTTGACTGCTAATGTTCCAGCCGCTAAGAAAATTATTGTACATGGACCCTGTAAGTTATTACTGAAATAATATTAATTTTAATAAAAATAATATTAATTCACCGAAACGGACAGCGATACGGTAGCTCAGTTGGTAGAGCGACGGGACGGTTTCCCAGTAGTCGCGGGTTCGAATCCCTGCCCGTATCGGTTTTTTACATTCTATATTTATATAAATTTAAATAAGCTTAACATGGCTATACATGTTTTAAGATATTTTCAAACAAATAATATTTTTATTGATTAAATGATTACGTTATATATAAGTACGTATTTTTTTGTTTTAGCGGATAATGAAGGCAGTATTCCATCACAATTCCCAGTGCAGGAGGATACTCAGTTTTGTCAAATTTTAAGAGAATCACTCGACTACTTCGGTATTCCAGAAAAAATGCATGAGGAATATTTTCTTGTTGATTTTAAAACACGTGAGTTTAAAATATTTAAAATATTAAAAAAAAAGTCGAAAAATCGAGTCAGACGCACAAAAGATTTCCTGGCACTGGACAATATGTGTACCATTAAAACAATAATTTTAAATGCCTGTTCTGAAAACATACACCGTTTATTTGTAAAGTTTATTACTAATGTCTTAAAAGCTAACGGACTATGAAGACATCCTTACGGAGAAAAATTATCAGCAAATGTACCGATTTTTACAATGGGTAATCAATTGAATTATGACATGCATTTAAGTGAACAGATGAACTAAAAATATCGTTTTTGCTGTCTTACCCTCTAAAAATTTTCTGTTTGGAATCTTACAAATCAAATACAAATTACCTTCAAAACCAGGTCAAATCCACAACCCGCAAAGCTACGTGCGGGACCATTACTTCTTCAAGCGCTCGCAATATCCGCAGCTTGGGCTGGTTCATCTGGAACCAGAGGAAGCCTTTCACAAGCTGCAGCAGCAGGAACTGCTCATGAAATTTGTGGAGATCGGGAAAGTGATGTTGACGTGGGCCATTCTCAAAAATGTCGATATGGTGAGTGATTAATTTTTTTTTATATAGAAATAAGTCTGTGAATGTGCTTTTTTTTATTAGTCACTTCTTTTGACTGAGTGTTTGGTGCATATATGTATAGTAAATCCGCCAAAAAATACTCAAATCCTACTTCTTCACATACTAATTCAAAAAATGAAGAGACTCAAACTTGACTCTGACATTCCAGGTAGTTCAGAGAGTGGTGTTCCTCCATGATGAGCTGATGAAGCTACCTTCATTTCCACGTAAAGCATTAGAAGCAGACTTGACCTTGTACAATCGAGGACCACTCGGGTCCACCCTACTTGGACTGGATGTTCTACATAAATTCATGTACACATATATTTACAAGATAATTATTAAACTAACTAGTTTACTAATTCATTTAAAAATTATTGTGTTACAAAATAACTTAGTAAGGGTTACAGTTTAACAAATAATAATTATTATAGGTGGGTACGTTTAATATCTCGTATGTTCGAGGCGATGGCCGGCAACTTCACCTCGTCCAGAGACATTCATTTGTTCCTGAACGTCCTCAATGGAGCCCTGATGCTCCACAGTGAGGACTGTCTCATACTACGATACGTTATAGCCACTTATGTCAACGCCGCCTTCAATTTTAAAAACATTTTCTCTACCAATGGGTATGTATTTATATTATATATAACCCACAAAAGATATATATTATATATATTTTGTAGGTTATATTATTTATTACACTAGCTGAACCGAGATACTTCGTACTGTCTATGAATCACTGAACAGTTTATTGTAACGAAGATTTACTTTTACAAATTTATTGACTGATAAAAAAAATACCCAAATAAAGGTTTTTTTTTTCATGACCTGATATATATATATATAAATACTACATATATGCACTTTTTATATATATAAATACTACATATATACAGGGTTATTTGTAATTAATTAGCCGCCTCTTGCAGGCAGCCTCCATCAATTCCAACAACATTTTTTCTACGTTTTTTTACAAATCTTGATAAACAAACCCTCTTTTACTTATTACTCTGTATTTTGTAAGAGGCACTTAATAGGCCAACGCTTAGAGTTAATGCCAGTTCAGAGGTAATGTTTCCCAAAAGTCGCGGTTTTGACTAGGGATTCAAAACCGCGACTTCTGGGAAGATTATAGATAAATATAGATTTAAATAAGCTTAACATGGCTATACATGTTCATATTTTCAAAAATATCATTTAGCTGTAAGGTCATAAATTATACCATAACTGTAGTTATATCCCAAATTTCTTTAAGGTATCTACTTATTATGCCGACATTGTTACAAATATACTCCAACTTCCAAACCAATAAGCTCGTAACGACAACAATAGAGTACGCCGTGAAGCAGTTCTATTTGCTCAATAGAAAACCATTTATCTTGCAAATGTTTGGTTCTGTGTCCGCCATACTGGATACTGACGAAGAGGCTGCTTTCGGAGATGCTAGCAAAGTAAGAACTTAATTTTCTATCTTATATGCTGTTTATCATTAATGTAATAAACGTGTGTCTAAACTAATTATAAAGAAAACACACACACATTTAATACAAATTTAAAATATTGTATAAATTTTAATCACTACATCAATTAGTTTTATTGTACGTTGTATTCAGCCAGTTCTAGTCTTAGACTTTACTTACACAGATGAAAATAATAATCAAAAATTAATTTAAATTTTTCCTTAAAAAATCCACTATGATAACCAATAATTTATCCATCTCAGGTACAATCAAGCTGTCTCTTCAACCTTCTCCTAAGTCTCGAGACTCCATCTCCAGACCCTCTACATATAGCGGAACTAATTAAGGAAGAAAAGCCGCTAAAGCCCATAGACTTCTGCTATAGAGATGAAGAGGAGATGGTCAATGTGCTGGACTGCATCAGCTTATGCGTGATGGTGGTTTCCTATTCTGCTGAGAGCATGCGAGGATATCAGATGCTGGTGATTGTATTATTTATTACTGGATTTATATTAAATTAAACGGTGACAGTAGCTTAAATAAAATATCTACCAGTATCTTACATGTTGTAGGTTTGACTCCTGGTAGTGCTGGTTTATAATTTATAATATATTTATTTTAATTTTAAGATAAATTTAACTGTTTCAGATAATATTGGAAGCCATTCTTCCTTGCTACGTGAAACAAATTCAACTTCCCACATATAATAGAGAAGGAAAAACTGAAAAGGAGATAATCCAGCAACTCGCTATAGCTGTTAAGACACTCGTCAATAATTGTGAGGGGCTGTCTAAGTAAGTCACAATATACATCTAAACATCGTCATTTTACAGAATCTTACACAAACACATTCCGTATGTGTGGGTAGCATGTACAGGTACATATACCAGAAATATGCATGTGAAGGTACATGTTACCCACACATGCGCACATCGACCCCTCCCAGTCACCGTCCTGGTTGGTCAGGTCGTACAACGGTCCTTACCGCACCTCTCCGGAGCACAAGGGCTCGTCCCAGCGAGGCGCGCGCGCCGCCGCCTTCCTGCCGCTTGACGCACTCGAGGACGAGTCGCACTCACGCTACGTCAGCGACCACTCACGCGCACCGCCACCGCAGGACTACGGCGCCACGGAAGACTCGGAGGTGACGGTCCTTACTAACTATAATTTTCATTTTAAGCAATGGTCTGTACGTTCCTCATCTGGCCCATTTCAAGTACCAGACCCAGTGCATTTAATGTCTTGAAATCTCACTTTGTAAAAGTCGATTATTTTTATTACAATAGAAACCTTCTAATAAAATTTATTTAAACGTGGAAGAAAGTCTTACTTATATATCCAATTGTTTACTATTTATTCATGCATATGAATGAAGCATTAGTAAATTAGTAAACTATGAGTGAGTAACGCCTCATCCCCCCTCCCCCAGTTGATCCGTGCGGAGTACCGTCGTCCTCGTGACGTGTTATTGTCTCTGGTGGGTGAGTTCATCGGCTCCGCGACGGCGCGCCTCCTGGACCTGAACGGCTCCAAGGGCAGCGGCTCCGAGGGCAAGCCTGTCGAACTACTCGATACTAAGTCACATGCCGTCTGGAATGTTAGTATAAGTAGCGTGCGGGAGACTCGCGCTAGTATATTATGAGATTCTTTGTCATAACATTTCTTTTTTTTAAATAAAGAAATTGTTTTATTAAAAAACCTTTTGAAGTAAATTTTCAACATTATCTACTCTCTCTTTCTCTTTCCCCTCTCCAGAGACTGGCTGAAATAGCTCACTCTCTACTAAAAGTGTCTCCATACGACCCCGAGTCCATGGGCTGTCGCGGGCTACAACGGTACATGACGCTGGTGCTGCCAGCCGCCGACTGGTCCAATGACGCTATCAGACCTGCGCTTATTACCATCTTGAGGAGGCTGGATAAGGTGTTCCTGAAAATCGCCAAGAAACCAAGTATTCGCGTATGTATTGTACACACTTCACGTTTAACGAACAGTCTAAAGTGTAAACAATAGACAGATAGACAGATTTACATAGTTTGAATACATACTCAAGCTTTTTAGTTTTTCTTGCCTTTTTTTACGATTTCGTAACCAAAGGATAAAAACGGAACCTTATTACTTCGCTGTCCGTCTGAATGTCTCCAGACTGTATCTCATAAACCGCGATAGATATTCAGTTGAAACTTTCACAGGTGATGTGTTTTTGTTGTCGCTATACAACAACAAATACTAAAAACACAATAAAATATTTTTTAAGCGGGGCTCTTATTCAACACTCATGATTTTATTGCAGTCTTCTATAAATAATGTTACGGAACCCTTCGTTATCGAGTCAGACCCGCCCTTGACCAATTTTTAATTGTTTATAGACAAAATTTCCATAAATTTATTTATTTCAGAGAAATACCGACTGGGATGCCGCTGCCGGGTTACTCAAAGGAGTCTACGATACGATGATACGTTGTCCGTACATCATGCACTTGCCGCAAGTTAAAACTCTCCTCAACACTGTTCAAGTAACAATTTTTAAAATATATTCTAGAAACTCTGTTACCAGTCATAAATAATTATTATGTATGTTTTAATGTAATCTTCAGGCACTAATAGTATCAGACAACAGCGGCGGAGAGAATCTGTCGTCAGCGACGGCGGCCTTGATGTCTCAACCACCGCCTTCACACTTCTGTAGCACTGTTGTTAGACTTATCGCTCTACAAGTTGTCAATGCTGGGGTAAGTTTAGAAAAAGTGTTCAAAATTTAAAGAAAATTAAATTTATGTCACAAATACTAACATATTTTTTTATTACAGGACAACTATTCTCTAGAACAAATGTGCGGCGGAAGTGCCATATTTCAAACGGCCGAGAAAACCGAAAACATGCTCACAAATTTATTCATGCCATTATGTCTACGCGTCGGAAGCGGCAGAAAAGGTAAATAAAATATATTAAACAATTCAACCATGGAGCATCTACGTTTAAGCAAAACAAACCTCTATTAAATGTTTAAAAAAAAATATGAATTCAAAAATGAAACATCAACATTAAAGCATAACAAACCTCTTTTAAATGTTTAAAAAATATATGAATTCAAAAATGGAACACTGTGAACTACCCGTCCAGACGTGCCCCCGCTGCGTCAGTCGGACGTGTCGTACCTGGTGTGCTGCGTGGTTGGCGCGCTGTGTCCGCCCGCGCCCGCCGCGCAGGCCGCCGCCGCCAACGCCAAGCTCACCATGGAGGCGCGTGCCAACTCGCTCACCTTCACCGGCAGCAGGGACACCAGGAACACTACCAAGCTTTCCAACCATCTGTATCGAGTCGCGTTTTTGGGTGCGTAATAATTGTAAAGTCGAGAAGAGTGGCTGAACATATTGTCTTGAAAACGTTTTGTCTTATTTTCTCGACACTCCTGAAACTATTATAGCTTTACCGGTTAATTTACCTAATAATAAAAAGTTAAATCGATTCAGCGCTGAAGGTGCTATGCGCGTGCTTCACGAGCGAGCTGTGTACGGAGTGGGGCCGCATCGCCCGCGCCATGCGTGAGCTGGGTCGCCGCAACGAGGCCGCGCAGCATCTGTGGGACTTCCTGGAGTACGTGGTGACTTACCGCACGCCGCTGTACGTACTGCTGCAGCCCTTCATAGTACACAAGGTAAATTCCATTTAATCGAAACATTATTATAACATAACAGATGATCCGCTTTTGCTAATATATCTATATCGAAGTTATAGACATATCAGCAAAATAGTATAGATCTTGTTTTTTGTTAATTGCTATGACATCAATATAATGATGCGCTGCCTTTAATGATTTACTCAATAGTGTGAAAATTGAGTTATGCTTGTATGATATAAAAATTTGTAAATTTCTCATAATCAATGCAATTCCAGTGTCAAATATCTAAATTAAATGTTGCTCTTATGATTCACCCGCTCCCAGCTGGCCCAGCCCCCCATCGGTGATCACGAGCGCCACATGCAGTTCATGGTGCGTGAGAGAGTGCGGGGCCTCAAGCTGCCGGAGGCGCGCGCACGAGGGGCGCTGCTGGCCGAGCTCACCAAGGAACTCAAGCAGCTACGAGATGAGCGAGAGAACCACAAGGGTACACCACCTTTACAACAAAACACTATTGCTTGTGTGTGGCTGTAACTCAAAAGTCAATACTGATTTTGAAATTAATGAAGCCATTAAAGAATATTCATAGAGTTTCTTTCTAATTACTCACCCTTTACCTACCCTTTGAAACCGTGCTACTAGTTTTAAACTAGTTTCTGTCTGTCTGAAATAACTTTAACTTTTCTTAAATAGAGAACGTAATCCACGGCGGCGGAAAGCGTGCATCGGAAGCGGTTCCTCGCGGTGACAAGGCGCAGCAACACCGACCTTCACTCATCTCCATGCTGGTGGGACGAGCCGCGCCACGGACACCAGACCACCCAGCACCACTCGCCGCGCAGAGAGGTACACACACAGACACACACAAGCACACCCCATCATTGATTTCACAGATAAACGCCCCGTTGGTCGATTGGTTAACGCAGACGCCTAATAGTGTCGGGACTCGGGTTCGATTCCCGACACTGACAGGCATGTACGTGATTAGCATAAAAATCTGTATCTCCGAGTTGGGTCGTTTCTATGTATTCGTATCGTTATCTAACACCCTTATCACAAGCAAATAATTGTGCTTGCTTAGGGGTTACATCAATTTGTGTAACTTGTAGAAATAATTGTGTAGTAGATGTGGATAGTATTGAATTCATCGTACTCTTATTTCAGAATCCCTATCCAGCAGTTCGACGATGAGCCAACCGGTCTATGAAGCACCATCTATGAACAGCAGCGGTCGATTCAGCGACAACGGGAATAACGTCAACAATGTATATTTAGGTATATTTGCTTGATTTTGTAAATGAAGTTATTGACTTTAACTATTATTTTCCATATATTCTTATGTCATTTCCTCGTCACAGGATCGGTGAATAATTATAGCGGAGACAAGAGTGCGGTCAATACGCCGCCCTACACGAACGTTCCGCCCAAGCTACGCTTCGTGTCGTCGGTGGAGTTCAAATTAACATCGGGTACTTTCCCAAACATAGTGATAAATCCTACACTTCTTACAATATGGAGCCAAATTATATGACGCTACTCTCCTCCCTCCAGGTGAAACGTCAATGACCCCTCTGTCTCCTGCGTCTGGTGAATCATGCTCAGAGGCGGCGGAGGAGGAGCGACCTCGCCTGCACCGGGCGCACGGACCCTCCAAGAAGACCTTCAAGTTCAGACGAAGCAGACACGCCAAGCCAGAGGTACTGAGGGTGTACGGATTTGATACAGTATTCCTATTTAACAGCAGTTTTGATTCGAATGTGCCCCCGAATTTTTATTTTTCCAAATTAATACCTTTAAATTATAAACTTACAATAAATACTAACATTGTATTCAACAGTTCAAATGACTAGGAATTACCTTAGAAAATATTTATAAAGAAAAAAACTAAGTTAAATACGTGCACTATGAACACCTATATGACCTCCTTGTCCCACAGTGCGTGCTCCGTCTAGAGTCCGACGAGTGTCCGTCGCCCTTGGAGAGCAGCCCCGCCCGCCCAGCGCGCCCCGCTCTGCTGCAGCCCGCCGCCGCCCTCGCCGACACCTCCTACGACAGCGAGATCTCACAGACTTCCTCCACCTCCGGTTACAGGTGAGACAATCTTAGATTCGGTGGGAGAGACGGACATTCATGAACAACATTTATTATTAGCATTTTGGTGCCATCATAAAAATTAACGAAATTTTAAATAATTCAGAAAGTACGTCTAAATCAATGTTTTTTTATTTTATATAGGCTTATATTGCACTGATGTAACAAAAGATTCCAGTTTCACGGTTCCAAATGGTAAAGTCCCCGTTTATAAAACGACTATCTACTAAGAAAAACATAAAATATAAATATGAAGAAAGTAATAATATTATATTAACTAACTAAATAAAAAAGGATAGCATTAAAAACGGCATAAAACTAGAATTCCCTTAAAAGTTGAAATCCTTTAAATGCATACCATTCGGCTTTTGATCTCGACGGCTGACTGTTACTGTACTGCTATTCTATGCAACCAACAGGGAGAGCTACAGTCTCCAGGCGTCGATGTCGGAGTCCCCTGGCGGCTCCGCCGGCGGCTCGGTGCGCGCGCGGGACTCCGCCACGCCGCACGCCAGCCCCGACGGTAAACCACGCTCGTATGTACCGCGCTGCTTACTACCTCCTCCCCGCTCCCCCTCCCTCTATCTCCTCGCTAGCTTTTATGTGTCTCGTGTGCATGGTTTGTGGACATACTGTGCAAGATTTTGGGTGCGGAACTTTCTATAATAATATTCAATTCGTCTACTTTAATCTTGCATTATATGTATCTTAAAATGTTGATGTGAAAGTTACTTTTATTCAGAATTTTAATATGCTTTTGTTCAGAAACTGTATTGACAGTCGTTAAAATGTGAAACTGTCAAAATATTATGTCATGTTTGCATGTTTTTCTAAAATGATAACTATACTTTTAATATTACGTGAAAGTGAAAAAAATTACATTCAAGATAAATACAAACCTTGGAATAATTATAGTTACGTTATACATTTAATTGTACACTGTATTTTTTTACTATACTGTACTGTAGGAGTCGAGCCACACTTGCGTTACGTGTCGGTACACGAGTGTATTTGGCCGCAGTCGCTGTATCACGAGTTATCTAAGACTCTTTTACCAAATTTAATTTGTTCTACCTTGCTATCAAAATTTAGTTGCGTCGTGTCTATTGGTAATTGCGGTAGTGTTATCTACGTTCTAGTGCAGGCGCTATAGGTAGTTGGTTTTGAACTCAGAAAAGCTTGCAGATTAGAATCTGAATGTTACCAGGAGCTATATTGGTACATTTTTTTAACCCACTCCCTTGGATGTCCAACTAAATAGACTTAACAATTTATTTTTTTTACATTAATTTTTACTTCTATCCACGGACACGTCGAGCGTGTACTTTTCGCATTTAGTCTGTATTTGGCAGATAAATCGCTGATTTTGAGATAACATGCTCAAAAAGGAGTCTATTAGTACAGTATCTTAACAAACTATATTAGTGAGTCCTTTGCACAATCATCTATACATATAATAAAATTGTCACTGATCCATTCATGTACATGGAATTAAAAAAAACATCATAGAGGGCTTTATAAGAGAAAGAGAACCCAAAACAATGGTTTTTCTGTTTCTCTGTATGTCTGTATGTTTGTGCACGCTAATCTCGGAAACGGCTTAACCAATTTCACTGCGGTTTTCAGGAATATATTATCACAGTCTTCACTTAATATTTAGTGTTTATTTTATCTACATCGGTTAAGAAATAAAAAAGTTATGACAATTTATGTCAATGACGTAATGTACCATGAAAATCTTATTCTATACATGTAATAAATCTGTAGAGGAGTAGTCTTTTGTACATTGAAAATATAAAAAAAAAATATACCAGGATGTGAAGTTATAACTAACAGAATCCATATTCAGCATTTTTTAAATCTTTGTCTGTTTATCTGTTTGTCTTTTAATTGTGCACACAACACGAAAAAAATATACATATATTCAAAAATTCATTCAGCATATAACCTTTATAATATTTATTTATTTATTTACAAAACCAACAGCTTTTTTACATACAGTTTTATCATATATTACACAACAAATAATATAGCCAATAACAGGTTTCGCTAAAACTTAACATAATGTTATTATGGAAATATCGTTGAAAAAAAATATAAATAAGAGAACAATATATCGTTGAAAAAAATATAAATAAGAGAAAAAATATATAAAAAAGAAGAGAGAATATAAGCAAGAGAACCCAAAGCAATGTTTTTTTTCATTTTGTCTGTTCGTCTGAATGTCTGTATGTTTGTGCACGCTAATCTCAGAAACGGATTAGTCGATTTGAATGATGTTTTCGGGAATACATAGTCATGGTATTCAAACCGTCTCAAAAATGGCTTTTGTGAATGTTCAGTATTGAAAATGTTGTTATTGCATATAGATAATGGAATGTTTATTATTTAAATAGATTTTTTTTTAAATAAAACTAGACCTTCAAGTTGATGGTGAAAATAACTTCGATTGAGTAGCTCAGAGCTCATTTCTCAAGTTTACATGGTCATATTTTGATTATATTCAATGAAAATCTGTAAGGTGATATATGGTTATAATTGTTATTAAGTACTCTGTTTAAGAAGTATTTAATTGGACGTTTAAGTAAAAACAAGAGAGGTATAAAAGTAATTACAGCACCTAATCTTGTATCCTTATTAAAAACTTTAAATATACTTTTGACAGTGAGCGATGTCTGCCGATGTAATAATTTTGATTGTATCACTTAAAATAAGTCATATGGAAGCCAATACAAAAAAAGGGAAGTGGGAATTGTTTTACTACGAATTTAAGGCATGCGAAGCCGCAGACAAAAGCTAGTTACGTATATAATATAGTTCAAATTATATAGTAATATACCTAGTTCATATTTATATAGTTCAAATTGAAAAGATATTTTATGAATAAATTTTGTTTCTGATGATCAACTAAAGTTATTGCATTTTTTTTTGTTTTTCTTTAATTGCCTGGCTATAGATATCTTTAATTATAAAAAAGAAAAGAATTTTGTTATAAAAATAGTTTCAAAGCATTTGTTCAGTATATTTATATTTTATATGACTCCTTGGATGGTCATGGTGAGTGTGTGTATGAGTGGGGTAAAAAAAATGGACCAATATAGCTCCTGGCAACATTCAGATTCATAATCTGCAAGCTTTTATGAGTTCAAAACCATCAACGGTATGCGGTCCTCATATTTTGCATACACAACTACACCAACAGGCAACAGCACCCAGTCCATTTGTACGCCTAAATCGACCCGACTTTTGATTTACTTATTCACTTTTTGCGTAAATAAATGTTTAACTAATAAATGCATAGGGAAAGCCACGGGCGAATTATAATATATTACAAAAATTTAAATCGCAAAAGTAATGACTATCATGATATTTCGCTTCATTTTATTCCTTCTTTGTGTCTTCTTTCTTCCTGTAATTGCATGATTATGAATCAATGATCTCATCAATAAATCTGCTATGAGTGTGTATTGTTTTGTTTGCAGCGTCTCTTAGTTGCGATTCCGCCACCTCCTCAGCGGAGCGCACGGCCCTGCTGGGTGCCGCCAGCCAGAGATCACTCCTACTGAGTAGCGAATTACGAGACGAAGACACTTTGCTATGATTAACTTACTCCTATCACTGACATACCTGGGGTTCATCGAAATAATGGTTTTAAATTTGTAGTCTAAAATGGGATTAAATATAGGAAATATTTAATCTTTTAACAATTACCAGAACAGAAGCAAGATTAGGAAATTTTAAATATAAAACAAAATGCATCCCAGTTATAAGGCATTTTAAATTCACTAGCATCATTTATATAAAGTATAGTATTATTTAAGTACAAAATTTGTAAGCACTGCCAGTATTGAAACACCAAAACATTGAGATTAATAAATAATTGATTGCAATGAGTTTTCTATCTTAAGTAATCTAATTCTGTGGTAGACTGTTGTACTAAGAGATTAATAAATATTTAATTGCATAGAGTTTTCTGAAGTAATCTAATTCTGTGTTAGACTGTCTTACTAAGTAGGAGTGCATAGGAAGAATAATTCTGATCTAAAAATATTATATTAGGCAATATAGATCTAGTAGCTGTTACTTTTGGTGTTAGATTCTATGAATATATATTTGTATGTTTACTTCATACATAATTTATTAGACATGTTTGTTGAAATCTGATTTTTATTTCTTTATCCCATTTTGTGATAATATGGTGCAATAAAAACTAGTATATAAAAAGTTTCAATATTTTTAATTATTGAGAGAACATACAAATGTTTTAAAATTTACAAGCAAACTTATAACCTAATACTTATAAAAACCTAAATTTACGGTTCTTTACACAACAGAAATGGTTGTAAAGCAACTTGAACATCAGAATCTAGTGGTATCTCATGAATAAACTTAGAGAATGTTATTACAATTCTATACAAACTTCTCTTTACTGATGACAGAAGAGCAGTTCTTATTTTTATAGCCAACACATCATTAAGTATATGCTTCCTAGGCACAAGCCCAGGTTTAGTTAATTTATCTAGATTATGCTTAAGGTTAACCAATGTAGAAAGAACCAACGGCAAATCATTTTGTACAACCCCATATTTATCTTCCTTTAAAGAAGCAGATACAATATACGACAATCCTTCACAGGTCCACATCACTGGTTGAGCTTGAATGAGAATAAATTTCAGCTTAGTATCTACTAGTTCTCCAAAAAAGTAATTAATGCCAGGTTTCTGACAAAGCTTTTTGAGGCAATTATTAAATTCTTCTTTCATAGCAGTAGCAAATGTATCATCAACCTTTTCTTTCTTATGCTCTTTAAGTTCAAGAAGATATGGTGATTGTGCCATGTTTCTCAGTGCTGCTGGATAAGTAGATGGAGGTGTATGCAGGACTTTATTGAAACTCTTTCTGAGGTGAATATTATCTTCAATAGCATTTGCATCACCATTAACTCCATCTAGTTCTCTGTTAAACTCTTTGATTGTAAAAAGACACTTCTCAAGTAAATTGTTCCAGTTTCTTGGATGGCCACCAGGTTGCGATAGTGTAAAAATTTGGGATCTTCTTACAGGATCTGTCATTGACATATTTCTCAAGTCAATAGCCCCTAAAAATCCAGTGAACTGCAGTCTCTGAGATAATGCATTATATAAAGTCATTTCTTTATCAGACTCAATGGGAAACTTCATGGGTTCTGTCAGTACTATATTAAAAACTGTTCTCATGGTATAGATTGACACAAAAAACAAACTTGTATAAAACCAAAGACCAATCCATATTCCAGAACTTATTAAATTAAGGATATTGTCCAATGGAGGATCTTCCAAATATAAACTATATACATCAGACACAACACTTCTCGGCTTATTTCCCCACAAGTAATAAAATAAACAATAATACAACACTGGTGTTATAGAATGCTGAAAACCCATTGATATAACATTACTTATCACTAGCTTAATTTGTTGGATTTTTTCTTGATAAATATGGGGAAATGTCAAAACTGCTGCACCAAACAAATGGGCACTTGTAAAGTAATATAATCCCATCCACATCCCAGCAAACTGCAAAAACAAACTTGGTTCTGTCAAGCATTGACCATCATATTTTTCACACTTTTTCTTAAGTTCATTGTAATTACTTTTCGCCAATGATGAATACAAAGTCATTGTGAAATAGCCATTCAGTGCATATAGTGTACTAAATATTATGTTTTGCACAGAGAAAATATTCAAAAACATTGAGATTCTTGAATAATATTTGGGCACAGGCATTGAATAATAACTTCCATAGATATAAGCTTGAAAAAATGAAACAAGTCCCAGAAGAACGATGTTAAGGCTCATTTTCCAGCTCATAATATCGTTGAAAGTGGAAGACATCCATGTTAATGGATGAATCAAATCTATTTGAATAACAAATACTAGTAATATAGCAAGCAGTGATTGTAAGCAAATATTCCATACTACCGCTTTTAGAAGGCGTTGAGAGAAGATTTCACTTTTAGTTTCCATACCGGCAACAGATGATAGGTTAGTAAGAAGTTCTTTACAGTTTCATTGCAAATTGTGGAGAAATAGTTAATTTAATTTAACGATAACCCTTGTTGTAATAAAATTAAAATGCGAACTTCCGGAAAACAACAAATAACATTAAAATTAAAATCAATTTTCTAAAACCGCGAAGTAAATGAAAATTGAAAGTATAAACCGCTGCCAGCCGTCACATTCAAAAATAATTTTATAAAAATTTAAAAATTTGATAGCTTGAGTGACTTGACATAAACTGCCAAAATCTGTATAGGCTAAAAATGGTTCTTATTTTTCTTTTCTGGCTAAACCGGATGAATATTCAAATAGTGAGTGATTATTTTAGTTTAAAGGTCAATAAACCAAACAGGAGGGTTGAATAGGTTTAGTTAAGTTATTCTGAATCTTGACTGTACTAAATGACTAGATCGTAATTCGTGACTGTCATATTGAAAATATGCTTGAGTAAAGTCACATAATAAGCCTTAATGGTTGGCAAAATATTTTGTGCCTTGTAGGCGCCACCACAAGTCATTTCAAAATAAAGTAGAAGAAGCCTTAATAGAAACCAAGTGCATAGATTGCCATTCAAAATATCATTCTTAGTGTTTTGATTTACTTCCTCATTAAATTACTTAATTTATCCATACAAATAAGCCTCATGAAAGCAGTCCTTTGGAGACACTAACTCTCTCTAAATAGGTATATTTCTTAGGCCCACCATTTTTCCCAATAGAATAAAGCGCTAAGGCAGGCTTTAATAAATAATAATACTCTTATATGCCTGAGTAAGCATATTCATTTAATATCCAACAGGCAATGGTTGCTGATCATAGGATCAGTTCTTAAAACATAGTAAACCAATCTATTTTATATTTTAAAAGAAATGTTATTCTGCAAACGCTGATACTAGACAGGTCAATTATTATTATTATTGTGATTTCAAATTCAATGTAAAAGTAGGTAGGTATGTAATAGATTATCTGATTTGAGAAAATCTATCCATCAAGTATAAATTGAAATAGAGAGCACTAAATCACTTTTTACAAATTTTGTTTTAAAAGCTGTGTTTTCAAAGTTTACTAAAGATATATATTTAAGATCATAATATAATACTTACAACAGATCGAATTTAACTGCGAAAAGCTCTAAGCACATACTTGACGTTACTTAACTGATATAGAATTTAATTCATTTTGAATCTCCATGTAATAATACCATGATCTAAAAACCGTTTTTTTTTTGCATTCATAAACCAACGCCTATAAATTCGTGCCGGGACTTTAATAAAAGCTGTAAAATTTTCTTGATAACTTTTTTTTTTTTGATTAAACACTTAGCTCATATATTGCATGTATTATATTAGGTTAGTCAATATTAGGCAATCAATTAGTGCTACTTTAAAATACTTAAAATCTAGTATAACGTAAATAAAATAAAACGTGGAGAAGTCATTGCTAATCATAATACACCATTCAATGGTGGTTTTACTAGTTAATTTTCTTATTAGAAAATAATATATTTGTATAGCCATATACTTTATCTTTGGACTTTGACTTATTGACTATTGTCTGTGACTCTAACTGTCAAACTATTTTATTATTTATTTAGTTGCGTTTGGATTTGTGATTAAGGTAGTACTGCTATATCGTAAAGTTACGGAAATATTATCATTTATCATGTATTGTTTTAAAGTGTGTCTTTAGTAACATTATATTCGGCACGCTCTCATCATTGAAAAACAAAATGCAATTTAAAATATTACTCCAAATATGTAGTTAACAAGTGCCCTACATTTCATACATTTTTCCCAAATGGAAGAAAGTTGTGTAGCAGTTTTAGTTTATTTGAAAGAAGTGACTTAATGAATCTTTTGTGATGGCAAATATTTAATATTCTGGCTGTATGATAATTGAGTGAAAAACTGTTGTTATGTATACTTTAGTAGAAGTTGCACTTAGCATAGGAGTGCTTGCCACTCTCGTTACCGCACTTTCAGTGTGTGTGTGTGGCTGCAAAAATAATAACCAAAAGTAAGTAAATCTTTCTTATAACGATATGAATCAAGGTTTCTCATTTTAATGTCTTAACATTAACAGTCTATTGTTCTATCAAGCTTGTTCAGATAGTCTTAATTTTAAGATTACCTCCAAAATTTATGATCTATTATGAAAACTCTAATCTGATATAATTAAAAAGATGGAAGGTTGGCAATACTGTTTCAGAAAATAAAAAAAATATTTAGGAAAATAACTTTTATTTTCTAAAATTCATTCATTATTATGCAAGCTAATTCAACAATAAAATTATTATAATTTAAACTAACTTAATGAATTAACAAAAATATTAGAGTTTGAAATTTATTAAATCATTGGAATTCCGAACATACATACATATATCAATAATCTAAATAGAGGTTTACACATGTTTTTATAATTATACCTTCATAGGAAACCATTTACCTTGGTAAATGGTTTAGGTCAACTAGAATAGTAATTTAGCATTGTGAAAACACTGTTAGTGAGCTAGTGCACCCCTGTGTTTGGTGGAAACTCGTACTTGCTATTTTTCTGGGTCTAATAGTGTACTGCAGATTGGACAATGAAATGTGCCCATTAGTATAATAATATACATTTTTATTTTTGGGGAAGTCATTTTTAATTATTTATATTCCCAATAGACAAACAAAATCACCTAACTATTTCTCTTATAATCTTCTCTTACTTTTCTGTTCAGGTTTTCACTGTCTCACAATCAGCTACACTAATGCAATTCATATTTAATTTAGGTTTATGTATTGTTGCATTTAACAGAAGTGAGTTGGTTGGTACGGCTGGTGTGGTCAAAATCCGTTTAGATGAGGAGGTACCATCTCCAACACCTACCACTCCTGCCTCCATCAAGCGGTTTGTCACATAGCATGCCCTATTCAATAGTTAACAGGGCTAACATAGATGTTATGCTATATATGTCGACTAAAATACTAATTTATTTATTTTAATTATTTTGTTGTTTGATGTTTAGGCTTAGATGTGAAATATTATCTTGGTCTAAATAACTGTCATTACCAACTTGTAGGTGTACATTTATGAAGTTTATTGTCTTCCTTATAAATTCTGAAGTGGGCTTGTATTGAACATTGATTCAATATCTTCTATCTATAATAATAATAAAATATATAAGACTGCCATTAAGTAAATAAAATTACAGTATATAATTATTTTTAAATATTTGTCTTAATTTTTTTTTAATGTGAACACAAATTTAAGTTATTGTATCTTTATCATTTAACTTTGGTGTATTTTCTTTTGGTTTATTCTCTTAAAATGAAGATTAGAATATTATAAAACTATTTTGAACAGTTTTCTTTACTCTCAAGCCAACTTCAAATTTATATTGCATGATCCTTTATTAACATCAACAATAAAATTTTAAAGATATGTGTTCATAAAAATACATGTATGCTGAATGCTTGTTAACATATTCTTTAATGCTAAGCTAAAACTAATTTAGAATAGAATTAGAAGCTTGGATCAAGAACACAATTGTGTACCAAGTAGTATTATACCATTAAATAATTATTATGGAAAAGTATTTTATCTATAAAGTTCTATTTAAAGAAGAATAAACCATATTGTTTAGTACAGAGGTGTATTTAGATTTTTATGTTATATTTAATACAAAACAAGACAACCTTTAGTCAACGTTGTTAAATACATTAATGCTAATATTAATAGTTCTTAAAGCTTAACAAATATTTAGTACAAGTTTTAGAAGTGAAATAATTAAATAGTTTTTCCTTAACACAGGGCTTCAACACAAAACAGCCAGCGTAGCCTTCCGGAGATACCCCACCCTGTTGGACGTCATGACAGCGGGGACACTGCCTCAGAAATATATGCCACCGTAAATTTAGATGAAGGTAATAATAACCTTATAACAATGTAGTGAACTCAATACACATGTTATTATTGATTTTATTTGTAACGTAGTTCATGTGTAAATTTTCCAGTTAATATTGTAGATTGTTGAATATTAATAGAAATTTTTATGTTGCTTTTTATAGTGCAGTTCAAGTTATAATCGTTATTTTTTAATTACCTTCTGTGTACATTATTAATAATCAATCAATTATCTTTAATTAAATCTCCACATTAATAATAATCTTGTATGAATTTTTATTACTGATTGTTATAGCAAGTGTATTTTATTTAATAAAACGGTTAAAGCCAACTCAACAATGGATGATTCATTTTAAAGCGTGAAACTGACTAATCGTTTAACAAGAGTTACGGTTAATTATACATACTAGATGAATATATAAAATGTTTACGAGCAAATATAATCTAATCGATCGCGATATTAATCTCGATAGTATCAAAGTGCCGCTCAGAATCGTAAAATCGATTTTATAATTGTTTTCCTATCAGTACATTATGTATTTCCAGGTAATAAGGCAGCAGTTACCGCATCCACAAGCCGCGACCATCCTTACGAACATGCATACGCTAAACTACAGAATGAGAGTCACAATGTGTAATTATTTTTTTATACATACATATTTATATTCTTTTTTCAGCTTCTCTATTATAAATAAAGCTATCATTGGAATGTTATAATCATTATAATCTGTCCGGTACAATACTATTTTAGTAAATCTTATTAACTTTTATTGTACCTTAAAATATATAATATTTATTTTAGTTATGTCTTAATACTGTAGCAAAATTTTAATAAATACGCGGTATTTGTTTTTTATTTTGACATCTTGAAACAAATTTAATTGCCGGTAAAAAGTATGTCATTGTTAATTGTTATTTAGTTTGACATTACTACTATTTTAATAAAATTAAAAACCTTTACATAAAACCTATAAATAATGGCAATTATTGTAATCAAATAAATAGGTATTATTCGAAAGTAACGTATTTTTTTTATAGCACCGTAGAAATAACACCTGATGAAAGATCTGATGAGATAGAAGTAGATGAAAGAGATGCCGGTTCCTCAGCCGCCGGTAAGTAAATTAATGTTTAATATTATAAGTATATAAAATGCTTCACCATTTCTTAGACTTAATGGTCTTGCGCTGAGTGACGTTGATTGCGAACCGAAGGTCGCATTTTCAATTCCCACGGGATAATTACCGATTGTATCGACTCTGGGGAGTATTTGTATTCTGTTGTTATATTTATGTAACTCCTCCCTACAAAAAATATTAAAAACTCATAATATCAAACAAAAATATATTCTCAGAAATTCTAAAAAATTAACTCTCAGAAGGCGTGTTGATCTCCGCGTCGGTGGCCATCAGCGGCCAGCTTCCCTCCAGCCAGGAGCTGCCCTACATCACGCCGCCTTCGCCACGACCTGAACAACATTTCAGTGGGGACTCCACAGACTCCGCCAGTGAGTGCCCTTCAGATAGTACCACACAACCTCGCTGAGGTTCTACAGAATTAACAAATTAAAATAACAAATTATAAGTTATATATTTTCCCGGCTATAATATCACCTCACGCCATGCATCGGGCTTATGAATAAGAACCCCGAATGGTTTCGAAACTATTCGAGCCAAATTCCGATTAAATAACGTGAACATAGCCGGGTAAGTCAAGGTTCATGAAAGTTTAATTACAAAAAAAATTACAAATATTAAAAAAATATTATGGCCACCCTAAATATAAATTGTACGAGCATACTCCATTCTGAAAAGTTGTCTGGCGGAAATTACTCTAAAACTAGAGCAATATACTTTTACTCTTGATCATTATAATTTTTCAGTTTGAATATTTTTGGATGAGAGTACAATATGAAATATAATAATTATAAAATTCATATCTTTTGTTATGAATGTTCTTCCGTCCCACAGAGGGATACACCAGCATCTCCGTCCGTGAGCCGCTCAGCAACATCCGCGCACAGAGCAAGAGACCGCACGCACACTACGCCACCGTGTCAGATGACTCCGGTCAGTGAACTTGTATACAAGATTTACGTACCTTAGTTACACTAATATTTAAGTGGAAATTCAACTGCGTACCAATGTCTTTGTATTCTCCATTCACACACTTACACTTTTCTGATAAAAGAGGATAAAAAATCTAAGCAAGATTAGTGATAAACTTGATGAAATTCATAAATAATAATAATAATTATTATTATTATTTGTTCTTGTAAAGAAAATAGTGCCATTAAAAACAATAACATTTATATTCTTCAGATGAGATGTACGCGGCCATAGAAGAGGCGAGTGTGGGTGAAGGTTCGGACACCTACGCGCAGATCGCTCCGGAGCCGCGGCGAAGAGAAGCGCAGGCGCAGCTGCACGCGCCCCCGCCGGGCCCCCTGCCGGTCCTCCTGCCGGTCCGTCCGCCTGGAGCCCTGTCCGCCGCCGTTGGACCCCCCGCGCTCACCGGGACCCCCGCCGCCCCGCCCACCGAGCACACCGCGCACCACTCACGGTACACACTCACTAGTGAAAGTGTTACTTAATAATAGTTACGGGTTTACATTAACGATGTCTTCAATTTCATTTTAGACGGAGCGCTCCGCCCGAAATAGGTGCTTCTACTTCGAACGCGACACATTCTAGACAAGGTACTCTTTTCAAGTTTAAACGTAATGACGTAAATGTTTCACTTACGATGAAGATCTAAGGCCAGGGTTTGTCGAACTGCGGCTTCGCGAACTCGCTGTGGTTACTTAATTCCAATATATTTTTATATAGAGGAAAATTATAAAGTTATTCTAAATCCGTTAACGAAAATATTGACACCTTGTAAATAGTACTTTGTAACTTCTACGAATCAAAAGATTGACGACCCCTGGTCCGAGACCTCCGAATAAGCAATAACTTTATGAATAATTGAACTCCTCCCCCAGCCTCCATGTCTTCGTGCTCTAACTCGTCGGGAGCGCTGGGCTCCCCCAAGCCAGAGAAGCGCCAGGCTAACTCCCCCCTCCCCCCGCCGCCCGCTCGAGCCAACCCCCCCACCGCCGACGCACTTGCACAGAGACACCAGCGAATATCCAGCACAGGTGCCATATTGTTCTATTGATTCGTTCAGACTTCGTTCAAAGTCTTCCAGTTTGTTTCAAACTAGGAGTTGCAGTGATTAATGCGTTACGTGTTGTCAAAACATTTGAATAACTCATTCTTCTATACCTTAAAAACGTCTAGAAAGTATTTTCTTTAAATTCTTAAATTACCACTAGGATATATGAACTAATTTAATTAGATGGAATTTCACGGAAAAAGCCCTTCCTGGGATTGTATGGATATATCAATTTGACACATAAAAAAACGACAATGAACACGGTCATATTTGTTCCGAACAGGTGATCTTCATTTCAACCATGATAAACTACGACGGAGTCTCAACGAGAAGCATCAGAGGAACAACAGCTGCGTCAGTTCATCTGATTTCTACGGCTGCAACTACCCGGTCGAAAAACACCGATTTAGTTCTGGAGACCTCGTACGACCTCTCGTTGCTAAGGAACTCAATTTCGACATCGACAAGAAGGAGAGTCCGGCAGATAATTTATATAATTCCATCGACGGTCCCGGTTACAGCGACTACTCCTCTACGGACGCGAACACCAGCATCCAGTCTGAACATCGGATCACTGAAAGTCCGTCCCGAAACGTCGAAGAAATGTACGCCAAAGTCATGAAAAAAGTGAAAACAAAAGAGGACAGAAAGTTAAAGGATCTCTCCAATCCGGATTCTGAAAACAGGGCCCCAAAATTCCGAGGCGACGATCCCGGTTACGAGACGATAGATCGCAAGCAATCCGGCAATCACGGCTATGAAACTATAGCCCGAAAGGAGCGCAAAGGTTCAAATCAAGATCCCGGATACGAGACCGTCAAGGATCTAAATAAAACTAACCTTTCCACCTTCACAAATAATAATCTATCTAAGTTAAACCACTCGGACAGTGGTCCCAACAGCATCATCAGCAGTGACGCGGGATACGAACACATCTCCAAGGCGGACGCCAACGCTTCCGATTCGGACCCCAATTACGAAGTATTACGAAATCAACCACCGACGCCTCCGTACGCTACCATCACCCCCAACTACAAGGTACAGCCCACCTACTCCACTGTTAATAAACGACCTGGGAAATATAACAACTGGCCAGGAAATAATAACGAAGAACCGACGTTGGAGCCCAATTACGAGTCGATGACGAACGACCCCTTCTATACCACCGGCAGTGAATCGGATCCTAATTACGAGTCCGTGCGACCCAAGGATCCGAACTACGAGAGCGTCACTCAGGATCCGAATTATGAATCCTTGAGATGTAAGGATCCTAAATATGAATCGGTCAGATCAAAGGATTCCAAGTACGACTCGGTGAGATCGAAGAAAGATCCGAACTACGAAAGTGTTAAATATTTCGAATTATCGAAGAAGGAACCTCCGTACGAGAAAGTCAACACGGCAGGCGAGACCTCGACTATGGAACGATCGGACTCGTCCGCGGGTTACGAGAAAATAAATATTCAGAAGGATTCTAAGAGCAGTATTAATAATGGTGCCGACGATACCGTCAGTGATTATTTCCAAGTTTGACTTATCGGACCTAACATGACGTCCGAAATACGTCCGGTGTTTCGACGAAGGATTACTTTGAGATTAAGTGCTTCTTATTTATTTATATTATTTACAAATAACGTGTATGTACCTCAAAGATGGATGTAATCTAATATCTTCCTTAGGTATCTGTGATATGTATCTTGAGTATGATATTATTTTACTCAATTAAGTTAAGTCAAACATCAATGTTTTTGTTTTCTACCCAGGTGTCTTGAATGTAATCTCTCTTCATTAGCGTGTTGATATTTTTATAAACATGTAATATAACTCATGTTAAAATATAGACTGTACATGAGACCACATTGTAACTAAATTTATCAACTAGGTTTTATCCAACCGAATAAAATATTTAATATAGCACCATTATTTATAGTACATTAACATGTCTGGAGCTAATAAAGAGCAGTTAATTCATCATCTCACTTTTGCAGCTCTTCATTGTCCATATACAAGGCTATTTTTAAGGTACTTCTGATTTTATTAAAGAAATAAATTGCTAATACTATTATTAAATTTCTTTAACATACTAAACACTTGTAATGAAGTTCAATGTAACCTTGGTAAATTAAAAATATATATTAATTCTATGATTTAGTTACAATCAAATGGGCATTTAAACATTGTTTGTATTTTTCCATGTTTGGTAATATGCAGTTTTAATTATGAGTATTATGGTGATTCTAATATATTTTATGTACATTAAGTTGTTATTTTATGTTATTTTGTTGTAACACAAAGTATTTTATAATTATTATTAAATTATATAAATTGAAACTAAATCATGTAAAAATATTTTAGGGTAACTTATAAAGTAGTACCTGAATCTTGTTTTAGACTTTATTTTTAAATTAAACCCAGTTCAACATTATTTAAGTTACTATACTCTATCTATTATATGCATAAATACTAAAATATATTATTAATATCTGTTAGCTTTAGCTGTCTTATAAATTATATATAATGGGCCCTATCAATGTATTTTACCAAAGGTTGAATTTTAACATCTTCCTGAATGTTCATTATATTTGATAAACTTTTCCCAAAAACTTTTAATATTCTTGCTTACAAATATATCATTATATATATTAATGCTTACTATGTTTAACTTACAGGCTAATAATGCTTCATATACACATTTTTTTGTTTATATTAGCATTTCATCCCCTAAACCAGAATTCAGAATTAAATCTTTTTCCATAACTGCATATCCTTGTGTGGAGATGAGACAATGATTGTTAATAATTTTATATTCAACTAAGTTTGAAATCTCGGATGTGTTTTGATATAAACAATCCATTAAACATAATCTTTGATTTGTATAACATGATTATATACTTTTATATTTCTATAAACCCAACCATTCCGTAATAACAATGGCTATTTTCATATTTAAGGACAAAATAAAGTATGCCATACAATTTATCATCTTTTTTATTTTTTTCCTCCAATAAGATACCAACATAACCAATATAATTATCCTTTACTACTTTAAACAGCATATAATTGAAATCTACCTTAAAAGATTGTAATAGAAATCGCAAACTTTACCAATTTATATCCATAACATTACTATAAATTATTATTGTAATCAGCCTACATTGTGATATTTTTATGAACAATATAACTGAAAAATAGACACTGTTTTTAAAATAATACTAGGCCAATAATAGGCTAATAATAATACTAGGCTAATAATAGGCCATATTCAAAATACATACCAGTATACTGGCCAGTGGCCAGTGCCCAGTACTAAATACTAATGAGTAATGACGCTATGACACCGACACGATATTGCCTTTATAATATCAGTTCAGTATCAGTTAGTACAATATGGCCGATCAGTCTGATACCGGCCATATTGTAGGTAATGATGAGAAAACTTTACTAGAACTCTGTGGAGACATAGGCAAATGCAGTGTAATATTACAACAGCAACTACAGTTGCTACCTTTCTTGCTTTTTTTTTATTAGTCAAGTAAGGAGTAAGTAAGAGAAAAAATACATATTATAGTGATCAAGTAAATAAAGTACAACTTCATTTTCTTCATTGTTCTATTTGAAAAATATATATTCTTTACACTTGTAAGTTTTATAAATAATTATCACAGGTACAGTTACAGAATTGCACAGTATCTATGCTGCAAATTTAATTGAAAGTAAAGATATAATTGTTTTTTCATTTTCGTTCTTAGGTATTAGGTTTAAAGATATTTTGTTTCTTTCGTCTCACAATTTACTATTTAACACAGTAAACTCTCTGTGAATGCTGATGTGGCGGAAAAAGACATAAAAAAAACATCACTGTGTTCAATTTTCAAAAATTATCATATATAAATATTGTTTGTACTTATATTATCTTTTTTTATTTTTTATAGAACTAAATATAATCTGATCAACACCACTTATTGTTGTGATTGCTTTATAAATACATTCTCTTGGAACTTTACTATTTATGTAATAAAATGTAAAACTTTCGCAACAAACACATTAAAAATAAATACGTATATAGTCATAGGCTAATATAATTGTTTTTTCATTTTCGTTCTTATTAGGTTTAAAGATATTTTGTTTCTTTCGTCTCACAATTTACTATTTAACACAGTAAACTCTCTGTGAATGCTGATGTGGCGGAAAAAGACATAAAAAAAAACATCACTGTGTTCAAGTTTCAAAAATTATCATATATAAATATTGTTTGTACTTTTATTATATTTTTTGATTTTTTATAGAACTAAATATAATCTGATCAACACCACTTATTGTTGTGATTGCTTTATAAATACATTCTCTTGGAACTTTACTATTTATGTAATAAAATGTAAAACTTTCGCAACAGACACATTAAAAATAAATACCTATGTAGTCATAGGCTAATATAATTGTTTTTTCATTTTCGTTCTTATTAGGTTTAAAGATATTTTGTTTCTTTCGTCTCACAATTTACTATTTAACACAGTAAACTCTCTGTGAATGCTGATGTGGCGGAAAAAGACATAAAAAAAACATCACTGTGTTCAAGTTTCAAAAATTATCATATATAAATATTGTTTGTACTTATATTATCTTTTTTGATTTTTTATAGAACTAAATATAATCTGATCAACACCACTTATTGTTGTGATTGCTTTATAAATACATTCTCTTGGAACTTTACTATTTATGTAATAAAATGTAAAACTTTCGCAACAAACACATTAAAAATAAATACCTATGTAGTCATAGGCTACTATAATTGTTTTTTCATTTTCGTTCTTATTAGGTTTAAAGATATTTTGTTTCTTTCGTCTCACAGTTTACTATTTAACACAGTAAACTCTCTGTGAATGCTGATGTGGCGGAAAAAGACATAAAAAAAACATCACTGTGTTCAAGTTTCAAAAATTATCATATATAAATATTGTTTGTACTTATATTATATTTTTTTATTTTTTATAGAACTAAATATAATCTGATCAACACCACTTATTGTTGTGATTGCTTTATAAATACATTCTCTTGGAACTTTACTATTTATGTAATAAAATGTAAAACTTTCGCAACAAACACATTAAAAATAAATACCTATGTAGTCATAGGCTAATATAATTGTTTTTTCATTTTCGTTCTTATTAGGTTTAAAGATATTTTGTTTCTTTCGTCTCACAATTTACTATTTAACACAGTAAACTCTCTGTGAATGCTGATGTGGCGGAAAAAGACATGAAAAAAAACATCACTGTGTTCAAGTTTCAAAAATTATCATATATAAATATTGTTTGTACTTTTATTATATTTTTTGATTTTTTATAGAACTAAATATAATCTGATCAACACCACTTATTGTTGTGATTGCTTTATAAATACATTCTCTTGGAACTTTACTATTTATGTAATAAAATGTAAAACTTTCGCAACAAACACATTAAAAATAAATACCTATGTAGTCACAGGCTAATAAGTAATTTGTAATACTAGGTTCATATAGTACTCTGTGAATAGTGTCAATTAAATCTTCTTAAAGTTGTATATTCATCAGTATTATGATATAAGTTATGACCCAGTATCATAGTGGTCACTAGAAATCTTTGAAGTTTTTTTTATGCATTAATTTTCAATACCATTCATTCAATGTCTCTTGAAATCATTATCCTTAGGAAATCTGAAGAGAAATAGAAGATAAATTAATCTTTTTAACACATGATATACTACTAATATATCTTTTAATATGTTTATAACAAATATAAAAACTGTCAATTTCTTAATTGTAAAAACTGTGACTATAGTCAAAAGGAATAGTTTCTTTCTTACAAATAATGCATTTGTCATTTTATGCACTCAATAAAAAAACTATAGAATATAATTATAGTATGTAATTTTGTGTAACTTTTACTCAAATTTGATCTCACACGTTGAAAATGACAACTTAGCTTGAAAGCTACTTCTTTATGAATTGGAGATATTCTGAAGAATATTAATAAAAATGACAATTGCTACGAATTACGCTGGAGACGACTACGACGAAGCACAAGATTTCATAAAAAATAGAAATAGATAAGGTTTTTCGAGTTACCTATCTCTTTTAAGTTCGATGGTGACATTTTAGGCTAGCTTCCCTACTCTATAGTCTATGTATAACATCTCTGTGTCAAAGTGCTTAGCTGCTAGTGCTGTCATCATATTTCGGCAGGTTTCTGGCTACTGGCCAGTGTACTGGTATGTATTTCGGAACACGGCCATAGACTATTTAAATCTTTTTCTTAATTAATTGTACATTGTAATGATCTCCACTTTGAGAGTGAAATATCCTTTACCCGTATTGAGATATTCGTTTTTATATTTCGTGCTAAAAGAGGTAGATATTACAGTATCTGTAGAGTGTAGACTGTAGTCTGTACTGTTGACGTTTTAAAGTTTGACAAAGCACTTCCACAGGTTCCACTGCCAATTTTCAAATGTCAATAAATATTAAAGAACAAAACCGTTGGGGTAATACATAAACTATTATCCTTGAATAACAAAGACCCTTTTAAACAACATTCAATAGTACCTGTATATTTTTTTGTGAAAATATCAAAATGTCAGGTTATCCAAATCCAAACGAATACGCTTGGCAGCCTCAAAACAATAGTACCAATTATTCCTTCAATACATCTAATGAATTCGATGACCCGCAAACATTAGGTAAATAGTAACACTGTATTACTCTATTACTAAAATTACTATACTTTTCTTTTTAATTTTATAATTAATCATGTTTTTAGATTTTCAGAATTTTACTGCCGACCAGCATAATTATTCTTTTGAACAAGGGAAAAGTGTTCCCGCTAACAACAATCAATACTATAATCCAAATTTATTTACACCTGCTCCTATTCCTGGAGAAGCAGCCACAGAAGCTTCAGAGTTTGATGAACCGCCACTTCTTGATGAATTGGAGATTTATCCAGACAGAATATTAGAAAAAACATTAGCTGTACTAAATCCTTTCCATGGTCAATCTAAAGCAGATGATGCTAATTTTTTACTCAGGGACACAGACATAGCGGGGCCAATAGCTTATGGTTTAGCATTAGCTTTCTGCCTGTTTCTGTCAGGAAATAAAGCTCACTTTGGCTATGTGTATGGCTTGTCCGTAGTGTCTGTTATTTTGATGTATTTCTTACTTTCATTAATGAGTCGAACTGAAGGTGTTTTTACTGTCCTTAGTGTAGCCAGTGTGTTAGGGTACTGTATGCTTCCTATGGTGGCATTGGCTGGGCTAGGTATATTTATATCATTGGAGGGATCAATAGGTCTCAGTCTCTCTGCAGTAGCTGTGATTTGGTCTGCTCTGTCTGCAAGCCGGCTTTTTGTTACAATGTCAGGTGATGCTGAGCAAAGACCACTTATAGCATACCCCTGCGCTTTAGTCTATGGTGTTTTTGCACTTCTTGTTTTATTTTAAATGTAAGCTATAAGAGTTTGATGCAATTGATATAAGAGAGAAAAATATAACATCTTTTATACATTCATAACATTTTTAATAGCTTGCTTATTATATTTCTTTAAATTTTCCTCTATTTTTATATTAAAACTGATTCTTTTACTATTTTAAGATATATGTTAAATAAAATATGTTGTAAAGACTAAGATTTTATTTCATTTAATAAAATGTATTGCAAGATGTAATTAATCATGTTCCCACAACTTTTTTATTAGGATTTTTAGACTAGCTGAAAAGGATACAACTGCAAAATTTTTTCTTGTAATATAATACTTGGGCATTTACATAATCATTTGTTTATTGTTAGAATTAAGAAAATTGTCTCATTTAATAATAATAATATCGGGACAAATCGCACACATTGATCTAACCCCTAAGTAAGCAAATTATATGCTTGTGTTAAGGGTGTTAGACAACGATACAAATACATAGAAATACACATATAAATACTGAGAATATATTTAATAAACGATCAAACCCAGAAACACAGACATCTATGCTCATCACATAAATGCCTGTCTCTGCCGGGAATCGAACCCGAGCCCCATTGCGCCGTGACACGTTAGTCGTCTGCGCTAACCACTCGTGACTCGACCAACGGTGCGGTCAATACATTGCTAAATCAAATTTAGGTGTTGAGTTTTATTTATTAGTAGAGATTCTCTATAAAGTTTCAAATACATAATAATATATTGTATATTTCATAACCGTTATTCATAAGAGGAGTTTTAATTATAAATACAAGTTTATTATTCATATAATATATGAAACAAGACTAGCCAATGAAAATAGTTCATTCGCTTCGCTGATTGAAGGACTTAATGGAGATCTGGCTTGCAAAGGTAAATATGGAATAGTTTTTCTTAATTCTGTGACGTATTGCTCCGGTGAAGTGATTATAGGATGCAAAGCATTATTTTTTGCAAACAGGATAGCATTTATAATTGATGATATTTCGTTCTTTAGGTACTTCTGAGTTCTGAGGTTAGGTTTCGTTATTTAGTGTTAATTTAGAGATAAATTTTCATCAATATCTTGTTTAATCTTAATGTTAAATAAAAGTGTATCGACTATTTTTTAAAGTTTGACATGATTTCTAGATTCTTATTGAAAATTTCTTTATTCCTTGTAAGTTCTGTAATAGTGTTATTGAAGTTTGAAATTGTTGTTTTTATAACAATCGTTTGAGTTTTTAATAAATTTAGGACATCATGTTCATGAGAGTTAATATTATTAATAGCGTCATCATATCGTTCTGCGTCTTTAGTATCTAGACTCTAGAGTACCAAATAATAATCTAAATATACTACCAACTCCATCTAGGTATATATGATCTTTTAAATCTATGGACATTATTTATTCCACCGGTTAATTCTTTTAATACGGTTTCTTGGTTGAATAATTGTGGAATTGTTTGCTTTAATATAAAAAGTGAAGTATAGTACAAAGAGAAAAATTACTTAACTTTTTATGACTACAAATTTCTTTTGTTCTACCATAAGTATTATATGTATATAATGTCTATTTTCTTATATATTTCAGATATATCTAAATAACTAATCATATTCCATTCGCTATCGTAACGATTAGTCTTACCTATGTTTTCAAAAAGTATACCTCCTTTATCTTTTCTACTTATATTGTACGTATCTTTACTATTTGCTTCTATTCCTATTATGATGCCGATTAGTATGGTGATGTGGTGGATCATTCTGAAACAAAAGCGTATTCAGTCTATTAGTATGGACTCTCATCCTTTTATTTTTATTAGTTTTAATAGTGACGTTAACGGGTGGATTAATTTCAAGTATTTTATATGGTCCTATCTAATAAGGTGCAATTTTTTTTGATTTCCCGTTTTTTTACTTGTTCATTAGATAGATAAACTAAATCTCCTATTTCGTATTTTGTATTTTTCGTTTTCTTATCATAGTGTAATTTTTTGGGAGCTTTGAATTTATTAATCTTTCTCGTGCAATTTGTCTAGATTTGAAGCTTCAAAGTAAGATCGTCTAAATAATTATTATAATAATATTTAAAATCAGGTTCTATAACAATTCCTGTTGGTAGTTTTGCCTTATTTCCAAAAATTAGTTCAAATTGACTAAATTGTGTAGATGTGTGAGTATTGGTATTATAAAAAAACATTGCAAAATCTATACATTTGTCCCAATTAGATTGATCTTCGTTAACATGATGTTTTAAATAATCTGCTAATGTTGAGTGGCTCCTTTCGAGTGCACCATTAGTTTGTGGATGATAAGCGGTAGTGTTAATTTTTTTCATTTTTAGCAACTTAGAAATTTCTTTAATTAGGTATGAAGTAAAATCTGCGCCTTTATCCGTTAATAGTATATCAGGTATACCAAATTTGCATATAAAGATTCTAACAAAACAGTCTGCAATGGTTTCAGCATCATACTGTTGTAATGGATAAGCGTGAGAAAACTTTGTTAAGTCATCTTGAAGAGTTAAGATCTGTATTTATTTCCGTTTTCCGTTATTGGTAAAGGTCCAACTATGTCTAAAGAGACCCTTTCAAATGCTTCTGTTGATGTTATTTCCATCGGTTGTTTTGAAAATTTCTTGATCTTCGTACGTAACTTTGTACCAAGAATTAGTTTTAATAAAAACAAAAAATAAATTGTTTTCGTCAGAATCAGATAATTTAACTACGTCGTACTGATTTAGGTTACGCGATTTTAATTGCATAATTAGTGACTCATATTTAGAAAGATGTTTTTCGTTTAGAACATCTAAATCACAGGATAAAAATATTGATTTGTCCGGCTTTTTAGGTAGGTATAGATTCACTGCTTTCGTTTAAGTTATTTGACAAAATTGGTTTTCTTTGTATTTCTTGTAAAAATGAAGTATAATTTTCTGAACTTCTTGTTATCTCGTTAATATTTATCGCGGTCGGGGGTCTGCGGTGTTAAAAGACCGGAGCGGCGTTACGCTGAGGTCGCTGTATTCGACCTCAACTACCGCACCCTTCCACTTGTAGGGCGAAACGGACCCTGTCCGCAGGAGTGACGTCAAGTCGGGTGACTAATGATCACTCCTAACGGGCGCCGGTGATCCGTCTCTCAAAGGATAAAAGGGTCTCGACTCGAAGGGGTAATTAAAACGAGAATGTCCAACATTCAGTAAACCCAGTCACGAGTAGCTTCCAATCGGGCTTTTCTACGATCCTCCCGCACAATAATAGGGCTCTTCTACGATAATCCCTTAATAATAAGTGGGCTCTTCTACGATAATCCCTTAATAATAAGTGGGCTCTTCTACGATAATCCCTTAATAATAAGTGGGTTCTTCTACGATAATCCCTTAATAATAAGTGGGCTCTTCTACGATAATCCCTTAATAATAAGTGGGGTCTTCTACGATAATCCCTTAATAATAAGTGGGCTCTTCTACGATAATCCCATACAATGTTGCTATTCAGGGCTCTTCTACGATTTTTCCCTTTTCTTGATCTTGCTGTGGCGGTCCGAGGCGAATGGAATGCCGCATAGCCAAATACTAGCGGGTTATAGGCAGCCGGCTATACCGCTTATTTTTATCTATGCCCCGTGACTGAGCTTAACATATCTTTATTGTCATTATATACACGAATACAATATAATCTTTAAAAAGGTAACACAATAACCTTTACATACATATATAATAATCAATAAAAGTTACACAAATTCAAAAGTTATAAGAAATAAAATGGTAAAAATATAAGAAATTCTATACATTTTTTAACACCTTTACAAGTCCTTTTTCTTACAAATTAGCCTTCTTCCCTATGAGGTGTCATACAATATTATGTTCGCCCCGTTATATACTACATAATTAATCTATTATTAACACGTTTATTCAATTCTACATTTTCTCGGGGGTATATTAGGAGTGAAAGAGATAGCCTTCGAATGCTATCTCTCTCTTTATTATTGTTGCACAAAAGAATGCTCTGTAGCGAGTGCGACAAATGTTTACTATACAGGGTTATTTGTAATTAGTTGAGCACCTTTTGCAGGCAGCCCCTCTACATCAATCCTAACAACATTTGTTCTACGACTTTTTAAAATTAATAGTTTTAAAAATTTAGTTTTTCCCATACAAAATTTATTTACTGTCTCTGAACGAGCATTTAACAACCTCGCAACCTTGAGCAAAGAGAGGCCACGCACCTTGCGTAGGCAAAATACGTGCCAAGGACACGAGCAGCGGGGCGCGGGGTGGCGGGGTGATGCAGCGGCGGCGATGCACGTTTGAACTTGATCCAGTCGTTTGTCACGGTCAATTAGATAAGCGTGTGCCGCGCGACCCGCTAGCGCCCGTTACTCGGTAACCGAATTTCGATTAGTGAAAACAGTACTGTGATGCCGTAACACAAATATCAAGTACACCAAGATAGTGCGAGTGCTGGCTAAGTGTGGTAAGAGGAGTCGGTGAACAGTTGATTTTTAGGTGTGGTCTTTGTGTTGGATATGAAGGGGACTATTTTGCACCGGTATCGACGAGATATAAATTTAAGAGGTAATTTGTAAATATTGAATCCTTTTGTAAATAACACATTGTATTATTGTAAATAATCTGATTCTACTTTGATTAATTGTTAACAATTTTAATACACAATACGACGATTGGGTAATTATTACATACTGTTTGAAATAAAACAAAAAATAATAATAAGTTATAATAGTATTACGTGCGTGGTACCTTACAAATTTCGTACAGCGCTAGACTGCCGCAACCTATACTTTAGACTGCTTACAAAATACAGAGTAATAAATAATCGAGGGAGCAAAAATTTTTTTGTTTCGTTTATTCTGAGTTATTTATCAAGATTTTTTAAAAGTCGTAGAACAAATGTTGTTGGGATTGATGTAGAGAGGCTGCCTGCAAAAGGTGCTCAACTAATTAAAAATAACCCTGTATATAATTTTTAAGTTGTTCTAATTTTACAATGAGTTATTTAAAAACAATTAAATCATGAATTATGCATTAATATTAATATCATTAATTGTCGCCGACATCCTCCCCCTCGTGCGAAGGACCATTTCTCAGCTAGGCGACTCGATGTTCCCTCCCGACGTTGCGCTCCTCCGAAGCAGTCGCCTCGTCCGGTGGCGTTGCACGTATCTGGTGCGGGACCAACAGCACCACCTAGGAGCTAGGCCTCTTCAAGAGACCCCCGGCCGTGCGCAAGTCAACTACGCGCGTGCGGCCGTCGGGTCCCGGGTAGATTCTGTGGCAGCGTAGAGTCGACGATGAGGACCACGTCCCCCCGCCGCAGGTCTGGAGCATCTCTTCTGCCGTCGAGTTTCCTCGGGATGAGCGTTGGCAGGTATTCCTTGACCCACCTCGCCTAGAAGCGGTCGACCAGATGCTGCACCGTCTTCCACGTGTGTCGCCTTATTTCACTGTCGTTGAAGGCCCCGATGTGTTCTGCCTCTAGTAGCAGTGTATGCAGCGTTTCTTCTTTCGGCTATTTTTCCTTAAGGGTCACCGCCAGGGCCGTCTTAATGGAGCCCACTAGCCGCTCCCATGCGCCTCCCATATTGGGCCCTCCCGGAGGTATGAATTTCCAACGCATGCCTATAACTTGCGCTTCTGCAGCCAGCTTATCTTGCTCGTGCGTGCTCCAAGCATCTTGTAGCTCCTTATTCGCCTTCACGAAGTTAGTGCCATTGTCGCTGAACATTATCCGCGGCGTTCCCCTGCGTGCGACCATACGTCGCAACACGAGGATCATGGAGTCAGCTGTCAGTGAGGTAACCAACTCCAGATGAACGGCTCTGGTGGTAAAGCAAGTGAATAGCGCCCCCCATCTCTTCTCGTTACGGCGGCCTACAGTGACGGTCATGGGTCCGAAGTGGTCCACCGCGGCGCAGGTGAACGGTGGTTCTCCAAACTTCAGCCTCTCTTGTGGTAAGTCCCCTGTAGGCGGCGTCTTCGGAGTGCCTTTGCGCACCTTGCACCATTGGCACTCGTGGGCCGTCGCTCGCACGGCCGATCGTAATACTAGTATCGAGAAGCGTTGCTTCAGTTCGTTCATGACTGTCGCGTGGTTCCCGTGGTTGAAGGTATCGTGATAGTGTTTGATGATCAACCTAGTTATCCTGTCTTTCGCATCTAACACTATGGGTTGCTTCAGGTCGCCGTCTATGCTCCTTGGCACGTTAATCCTTCCTCGGACCCTTAGTAGTCCGTCTGCTATGGTGAGATCCAGCCTTCTAAGCTTGCTAATTCTGTCAAGTTGCCTTTTCTCCGACGTGTTCTTGATCTCGTTCTTGAAGCACTCTTGACTCCTTCGTAGCAGCAATTGTTCCGCCCTCAACAGGAGGTCGGGCCCTAATGGCCGCGCGCACGCCTGTTCGTTGGGCGTTGAAGACGAGGGCAGCTTCACCCTTGACTTCTTTCCGTATCTCCTCCAGACTGGATCCTTTCTTCGTGTGATTAACGTCTTCTGTTTCTTTCTTCGGCACAAGTCGATAAATTGCAGCATCCGCGCCGTCGATCTCCACAGCCTCACCTACCTGGAGAATCTCGCAGGTTCTAGTGTGGGTGAGTCGCATGCAGTCGTCGCGGCTACTGTGTGCTTGACTTCTCTGTCCTCGACTGTAGGCTGCGACTTGAAGCTTCGGTGCTCGGGCCATTTCTCCTCGTCCATACTTAGAAACTCAGGCCCCGTAAACCATCTGAGACCCGCCGCGAACTGTCTCGGTGCTCCCCGGGTCGCGCCGTCCGCCGGGTTCTGACTCGTCGGTACCCAACGCCACTCGTTTGGACGCGTCGTGTCTTCTATTTCTGCCAACCTGTGCGCCACGAAAGGTTTGAACGTCCGGGGATCCGAACGTATCCACGATAATACTGTACTTGAGTCCGTCCAGTAAGTCTTCTTCTCTGCGGCGATGTCCAACTCTTCTATGGGCGATTGCGCCAGCCTCGTCCCTAGTAGCGCGGCCTGTAGCTCCAACCTTGAGATGGATATTGGCTTGAGCGGCGCCACGCGCGCCTTTCCAGTCAATAGATTCACTGTCCAACGGTCGCCTTGACGCTGCCTCCGGTACACCGCGCACGCATAGGCCGTCTCACTGGCATCTGTGAAGATGTGTAGTTCCCCTTCTTCCCGAGATGGCGCAAAGCAACTCGGTATCCTCAGGTCCCTTAACAACTCTACGTTCTGTAGATAAGATCGCCAAGTCTCTTCGCACTCAGGCGTTATCGCTTCATCCCAACCGATGCCGCTACGCCATAAGTCTTGAAGTAGCCTCTTACCCTGTACGAGGACCGGAGACGCGAGACCCAGAGGGTCGAATGTAGACATCACTGCGCTCGTCACCTGCCTCTTCGTCGGTATCATCTCTGCGTAGACTACGTCCTCGTCTAAGTTCCGAAAGCAAGTTCTGAAACCCAAGTGGTCGTCCCGCGTGAACCAACGGAGGCCCAGCGTTTTCCCTTCTTACGACCCCAGTTCTACCTCCGAACTCGCTTCTCTCTTGTCGGAGATCGCCTGGAGTACCGCAGATCGGTTCGAGGCCCATCCCCTCAATTCAAAACCGGTCTTCTTGTGTACCTGGAACACTTCGCGGGCTACCTTCTTAGCTTCTTCCTCCGTGGCGAAGCTGTGTAGGTAGTCGTCCATGTAGTGGTTCGCTCTAATGGCCTCAGCGGCCGCGGGGACTCCCCCTCGTACTCTGCAACATTTGAGTTCTTTACGTGGATGGCCACGCTGGGAGAACAACTAACACCAAATGTCGCTCAACCCCGCGCCACAAGGAGCGTAGGGTGTCCCGGTCTTCGGGCCTCACTTTAATCTGAAGGAACATCTCCTTGATGTCGGCCACCACGGCCACTGGCCGCTGACGGAATCGTAATAGGACGCCAAACAACGATTGAAGGAGATCTGGTCCGGGTAGTAGCATGTCGTTCAGGCTTTTACCCCCGAACTTTGCTGCGGCGTCGAACACCAGCCTCATCTTCTTCTTAGTCGGGTGAGTCACGGCGAAATGAGGCAGGTACCATCTCCTTGTAGACGTGGATTCCTGCTGACCAACATATACGATAGACGCCCATATATATAGGCCCATTTCAATCACCTCCATACTCTGCAAGATTATGGAGCGTGTATTGAACTCGCGGCTTCTAGCGTACGTAGAAGGTAACAATCTCCTCAGCGACCGACAATACGGGTTTCGCCGAAATAGATCCATTGGGGACCTTCTAGCGTGCGCTACACACATTTTAGGCGAGGCCATAGAGAGGAACGGAGAAGCGGTCACCGTTTCTTTGGACGTCTCGAAGGCTTTTGACAGGGTCTGGCATGTGTGCCTTTTAAGCAAGCTTTCAGCGTACCGTATATCTCCTGGTTTGATTGGCTGGATAACGAACTTTTTGAGCCAGAGTTCTCTCCGTGTTATTGTTGATAGGTGTTCTTCGGAACCCTTGACAATAAATGTCGGAGTACCTCAGGCGTCCGTTCTTTCTGCAACTCTTTTTCTGCTGCACATTAACGATCTGCTGAAGCCCGGTGTCTATGGGTATGCAGACGACAGCACAGTTGTAGAAAGACATCTGCCGAGTACTCGGGCTAGTAGAAATCAAGTACAGTCTGAAAGAGAAGCCATGGTGCAATAATTGAATGACAAACTCCACGCACCGCAGTCTCCACATGGGGCAATGCCAATCATGTCAAATTCAACGCCACCAAAACGCAGACGTGTTTGTTCACCGCCAAAAGGAGCCCTTTCACCTTGGCTCCTACTTTACAGAATGTATCCTTGGAATGAAGTGACTGGCTTCAGTTGTCTGGCTTAGAGATCTCCTCGAACGTCAACTTTGGTCGGTACATTGAGTCCAGAGCAAGAGCAGCTGCAGGAAAGCTTGCCGTACTTGCGAAGGTGCGACAGTACTTTACACCGAGACAGCTTCTTGTATTATACAAAGCACAGATCCAAATGTGTAGAGTACTGTGGCCACATATTTACTGGTGCCGCAAAGACTCATCTTGCGATTCTGGACTTAATTGAGAGACGAGCAACATAGAATACATATAGGATACATTTTGGTGAGTGTGCGCAGGAATTACACGACCTAATTCGCCCATCCCCGTTCCATTACCGGAAGTCCCGACGCATGGCGGGTATCCATCCCTACGTTGTAGACACTCCACCTGTCCGAACGAAGCGCTATGCTTCGTCTTTTTTACTGCGTACAGCGAAAGACTGGAACAATCTGCCTGCGTCAACAACAATTTCCGGCCAAATATAATGTGGGTGTCTTCAAGAGAAGAGTGAATAGGCTGCTAGGTTAATGCGGGAAAGTGTATCAAATATAATGAACATTCAGGAAGATGTTAAAATTCAACCTTTGGTAAAATACGTTGATAAGGCCTATTATATATAATTATATATAATAGACCCTATCAATATTATAAATTTATAAGACAGCTAAAGCTAACAGACATTAATAATATATTTTATTTTATTTATTTATTTGTTTATACCTACATAACTAGGTTAATGCTTGACTACATTCCACCTGATGGTAAGTGGAATGTAGTCTTAGATGGTAAGTCGCATTGCCCTAGCAACCTATTCACTCTTCTCTTGAAGAAATATTCTTGCTTACAAATATATCAATGCTTTTATATATATATTAATGCTTACTATTTTTAACTTACAGGCTAATAATGCTTCATATACACATTTTTATTTGTTCATATTAGCATGTCATCCCCTAAACCAGAATTCAGAATTAAAAGTCTTTTTCCATATCTGCATATCCTTGTGTGAAGATGGGACAATTATTGTTAATAATTTTATATTCGACTAAATTTGAAGTTTCTTTTTTATTTTTTACCTCCAATAAGATACCAACATAATCAATATAATTATCCTTTACTACTTTAAACAGCTTATAATTGAAAATCTACCCTAAAACATTGTTATAGAAATCACAGACTACAAATTTATATCCATAACATATTACTATAAATAATTATTGTAATCAGCATACATTATGACATTTTTATTAACAGTATAACTGAAAAATTGAAACACAGATACAGTTACAGAATTGCACAGTATCTATGCCTCAAATTTAATTGAAAGTAAATAGATAATTGTTTTTTCATTTTTATTCTAATTAGGTTTAAAGATATTTTGTTTATTCTGTCTCACAATTTACTATTTAACACAGTAAACTCTCTGTGAATGCTGATGTGGCGGAAAAAGACATAAAAAAAACATCACTGTGTTCAAGTTTCAAAAATTATCATATATAAATATTGTTTGTACTTATATTATCTTTTTTGATTTTTTATAGAACTAAATATAATCTGATCAACACCACTTATTGTTGTGATTGCTTTATAAATACATTCTCTTGGAACTTTACTATTTATGTAATAAAATGTAAAACTTTCGCAACAAACACATTAAAAATAAATACCTATGTAGTCATAGGCTAATATAATTGTTTTTTCATTTTCGTTCTTATTAGGTTTAAAGATATTTTGTTTCTTTCGTCTCACAATTTACTATTTAACACAGTAAACTCTCTGTGAATGCTGATGTGGCGGAAAAAGACATAAAAAAAAACATCACTGTGTTCAAGTTTCAAAAATTATCATATATAAATATTGTTTGTACTTTTATTATATTTTTTGATTTTTTATACAACTAAATATAATCTGATCAACACCACTTATTGTTGTGATTGCTTTATAAATACATTCTCTTGGAACTTTACTATTTATGTAATAAAATGTAAAACTTTCGCAACAGACACATTAAAAATAAACACCTATGTAGTCATAGGCTAATATAATTGTTTTTTCATTTTCGTTCTTATTAGGTTTAAAGATATTTTGTTTCTTTCGTCTCACAATTTACTATTTAACACAGTAAACTCTCTGTGAATGCTGATGTGGCGGAAAAAGACATAAAAAAAACATCACTGTGTTCAAGTTTCAAAAATTATCATATATAAATATTGTTTGTACTTTTATTATATTTTTTGATTTTTTATAGAACTAAATATAATCTGATCAACACCACTTATTGTTGTGATTGCTTTATAAATACATTCTCTTGGAACTTTACTATTTATGTAATAAAATGTAAAACTTTCGCAACAGACACATTAAAAATAAATACCTATGTAGTCATAGGCTAATATAATTGTTTTTTCATTTTCGTTCTTATTAGGGTTAAAGATATTTTGTTTCTTTCGTCTCACAATTTACTATTTAACACAGTAAACTCTCTGTGAATGCTGATGTGGCGGAAAAAGACATAAAAAAAACATCACTGTGTTCAAGTTTCAAAAATTATCATATATAAATATTGTTTGTACTTTTATTATATTTTTTGATTTTTTATAGAACTAAATATAATCTGATCAACACCACTTATTGTTGTGATTGCTTTATAAATACATTCTCTTGGAACTTTACTATTTATGTAATAAAATGTAAAACTTTCGCAACAAACACATTAAAAATAAATACCTATGTAGTCATAGGCTAATATAATTGTTTTTTCATTTTCGTTCTTATTAGGTTTAAAGATATTTTGTTTCTTTCGTCTCACAATTTACTATTTAACACAGTAAACTCTCTGTGAATGCTGATGTGGCGGAAAAAGACAAAAAAAAACATCACTGTGTTCAAGTTTCAAAAATTATCATATATAAATATTGTTTGTACTTTTATTATATTTTTTGATTTTTTATAGAACTAAATATAATCTGATCAACACCACTTATTGTTGTGATTGCTTTATAAATACATTCTCTTGGAACTTTACTATTTATGTAATAAAATGTAAAACTTTCGCAACAAACACATTAAAAATAAATACCTATGTAGTCATAGGCTAATATAATTGTTTTTTCATTTTCGTTCTTATTAGGTTTAAAGATATTTTGTTTCTTTCGTCTCACAATTTACTATTTAACACAGTTAACTCTCTGTGAATGCTGATGTGGCGGAAAAAGACATAAAAAATAACATCACTGGGTTCAAGTTTCAAAAGTTGTCATTAGGTAAATATTGTTTGTACTTTTATTATATTTTTTGATTTTTTATAGAATTAAATATAATCTGATCAACACCACTTATTGTTGTGATTGCTTTATAAATACATTCTCTTGGAACTTTACTATTTATGTAATAAAATGTAAAACTTTCGCAACAAACACATTAAAAATAAATACCTATGTAGTCATAGGCTAATATAATTGTTTTTTCATTTTCGTTCTTATTAGGTTTAAAGATATTTTGTTTCTTTCGTCTCACAATTTACTATTTAACACAGTTAACTCTCTGTGAATGCTGATGTGGCGGAAAAAGACATAAAAAATAACATCACTGGGTTCAAGTTTCAAAAGTTGTCATTAGGTAAATATTGTTTGTACTTTTATTATATTTTTTGATTTTTTATAGAATTAAATATAATCTGATCAACACCACTTATTGTTGTGATTGCTTTATAAATACATTCTCTTGGAACTTTAATATTTATGTAATAAAATGTAAAACTTTCGCAACAAACACATTAAAAATAAATACCTATGTAGTCACAGGCTAATAAGTAATTTGTAATACTAGGTTCATATAGTACTCTGTGAATAGTGTCAATTAAATCTTCTTAAAGTTGTATATTCATCAGTATTATGATATAAGTTATGACCCAGTATCATAGTGGTCACTAGAAATCTTTGAAGTTTTTTTTATGCATTAATTTTCAATACCATTCATTCAATGTCTCTTGAAATCATTATCCTTAGGAAATCTGAAGAGAAATAGAAGAGAAATTAATCTTTTTAACACATGATATACTACTAATATATCTTTTAATATGTTTATAACAAATATAAAAACTGTCAATTTCTTAATTGTAAAAACTGTGACTATAGTCAAAAGGAATAGTTTCTTTCTTACAAATAATGCATTTGTCATTTTATGCACTCAATAAAAAAACTATAGAATATAATTATAGTATGTAATTTTGTGTAACTTTTACTCAAATTTGATCTCACACGTTGAAAATGACAACTTAGCTTGAAAGCTACTTCTTGATGAATTGGAGATATTCTGAAGAATATTAATAAAAATGACAATTGCTACGAATTACGCTGGAGACGACTACGACGAAGCACAAGATTTCATAAAAAATAGAAATAGATAAGGTTTTTCGATTTACCTATCTCTTTTAAGTTCGATGGTGACATTTTAGGCTAGCTTCCCTACTCTATGTATAATATCTCTGTGTCAAAGTGCTTAGCTGCTAGTGCTGTCATCATATTTCGGCAGGTTTCTGGCTACTGGCCAGTGTACTGGTATGTATTTCGGAACACGGTCATAGACTATTTAAATCTTTTTCTTAATTAATTGTACATTGTAATGGTCTCCACTTTGAGAGTGAAATATCCTTTACCCGTATTGACATATTCGTTTTTATATTTCGTGCTAAAAGAGGTAGATATTACAGTGTCTGTAGAGTGTAGACTGTAGTCTGTACTGTTGACGTTTTAAAGTTTGACAAAGCACTTCCACAGGTTCCACTGCCAATTTTCAAATGTCAATAAATATTAAATAAACAATGTTGCTATAAAAGAAAAAAACCGTTGGGGTAATACATAAACTATTATCCTTGAATAACAAAGACCCTTTTAAACAACATTCAATAGTACCTGTATAATTTTTTGTGAAAATATCAAAATGTCAGGTTATCCAAATCCAAACGAATACGCTTGGCAGCCTCAAAACAATAGTACCAATTATTCCTTCAATACATCTAATGAATTCGATGACCCGCAAACATTAGGTAAATAGTAACACTGTATTACTCTATTACTAAAATTACTATACTTTTCTTTTTAATTTTATAATTAATCATGTTTTTAGATTTTCAGAATTTTACTGCCGACCAGCATAATTATTCTTTTGAACAAGGGAAAAGTGTTCCCGCTAACAACAATCAATACTATAATCCAAATTTATTTACACCTGCTCCTATTCCTGGAGAAGCAGCCACAGAAGCTTCAGAGTTTGATGAACCGCCACTTCTTGATGAATTGGAGATTTATCCAGACAGAATATTAGAAAAAACATTAGCTGTACTAAATCCTTTCCATGGTCAATCTAAAGCAGATGATGCTAATTTTTTACTCAGGGACACAGACATAGCGGGGCCAATAGCTTATGGTTTAGCATTAGCTTTCTGCCTGTTTCTGTCAGGAAATAAAGCTCACTTTGGCTATGTGTATGGCTTGTCCTTAGTGTCTGTTATTTTGATGTATTTCTTACTTTCATTAATGAGTCGAACTGAAGGTGTTTTTACTGTCCTTAGTGTAGCCAGTGTGTTAGGGTACTGTATGCTTCCTATGGTGGCATTGGCTGGGCTAGGTATATTTATATCATTGGAGGGATCAATAGGTCTCAGTCTCTCTGCAGTAGCTGTGATTTGGTCTGCTCTGTCTGCAAGCCGGCTTTTTGTTACAATGTCAGGTGATGCTGAGCAAAGACCACTTATAGCATACCCCTGCGCTTTAGTCTATGGTGTTTTTGCACTTCTTGTTTTATTTTAAATGTAAGCTATAAGAGTTTGATGCAATTGATATAAGAGAGAAAAATATAACATCTTTTATACATTCATAATATTTTTAATAGCTTGCTTATTATATTTCTTTAAATTTTCCTCTATTTTTATATTAAAACTGATTCTTTTACTATTTTAGGATATATGTTAAATAAAATATGTTGTAAAGACTAAGATTTTATTTCATTTAATAAAATGTATTGCAAGTTGTAATTAATCATGTTCCCACAACTTTTTTATTAGGATTTTTAGACTAGCTGAAAAGGATACAACTGCAAAATTTTTTCTTGTAATATAATACTTGGGCATTTAAATAATCATTTTTTTATTGTTAGAATTAAGAAAATTGTCTCATTTAATACATTACACAAAATCAAATTTAGGTGTTGAGTTTTATTTATTAGTAGAGATTCTCTATAAAGTCTCAAATACATAAGCTAGATTTTATTAAATACTACACATGGTTATATGTAATTAGTTGGCCACTTCTTGCAGGCAGCCTCTCTTCTTCAATCCCAATAACATTTGTTCTACAACTTTTTGCAAATTTTGATAAACAACACAAACAAATGAAACTAATAAATTGTTAAAGAAATGTTGGAGGGATTGATGTGGAGAGGCTGCCTGCAAAGGGTGGCCAATCAATTACAAATAACCCTATATATGTACATACATTAGGAAATAAAACTCAATAACACAAATTAGCCCAAGGAATATATTAATAATATATTATTTAACATTTGCTATTACATTCTATTATACTGTGTGGGTCGGTCACTGAAAAAGTTTTTTAAAATCATAATTTGTGCAAATGCCACACACACAATTGCCAGTGTTTCACCCATCGACCAGTAATTTACTCTTTCGTTAAGATCTTCTGCCCTTTTACGTCCTTGAGCCTCTCGTAGCCTGTGGTGTGTTTGGTGATCAATAATTCTATTCAAGGCTGAATGAATTTCTTCCGCTGAAGTCTCCAGCTAAATTAAAAAAATGTGAATTATACTTGGTTAATACAATTATTTTAGATCAAACATTAAAAAAAAGTTATAAAATTGATCATGCAGAAATTACCTGAGTCAGAACAGTTGCATGATCTCCAATGCCAGGAAGGGGTTCTTCTGGCCCTACATTAAGCTCCATATACACTAATTTGTGTGAAAATGTACTAAATTCATTGCTAAAGCAAACTTTGTACACTCCTAGAAGAAAAAAAAATTAACTTAACATGATCTATGGTGCTGAAATTATGGTAATTATAACAGTTATCTGTTATATTATTTCTATTATCAATTAATGAATATACCTGTATTTTGTGCTGTAAATTGGTGGGAGTCATATTGCATTTTCTGTTGTTGATATATTATTTGTTTATTGGGGCCTTCTACTTTTACATCAACATCATACTGACCTCCAGTAATAACCTGTTAACATAACACCTTGTTATAAAAATGTTGACTTTATATGTTATTGCCACGTAGAAACGACTATAATAATCTACTAAAAAACATTTTATTGAGTATTTTTATCATTATTGGTAAAGATATGAGGTTACTAGTAATTTCGAAACTCACATACAGACAACTTATAAAAGCTATAATGGCTAACAGGAATAATTAGCATTAAATATAAAAATATAAACCTGATACTCCAGTGAAGCAGAGGTATTTTGTTCAATTTCTTGATAAAAACATTCCATTGCGCTATCGGGCAATTCGAATGTAAGTTCAACGCTTTTTGAAAGAATGCCATTTAATAAAGAGAGAAATATAGTTAAAAGGACAGGTGCGATATACATTTTTGGTTCAATTAAAATTTGTTAATGCTCAGAAAGATGAAAAATGTAATAAAATAATATCTCATTGACCACTTTTTGACAGTGACTTCGACAACAGTCACAGTCAGCAAACACGTAATGCTAAATGGTAATGGACATTGGACAATGGTTTATGGTAAATGCAACGATGACATTCCGATTTCCGAATTGAAAAATATATTATCAATTGTCATGGCTACTATAAGATACAAATTTTATACATGGCAACCATATATAATAGAGCAACATTTAATTATGATTTATTATAAAACTTTAAAAAAATATTCAATATGTAACTTATATCCTAGTATAATAAATTATCAAAAGAATAGGGTAGGCTGACTGTATTGACTTCATTTATCTTATATGTTTAAATTGTTCTCTTATATGTTTAAACCTAGAGTATTAACTTTAAGCTGATTAAAGGTGTATTGGTACTTTGATTATAAACATACCGATACCACGACATCCTGTAATTATATTACAAAGAAAAATTAAAAGCCTAATGTCCAGAATAATAACTTCTCTACTATTTGGCCACAGACTACTAAAAAGTAAGAGAATGCTACGCGTCTTATATTGAGTGAAACAATGTCAGTTACAATGGTCAAAATAATGGATTAAGTACATATTTAATTCTCGTTACACTGTACATTATTGGCACTAAACTATCTTTATATGTAATACAAATAATTTTTAATTATATATAATTTTTAAATAAATTTAAATAAGTTTAACACGGCTTTTGAACATGTTTATTATAGGCAATTAAAAAAACATACATATAGTATTTCAAGAATGCATATATGTCCTTTAATACTAATTTAATAGATAGGCAATATTTAATGGGCTTCTGTATTTATTCCTATTATTAGTTCATCTCTAGTACGAGTTTTGAGGTTACGAAAACTATGATAGTTTACCAAACAGAAAAATCGAAACACATAATGATTAAATATCTATATGCATCAAAATATATTAAAAAAATTATAAAATCTGTTAAAAAAAACCTTATTTAAGATAATTTATGGATCACAAATAACTAAAAATAAATATATTTTTTGAACAAATTATCTTAAATATTTCAATAAAATTTGTTTCCTAGAGCGTATAATAAATATATATCCCGATTTTACTATTTGGTAAGTTAAACTATCACAGTTTTCGTAACGTTAAAACTCGTACTAGGAGCTGTTGATAAAGAGATGGCATCTTACGTCCATAATATGTTTTACTGACCAAACGGCAAACACTCGTCATAAATAATAATATAATATCGCCACATGATCATTCTATTTTCTCTCTTCATTTTCTTATGTTACAAGCAGCAACGACAAATAAATTAATAAACTTCATAATAAAATTCATTCACAATGCCTAATAATATATACTAAGAGATTGTGACTTCACAAGAAATATTTTGAAAGAGTTATTTCGCGGTTTCTGGCCGTAAATTAGTCATAATAGAGATGTTCATATAAATATTTCGATTTCGTCATATTACAATCGATATATTCATAAACATTTTTAGGATACTACCTCAAATACTAGAAAGTCCAGATTCGGTATGGATTGTACTTCTATATACATAGTTTTTTTCCAGAGCTTTGACCAGAGTCACCTGATCTTCCCTGGCCGATATAACTTGATAAGGCGATGCAAGTATGTTTACGACTTGATCCTATTTTTTTTACAGAATATCATAATTTATTATCCTTTGGAACATCAACGGTTAAAGTTTCGAAGGTCCGATGTTTTAGTAATTAGTGGCCTTGACTGATAGCAAAGGGTTCTAATCACACTAGATATTCTATGACTGATTAGCATATTGCATATGTGAAATGTGTGTACCCATTGTATCATTTAAAATAGTAGATAATCTTGGGATATTTAAAATAGTACACATATTATGTACTATTTTAAATAGTTAATTTAAAATTCATAACAAAATATGAAGGTGCTCTGACACATGCTCGTTTTTTGAGGCATGCTGTATCGTTTATCACCGTTATTTGTTATATTCACATTATTGTTATATGTTGACCAGAGCAATAAGAGAATAAACACACATTATTTTTAGTAATGTTTTTAGTTTTGCTTCATGGACTGAGAAACCTAGCTTTTTATATGTGTATATAACTATTTTATTTTATGTATATATTAGATGCAAGTTTTTTAACTCTCCTCTTCTAAATGGTAATAATAATAATATTAGTAAATAAACGTGTTTCATTTTTTTATATATAAGAATATTAATATTAATGAAACATATCCAAACATCTTTACCAAGAAAAGAATTTAAATATTTCGTAGTTTATTCTTATTAAAATTTAATAAAATGTGAAAGTAAATTCATTATTATAAGGAAAAAATAAATGTCAAAGATGTACAATATAACAGTAAAACTATTTATTTCGAAAATAAAAGACAATACAAGTTGAAAATTTTAATCTTCACTTAATAAAACTATGCTCACTCGATTGAATGTAAAAAAAGCCATGATTGTAACAAACAAATAAAATACTGTGAATATAATCTTAGAGTTATTCTTATGTGCAAAGGGTATAGGAGTCTTTAAAATGCAGACAAATACTTTAATTCGTATGTTAATGAGTTTAGAACGCCAGGCCCGCGTCGGCGTAGGTGGTGAAGATCTTCTCGATGGAGTTGGCGTATGCGGCTGTTCTCAGATCTAAGCCCAGGTCGAATTTCATGGCAGTTTTCATTATGGCCTGAAAATTAATATTTTTGATACATAGTATAAGGAAAATATTGTTTGTTTTCAATAATGTGAATTTGCATGTTTCCTAATACACAGTAATACTCACTTTTCCTTAATATTCAATCTCAATAATTTATATTGTTGTGACACAAAATAAGTAACAACTTCATTAATCATTTTCATTTGAATATTTAGTAAAAAAATATTAAATATTAAAACTATATTTTTTAATTTTTATTTTTCATTAAGAATATAATTAAAATATTACAGCTGAAATCATTAAATTTGAAGACATGTCTCTCACCCTGGCAGATCGCTCCATAGTGTAATCAAGTCCAGAGTGAACAATGTCTTTCTCAGAGGCTCCGGAGATCCTCTTCTGGAAGGCCTCGGAGGCGGTCACGGGGATGCGTCCTCCCACGCGACCGAAACGACGCTCCAGGGACTCTTGGACAGACTCTGTTGAATTAATATATTTTTTTAAAGTTGGTTTTGAAACCACCATGCAACCATGGTGAATGTGTCTGACACTCAAATATATTAATTAACATGTACTTTCAAGTACAATGTGTCAGAAATAGATTATAATTAATCTGAAAAACATGCATGAAACTAAAATAAACATTTAGAATTTACGATCTCGACATATTAAGCCCGTATACATTCTATTAAGGAATAATTACATTGAAAATAAAATAATCATACCCAACAAGTGGTAATTGGACTCCCTCTCATATTTGAAGGTGAGTCTTCCATAGGACACGTGGTTGAGGTTCTTGAGCCACTCGAAGAAGGAGACGGTGACACCGCCCGCGTTGATGTACAGGTCCGGGATCACGAGGATGTTGCGGTCGATGAGGATCTTGTCGGCGGCCGGGGTGGTGGGGCCGTTGGCAGCCTCCGCGATTATCTGGAGGAGTCGCACGTTTATATAACAGGAACTTGTTCGGTTAAAATATTTGTATGATATAAAATGATACATAGTGTTTAACTATACTTCCAAATATGTAGCCCATTCGATATAATATGCGATAATATTAAGACGTGTATAACAATTAAATTTATATCTGTGGCGCCCATTATGTTACATATAAAAAATATTATTAAACAAATGATTATTTAGTATTAATATAACCATATCGTTGAGGAACACATCATAATGGATCCCTGGAAACTCGTGATAAGCCGTCAACAAAAAAATCTTAGTTCTACATTTTCGTTACTAAATCGTGGGCTAATGCTAGTGACCTGTTTGTTATACAACAGAATTCAGTGTTTTTGGGCTCTAGCCAGAAATAAATGTGTATTTTTTAAAATGTTATTTTTAATATAACATACTTTAAAATTTTGGCATTAATAGGATTTTAAGTAATAGCCAGTTTTTTATTTAGGTATCCAAGATTATGCTACTAGTAAAAAACATTTAAAAAATTATTGATATATAACTGTAGGAAAATTACATATTTTAATGTTACAAGTACATTAAGTATCAGTTATCTGATTGTTGGAGGCTATGCTAATATTGTTTCTACCGGGCGGGGCGTGCCGCACTACTTACTATCTTATCAGTACACTGATAATCTTAATAATTAATTTTAGCAAAACACCGCATCATAATCTCGTATGATACCTTGGTAGTATTGCTGTAATTATTAAGTATTAACTATATACATATTACTGTTAGAATTCCTCAATGCATGAGGGTAGTGAGCAAATGTTTGGTAATTTATACAATTTTTCTATTTTACCAAATGAATTTATCGCACCTAACATAATTAATACATATTTGTAGTTCAATGAACCCTAGCGGGTAGTAATTAGCCCACCTTAGCCTGTATCTTGTGTGCGTTTTCCTTGTGTATGACTTGTTCGACGGCGGCCGGTACCAGTATGTCGCACTTCTCGTACAGCATGTTCTCTCCCTCGTACGGCCTCGCTCCGGGGAAGCCCACGATGGTTCCGTTCTCGATCCTGTAGTCTTCGAGAGCCTGGTAGTAGGGGATTCAAATTTTGAGGTTGTTTTTAGAATAATATTGCTATATAACATTTTAATTAAAAAATTGATCTCCGTTTTATTCCTCAATTAACACAAGTAACATGCAAGTGTTGGCACTGTCCAAAATCATTATGAATTAAGAGAAAGATGTTTTAGATATATATATATATATATATCGCAACGTGGTATAATAGTATACAATAAATATATAAAGAGAAGAAGTAAATCTTATTAAATAATCATTAGTACATTTTTTATATTGTATATCAGGCGATAACTTAAACTTTAAGGGTATTATATTTATATTTGACATTAAAGTGTCAATGTAAATATTTTTATGTATAAACAATACTCTATTTTGTCTGTTTTTCAAATTTAATTGAGACCGTTATATCATCTTCACCGATAAATCTCTTCCGTGTGTTCTCCACCCTACATGACATTGGCGGAATCACCCGTGCTTTACTGGCACAACTGAAAGCCATTAAATCAATCTATCTATCTATCTATAAACAATACTATAATAATAATAATTTAAATTTTCAGAGCTCAAAAAAGATTAAAACTTATCGACAGATGTAGATAAAATAGAAATGATCAAAACTGCTCCCGACGGATAAGATATCAATAATATATACATGTGTGAAATAATCATCAGTTCGAGTATCACTTCAAAACTATAAGCTTAAAATTATCATATAATAGATATGATTATCATTTAATTTAATATTGAAAATATTTTTATTTATGTATGTTGCTATAGTGTGGGTAAACACTGTGGATTAACAATATAGATAACACATACTTAGGATTAAAATCATCATTGTTTTTGTACATTGTTACATATTTGTATTGTAGTTTTGAACTGTATTACCTACAAATAACAAGATCATGTGTCAGTAATCTGTTTGACCTAGACTATAACATCACTTGAGTAAGCTAGTTCTAGGACCATTTCATTAGCGCAACCTACACTGAAAGGTTTCCATTTTAACTGAAAATGGCGTTTATCTTACAGATATTGATTTAAAATATTTTTGTTTTGTTGATTTTAATATTTATCTGGATATGATAAAATATATTTTATATTTATTTAATTTTAATTAAAATTGTATTTTGTATTTAACTAAAAAATTTTAAAATTATAGTAATGATACAACTGGGATTATGAATTAAACGTCAGAGTGAATAAGAAACCACGTCTTCGAGAAAAGTAGTCTGAAATATAATTTTATGTTTAATAATTAAACAAAAAATCAATTGGTATAATTTTACATTATATTTTAATATTTTTTATGTATTATTTATATTTTGTAGTTAATAGATGTTGTAGAACGCGGTAACTTTATTTATAATAAGCCATACAATTACAATTCAAATCGCAGACTAAAGATATTTAACATATGCGTGTGACGTTCATGTACGCCGGTGAGTGTGTGCGTGTGAGGTTTGTGTATGGGCGCATATTGCGTGACTTTTGTATGAAATAGAACGTTCGTATGTATGTGTGTGCGTACCTTGGGGTCGATACCGTCGGGGTTGTGTATGGCGCCGTCGTGCTCGATGATGCCGACGCAGGTGGCTCCGGCGCGCACGAGGTAGCGGCACGTGTGCAGCCCCACGTTACCGAAGCCCTGCACGATGAACGTCTTGCCTCCCCAGCCGGGAGTGGTGCCTGGTGGGATGTGGATATCGTTTAGTTTCGAATTTTATCTAAATATACTACTATTTCTGGAGATTGGATATCATTTATGCATGATTGTAATCGTAAATCTCACCAATCATGCTCATGTAGTTGGCTTCGTTGATGAAGTTCTCCAGACCGTGGAACACACCCCTGCCGGTGGCTGACACTCTACCGTGGATACCACCCTGTGTTATCATATTTTTATATTAAATTTTTAATATTAGAAAAATAGATTATCTTTCCTACAAATAAAACCAAAATATTCAAATTGTAGTCACTAAATCTGATTCTATAACTTATATCTATTTTAAATTGCAAAGCCAGGCTTATAAGGGTTTGATACACATACTAACATTTTTCAAAATAATTTTAAACATAGGGAAACCACACAGGATTTAATTTTTAAAGCAGAAATAAACGTTAAAAAATATTTTAATATTGAAGATGTCATTTAAAATTCATCTTAAAGAAGCAACTGAATGAATGAATGATTTTAAAAATGGCGGTTAGTAAACAAAAAAAAAAAATGTAATATGTACCAGGGATGTTACGAATGTTCGCATTCGCATATGCGAAAGATTCGCATCATTTTAAGCATTCGTACACATCAACACTCGCATTCGCATCAAACTATGCGAATCTTATGCGAATGCGAAAGTTTAAGGACGTGAGCAATTATTTAGGGGAGCCGGCCTTATATATGAGCCACTTAGAAATCGATTAATGTGTGATAAGGCTGCCAAGTTATTATTTCTAAAATATTATTTGCCTCTTTTAAATTTCGATCATTAAACATTTACAAAAAATGTATTAGTTTATAATTATAAAAGTAGTAATAAGTACTTGGTTAAATTTAAATATGATTTAAAGAAATATTAATGTATTTTTTTGTACTTTCTAAATATTCTTATTCGCACTCGCATTCGCACATTCGCATACCAAAAATTCGCATTAGCATTCGCGAATGTCTATAATATGCAATTCGTAACAACCCTAATATGTACTGCCTTTAGAATTATGGTATTCAAATAAAGTTGTTAACAATCTACAATATATTACCTTACCTGGTTGATGGGTTCTACAATATATTACTTACCTGGTTGATGGGCTTGCCAGTGACACAAGCGTGGGCGTTGATATCCTGGAAGCCAATGGTCTTGGCGTAGGTATCAGCGATCCAGGACATCTCGCGCTCACCTGTTCCCATATCCGGGGCTGGTACATCAACACCTGGCCCTGAGAAAGGAATTTAAATATAACTTTTTACTTTATCTACGAACGAAACGAGCGACGACTTTTCCTACGAAATAAAAAATAAGTAAGTATATGTATATGCTGTTTTTTTATTGAGAACGATAACTAAAATTTCTATTTAATCATTAATATTAATTTGTATATATTCAGAATTCACATGCAACTATAGGAATATTATATGTATAGGATTACTAACTAAACAATACAATTTGAACCTTTTCTGATATGCATTTAAATAGGTTTATGAGAACTTAGTAAGATGGTTTGGATTTTATAAATGCAAAATGCAAACGTAAAGCTGCTGAGATATGTGCTTAATATGACTATAACTTCATAGTAAGAATCTTATCTGTTATCCAGTTCCGGATCTGTTTTAATTAGAATATATTTTAATATATATATTAATTATATTTTATTAACATGAATTTTAATAAAACCTTAGACTTATTATACATAGAGTAGAGAAGCCAGACTACAACATGTCCATCGTAAAAAAGAATTACATCATAAAAAGTGATTGAAGCTACTTACCTGTCTCTCTTTCTTGCATGTGTGATTAGACAAAATAAGTATAGTTCCCCTACTCTATGAATAAAACTCTATGATGAAAGTAAAATAAACATATTCTATAACTAGTTCAAATATCTTTTAGGTAATATTCATAAAAAATAATAATAATAAATGGACAAATATATAACAAATAGGTAATAAATTTCAAACAAAGCCACTGACAACCAGTATTCATGTTTGTAATTAATTGAATGTCATTGTATGAATAATCTAACATACTACAATATTAATGACTTGAGTAAAATATATTGCTTAAGGTATAAAAAATCTTACAAAGTCGTTATGTATATATAGTATTTTATATAACCAACGGGAGCATTTTGAATATGAAAAACCTCTTTATATTTTTGTGAGGTTACAATTTTTTTATTTATTAAATATCCTCCAAGGTTTGAAGTTCATATTTTTTTATAAAAGAAACTTTTTAATAATATTTTTTTCAATATATTTGTATAAAACCCTCAAAAAATGTAATAATATTAACCAAATATGTAGAATTGAATTTGAATGAAAAGTCATAATCATATAATATAAATGCAAAGTAACCTTAAATAACGGTCAGCCAATCGCCAAACAACTTTGCCATTTTATTTACAAAAAAATACAATTTATTTAAAAAGTGAGTGATGATTTTTGCATGCACATTGAGAAAATGGTGATCTAAATGACTTGTAAAATAATTTTGACAGAATATTTAAATTGTCTATTATTATATTAGGCATGGTAAGTTCTGTTTCAATGAAAAATCATGAACCTGAGGATTAGAACCTGTGATCTCAGCGAGTCCGTCCCAGCTGCTCTTTCAAGTAATCTGTCGTGTCGTTACCCGTCTTGATTATTTAGCATATTATTATAATAATTATTATTGGAAGTCGGACCAAATAGACCTAATATATGTCGCCTATGTCCTGTCCACTTTGATAAAAAAAAACATATATAAATTTAATCTAATTTATTAATATCTGGCTTTAGAGATTAAAATATGGTTTATTTAAAATTGCGTTAATTTACATAACTAATCTTTAAAATAAATATATACTTATAGATCACATTATCTGACTCACATTGTAGATGACTGTTACGTAATAATGATGTAACGTATACTGATAATACGTTGAATATTTAACGAACGCTGCTGGCAAATACACAACATGTCGGCCACGCCCACCTCTAAAAAATCATATATTTCATACATTGATCTTTATTTCTTCTAATGAAGAATGTTTTTTCTATTTTAAATGTACGGCTGCTCGTCGACGTTAGATAAGTATTTGAAGAACATTTAACATTATATGTTTGTCAATTTAAAACGTACCTACCTACATTGTATTTGAGACCTATTGTAGATCTATTTCAATAAAATATTGGAATCAGTCACGATTGCAGTGCTTATTAAATTACAATGTTTGTAATTTTGATAAAACTCTGTCAATAATGATTTTTCCATAAAAACTGATTACCGAGATAAGAACATACAAAATTGCGAAGGTCAAGTCAAGTTGATTAAATTTCATCTTAGAAATAATGAACTGGTTTAATCTAGTTATTTAATAAACAGATAGAACGGGTTTATGATAACAGAATAGTAATTAATACCTGTCTATTACCACGGTTATTTAATGAATTAATTAGTTTTTTAAAAACATTTACTTCCTTATCATTTACCCGATGTAAGGTTGAAATTAAGTTTTATTCTCTGAATGATGCAATTTTTAACTATTAATATTTTTTTTAATATTTCATTGTTATGTAAGAATTATATGTGTTATCATATAATAGGTATTTTTATTTATAACAAGCAAAGCGCCTCTCGGACGCGAGCAATTTAATAATGAAACTGAGAATTGCAATTTGCGACAATATGTCTACCTGAGATATTTTGTGTGTGTTGTCCATCAGTCATTTATTTCGTGGGCAAATATCATTATATTTTTTTGGTAGAATATAAATAAACAGAATCGTTTATATAGTGACACGTAATAAATGAACATTTCGGTTATATTTGACTGCAAGATTGGCGAACTGAAAGTCACATACTATTTTACAGGAAAAGTACTACCGAAATGAAAAATCGATGATAAAAGTTCTTTCAAAAGTAAAAAATTATAATTATGAGTTTGGTTTAAGTTATAAATAAATCGATTTAAAAAAAAAACTTACCGATGAATCCCTTCTTAGCCAACTCAAGGGTAAAACGGCGTGTGATTTTCTCCAGCTCGTGTTCGGAGTACTCCTTAGGGTTGATCTTGATACCGGCCTTGGCGCCACCGAACGGCACGTCGACGCACGCGCACTTGAATGTCATCAGAGCTGATAGAGCTTTAACTTCGTCTCTTGTTACATCCGTTGAGAATCTTATACCTTAAAGATATATACTGATGTAATTTTATGAAGATAAAACATAATAATAATAATATCGGGACAAATTACACACATTGATCAAACCCCAAAGTAAGCAAATTATTTGCTTGTGTTAAGGGTGTTAAACAACGATACAAATACATGGAAATACACATGTAAATACTGAGAATATATTTAATAAACGACCAAACCCAGAAACACAGACATCTATGCTCATCACATAAATGCCTGTCTCTGCCGGGAATCGACCTCGAGCCCCATTGCGCCGTGACACGTTAAACGTCTGCGCTAACCACTCGACCAACAGGGCGATCAAGTGGTTGGTGGTCATAAAAAGGTTCTAATGATTTTTTTTTAGTAGTCGTTGTTCTAAGTTTAATAACTTTTTTAAGTCAGAAATTATGGTATAAATAAAAAACTCGATGGTTCTTACTTCTTACATAGGCTATAAAAAGTCAATTTTGAATAATGTTTGATTTAGGTATAAAACAATTGATACTTTTTTTTTCAATTTATATCTATAAAGTTATCTGTTGCAAAAAAGATATATAGGTATATTTAATTAATAATTATTTTACTGGAGTAAAATTTACATCATCTATATTATTTTTAATGTGATAACGTATTGTAGATAAAATGAAGTAATGATTATTTATAAAAATGTTTCTATGCCGATTTTTTAACATAACTCTTTCTTTTTATATTGGCAACTAACTCTATTTTTGAAGTCAAGTCACTTTTGAAGTAAACGTTGTTGTAAATTTGATTATAGAAGGATGTAGATGTAAAGTTAGAATTATTGTTATGATATAGGTAATGCGTCTTCACAGATTTTTGACGAGAATAACTCGGAGGACCAGTACTTTTTCTAGTAAATATCTCCGCAATTGGCGAGCTATTCACTTACGTCCTTTTATTAAGATTAAAACTTTTTTTTTACATTCTATTTCCATGACAATATGTCTTTATTCTTCAATAGGTACATGATTAGATAAGATTATAAGTTTTATCTGTCAATTGTTTTTTTTGTCAAAGATTTTATTAATAAAGATTGACCATGCAACGGATGTCTTTATCTCTGACTACTTTATCATGTTATAAATAAATATGTTGCTATATACTTATCTGATTATTCAAAACTGTTTTCAAATTATTACAGTAATGACGAATGACGGATATTACATAAATTATAAGCTATAGCTATAGTTGACATTTTGTCACGCGTCACAGCCGCGCCTCCACGCCACGCACCATAGAATAAAAACTAATAGCAGAATTATTTAAGTACAAATTACGATTATTTATGTCTTATTAATAATTTTTATCTCTACTGTAGAATCGTTTGTAGGTAATAACTTTTGATTTATCACCATTGTTTTCTTATTTTATTGATAGTTTGAAGGTCAATGTGAAAATGAGATAATATTAAAGTCAAATAATTTTATAATTATTATTTATAGAATAATATAAGATTATTCTTATGCCCCCCATCTTGTGTGACCTATATTGACTGTTTCAGTTAAAATATTCTCTTCTAAATTTCCATGGTCTACCCGATTTGTGTAAGTCTAGCAGTTTATACTATTTAAATGTAGCAATGTGCTGTGCACATCAGACAACTCGACATAACATTATTTTAAAAAGGATGCTAACAATTATATCAATTACCTATTCATTCCCTCAAACATCATCCTCAATATGTGTATAGTTTATGTATGAGACAAACGTGCAAAATATATTATAGTAAGATTGTCATTGACACAATGATAATTTACACTTTATTGCTAAACTAAATTATCAATATGTTTGTATCAATATTGTTATATAAAGTTTTTTGAAATATATGAAGTATATATAACTATACCAGTTTTGTATTTCTATTCCCCTCCCTAGCACATCCATTACTCATACATTACATAAATTAATATTTTAGGTAAGTTTTGGAACCATTTAAGCTGAGTTTAACAAACATTTATTAACCGATGTTTCATTTAGATTAAAAATTAAGTAAAATACCTAATCTATATTCTAATGTAAATAAATTAGCATCAGAATAACTATGTTCAATTTGTATTAAATATAAAACAGTCAATAAATAGGACAATTATTTTACCTGTACTTAGTTTATTTTTGGAAATAATTTTATTTTGAATTTTAAAATATTAAAACATTTTAAACTCCTGTAATAAATAATTATCAAAATAATAATAATAACATAATAACAATTTTAACATTAATCTTCTGTAATTTATATATTCATATTTTTTTTATATTTATTTAATAAGAACAGTAATATTTAAAATTTAAAATGTTCTATACCTTTAGGATGCATATTATACTGACAAGTGCCAAATCTAGATACCTATTAACAGATAGAATAAAAAAGGAAACAGTATGAATAAAAAAGGTTTTTTAGTAGACAATTTCTATAAAAAGTGTTCCAAACTCATTTTTGTGATTGATTATATTAACAATATTATAATATTAAAATAAATATTACTTTATAAGTATTACTTTATTACATTTATGAATTTTACTATATTAATCAGAAAGTAAAATAGAATATTACTGAAGGAAGTGTCTACACTTTACTGAAGATCAAAAAATAATAATTTTTATTACTTTAATCAAACAAATTGATATTTTAAGAATATGGAATAAAGTTTGTACCATTTAAAAATATAACACAGTCTTTTGTTTCATTATATCCAGGTAGAAAGTATTTTGTCTCTAACAAATGACATAACACCACATTTACGTATCGTCCTAATTATGACAGCCAGCAATAACAGCTAAACAGCCTCTGTATAATTTATAAGAATAAAATAAAAAGACAAATTATGTTATGTAAAGAGGTTTTAAAAAAAATAAGAGGTTATGTTTAAGCAGGTTTTAGTTATACGTAACATTACGGCAACATCACGTGTCCAGTGATCTATAAATAAATCTGTATTAACAGTAGGTAAAAACAGATGGATACGTATGTGATGTAAGTTTGGTGCAGCTTTTTAAGAACTTACCTCCTTTAGTTGCTTTTTAAGAACTTACCTCCTTTAGTTGGTGTTCTGTGTGAAGAATGCTGAGCTCGGTATCCGAGAATCATCTCATAATCTCCAGAATCGCGTCTAAGCGGAAATTGGATTTCAAGAATATGATCACATGGTTGCATAAGCTTGAGAATACCTGCTACCTTTTTCTTTTTCTCCTCATTGGATACTCTTGACTTCACATCCTCAACCAGCTTATCCTCAATAACTTGACAAGCGCGATGGAAAAAATATTCCACCATGTCAAAAAATCTAGGATTAGCACTTGTTGGTACTTCTCTTAGCCTTTCGGGAATTTCATGGCTGGAGTAATTTCGGCAGCTTACGTTCACTGCAGCAGGAGCAATTCTTAACGTATTGACTGCTTCATTTTGAATTGTGTTTTTGAGGGGCGGAACAACCGATTTAGCTATATTCTTTAGATGTAACATTTTTTTCTTATTAAGTACTTAGTTGGGTAAGATAATATCGGGTCGCTCTACAATATATCGACAATACACAAAAATTAAACGAGTGTAATTATATAGGTAACTGCAGAGACGACCCGCCCCGACAACCGACGAGTCTCCGACTATAGCCTGTCTCTATCACAATATCTTTAAGTTATTCAACCGGGCGGCAATAACCAATAGTAATTGTCCATAGACAAACAGGAAGTGTGAGTATTCCATAAATAGTAGACTAATGAATCATGCGATCCATTTAGGAACTACTTTAGAAGCGACTGAAATTGTTTTTTTTTTTTCTGTTTTTTTTTTAGGAATATCGTGGGTCCACTAACGTACTGATTTTGAATTGTGAAAAGGTTGCTGAGCTAGTGCTATCTCATTAGTAGAAGCGTTTACTCGCTATTATTTAGGTTTAAATAGTGCGCGCCAATGAAATGTGGCCTTCAGTTATTATGGAACTTTTATGTAGAGTAAAAAGATAAATACATACAAAATACCGTTTGTATGTTTTGAAAAGATAATATGTTTATTTAAATAATTAAATTTGTGCCAACCAACCTCTTAACCAACCACTAGTAGCGAGAAGAAAGAAAACTTTCTATATTTTAAGACCATTTTATAATTTTATTAGGTAGACAGAGAATGCTATTAAGCTTTTACTGACCTTTCTCTAAGCCATAAATTAAGAGACATCTCCATTTCCTGTGTGTGCATCGTTTAGAGCCAAAACAGCGTTCTACCGGTCTAATCTAGCAGACACTAAGGATGAACTTTGTGGTTGCGCAGAACAACTTACCAAAATACTCATTACACATTGGCTATTCAGTTCCCGAACAGTGTAGCCCCATTACATCAGTTTAATACGGATTTAATTATGTTAAATAAATAGTGATATACAATATAATTCCATTGAATAGTGCCAATATGGTCCAGAACAAGTCTACCCCTGCCCGTTCGTCTTCAAAAGACATTTCGGGCAACAGCAGCGTTACTTCGACAAGATAAGTAAACTTGAAAGTGTTGTTAGAGATCCAAGTAGAGAGGTGACTTTATTACATGATCATATTTCTAAGAATACTAAACATTTATTTAATTCAGACAATGATTCTGATTTCTGTGTTATCTATCCCTAAAACAAGTGACTTAAAACGAGACTTATTAATTTTTTTAAAAGGTATTGATTAGAGTTTTTCCTAACTACCCTCAAATCCCAGATTATACGAACTACTGACTTACATTTGGAATTACTTAATAAATTGCAATACTTTAACTCTCTCGACTGGTTTCAAGTGAGTTATTCGGAATTTCAAAAGATATACAATTTTACCCCCGGTTTTGTAGAATGGGAATAGTAATGATAGTATAAAAATATACGAAAAAAAATATTGTTTAAGTAGCGAATGTTGAATAGTTGCCGCTATTACTCATGCATTTATTTTACAAAATGCAGTTTTTCAGAAAGTTTTAAACCAACTAATGACATGGTTGTCTGAACTTCAAAATGCACTATAATAAACTATTGATGATATTAAGATAAAAATTAATGTTTTTTTCTGAAGGCGATAATAAAAGATATAGTTTAAGTTTACATTTGTAATATTAATTTATTACAAATGATTTGTAGCAAAAGATGCTATTTTGAAATCTGTCAAGTATAAACATTTAGCAGAATCTTTAAGACAAAATACTGCTTAATCAGATAATTTGTTTAATGATTCAAAGTTTACAGATTTTGTAACCAAACAGGGTTCAATGAACTTTTGTCAGTAAAAATCGAAAAAACAATCTGCACAAGATAATAAAAATCCTTTTGCGCAAAAAAATCATAATGAGAGTTATGGTAGATCGATTGCACTGTTGTGGTCAAGCCTGTCCGCAACAGTGCAATCGATCAACTTTCAACTAGCCCTTAACCCTTGCGCAGGGTAAGAGAAGAGAATTAAAGAGTTTTCCGCCACCACGGATGTAAGCGTCAGATGGAAAGGCCTGATAAACGCGAAAGTTGACTATCATTAGACCTTTTGCGCTGGGCAAATAGAAAATCGGATAAGCGTTAGGAGGACATTGGGACCGTTCAACATATTAAAAATCAATACGGATTATCGAATTACATTTGTCAGTCGATCTCCTTTAATACATCCATCCAAAATTTTATACCAAAAGTTCAAAAGAAATCTTAAATAAACTAAAAAATATTGCAAATCTAAAAATAATCGAAAAATCCTCAATGTTACAAAAAAAGATACCAAAGTTCCAAAGAAAGATTTTCAGTTCGACCAATTTTCAATTCAAAATTATGAAACCAATATGTCCAGATAGACAAATTTCATTTAGTAAATATGTACAAGGTCCCTTATTTTCTCCAACCACAAGATTGGCTTGTGAAAATGAATTTAAAAACGCCTATTTTCGTCTGCCAATTGCTCATCGTCCTTACTTAAGGATTATAACATGCAACCAACTCTGGCAAATAACTTGCCTTCCATTTGTGTTGGTAACGGCGCCAGAGGTTTTTGCGTGTCTGATAATTCGGATTTCGCAAACCCTAAGAGAACATGGAGTTGATATATCTCGACGATTTTTTTGATTGTGAATCAACGTCGACACACTCTTTAGCAAGATACAAATTTGGTGATTCGTTTATTACAAAGTCTTGGTTTTGTAATAAATTTTGCAAAATCTGCATTAATCTCAAAGCGGTCGATCGAGTACCTGGAAATCATTTGGGATAGCACAAAGTCATTACCGCAAACTAAGATTCAATCACTTCGACACAAAACAAAGAAGTTGGGTCAGAAAGTGGTTCAGAGCCTGCTTGGGCTATGGATTTTTTGCAGCTTCGTCATTCCCAGGGGGCTACTGAGCTGAAATGCCCTTCAGTTGTTCAACAACACAATGATAGTGGAAGAGGTCAGAGGTTGCGCAGATTTTCCGTAACCTGCATTATTAAACCTACGGAAGCTGCACTGTATGGCGTGGTCTCCACTGCATTACGCTCCACTGACGTTTTTTCTAACAACCGACTCTTCCAAAATCGTTTGGGGAGCGCAACATTGAAACTTTATCAGGTCATTGGTCATTTCAAAACTAGAAATGATCTATCACAGCAATCTTTTAGAGATGGCAGCTATTTTAAAATTTGTTGAAAAAAGGGATTATACCAAATACCGTTCAAGTCTAATGATATAGAGAGACAATCGAACTGTGGTCTCATATTTACGAAATGAGGAGGGCACGAGGTCTCAGGCATTATTATGTCTCACTTACGAAGTCTTACACAAGCTAGATAGCTACAATTACACAGCAGATAGGTTTTTGAGGACAATGGGATCTTCTTCCTGGAGCTACGATAAACATTTTTCATCATTTTGGTATTCCTGAGGTATTCCTGATATATTGTATTCCTCTTCGCGTGACGTACTGCGCATGTCGTGCCAAAGTATGTGTCTCTCGATATTCGAATTCAAAAAGCTGTTTTTCACAACGCTTTTAGCCGCGAGTGGCATTACAAGCTAGCTTGGATCTTCCCTCCATCATGTCTCATTCCCAGGATTTTAGCACATTTAAATCAACCTACAGGCGCCTACCTGTTGGTAGATTCAGATTATCACAAATTTTTTTGGATACCAAAACTGGAGACGCGATCCTTAAATCGTTCATCCCAGATATTACACCTAGACCACGCTTTGAAAGACACGAGAACAAACCTTCCGCCTCCTCAAATTTCTCAAATAAGTTTCAAAGTGTGGCTCATTGGGGTGGTCTTCTCCTCAGTACAATCTTGGAGAAGGGATCAGATTAAACTCCTAAATAGCATTTGGAGACAATCTACATTCAATACCTATAAGTCAGCGGTGGTGTAGGTGATCTAAGCAAAATAATGTAAATTCTTTAAAACCTCCGCCTGAAGATGTCGCTCGTTTAATAACAGATTTACACTTAATGTTTAAATTTTCATAGAGTACAATAGCTGTTCACATAACTGTTGTCTATAGTTTTTGTTGTCCCACCTTTAATTCTGGGTTCAGTTCACATATAGTAATTAAACAAGTATTAAAAGGTATAGCGTCAGAGCAACCAATTAAAATATAAAAACATATTTGGGATGTAAACTGTTTGATTGAAAATTTAACTAATAATCTTCCCCTAAACTCTTCGTTTTTTGAAACTTGTGAAAGAGCCGCAGTACTCCTATATTCAGGGTGCAGAGTTTTGATCTTACATTGTTAAATATTGAAAAGGATAAATATATTACAGAAAATAGCTTTATGGCCGTCATTCGGTTCCAAAACCGACAACGCAAAGTACAGAAAATCTAGTTTGCGGTTATTTAGATGCGAATATAGCAAAAGTTTAGATCCCATGCTTTGGGTTAATAATTTATTAGAACATTTCGCTTCACGTAGGGGCAATCTGAAAAATCTGTTTATCAATACATGTTGTACTCCTAAACCAGCAAGTCGAACTTTAGTTAGAGGTTGGATAAAATCCATTTTAAAAAAGCTGGCATCAATTGTGGTCCGGGTAGTATACGCTTTTGCCAATTGATTAAAAAATGTACCATGTTACGTGCGTTCGACATGGACTTTCAATACATTTTATAGAAAATAAATTAAAAACTGTACATCAACAGAACAAAAAATCTACGGAATGTTTCAAAAAGTCTCTTAATTTTGTTTTATAATTAAAATAACTAACTACTGATGACATTGGCATCCTCACTTAAACAATCTAGCAAACGGTTACAAACACTTCTCAATTTATGGCCTAGAGAAAAGTACAGTAATGTTTAATAATAATTGTTCTATTTATTTACGTCTTTTATCATTAAGTGACCTAACTGCTAACTACATTAACAAATGACATTGATTGCTGACAGTTGACATTCGAGAGTCATCTGACAAATGACAACCGACATCAAACAGCATTAGTTGAATTTGATTGCGATTTTGTGAACACAATAAAGCCGCCATAAATTATAACCAAAAATCTATTTTAGTTTAATTTTGTTAATTCGTATAGTTTTAGCACTAAGCTATGGCTTCAGGACTCGAGAATTACATAAATCAAACAGTGTCTGTGATAACTGCTGATGGAAGAAATTTCATTGGCACATTAAAAGGATTTGATCAAACAATAAACATAATTTTGGACGAATCTCATGAGAGAGTATTTTCATCTTCAACAGGAGTAGCTCAAGTCGTTCTCGGGCTTCATATAATAAGAGGTGATAATATCGCGATCGTCGGACAAATTGACGAATCCATAGATAGCAGATTAGACCTTGGAAATATCAGAGCTGAGCCTTTGGGACCCATTGTACATTAATGTATCTATATAAGGATATTAATAAAGTTAGTACATAAGATTTGTAGTGTTTTATTTCATAAAACAAAAAATATGTATGAATTGTCTACATATTCAATTAACTATAAATAATATTCACATACTCAAACATGTCAGTGAAAATATAACACAAAGTCAATTTATTATAAATAACGATGTTTGGAATTTTACATAATTAATAACTTATATACACATCACACTATCTAGTTTGATTTAAACAATATTGTTACCTTATATCATAAATGTCTAATGTTCAAACTCAATATTATTACCAAAATAATATATATCACAACCAAAATAAATTCATAAATACTTGGGTGTGAGTTGGAATAATGAGAGTTTACTTTTTAGAATCTGCAATTTTTTTTATTATTTATGAATAGTCCTTGGTACTTGTAGGGCTCATAAGAACAATATCTTGATGCCTAAAACAAACAATATAAAAATAATATCAATTCTAAGGATGTAGTTTTAGAATTAAAATGTGTAAAGTTTAAACAATCAGTATTTATAATAAAAATATATCAGTTATTTTGAAAACAAAGAAACAATACCTAAATAAGCACAAACAATAACTTGGAAATTTCATATTAATCACTTTTGATTACTTTTATTTCTATTCCATCTCTGAAATAATAAAACAATGTTAATCAAAAATATCATGCAAAATTAGGTAAAAGAAATATTTTTTTACAAAGTTTTAACTAAAGCTAAGATCAAATAAAAGCGAATGGAAAAGTACCTCTGCATTTTTTCCTTGTATTTCTGCGTATTGTATTTTCGAAAGAACTGCTTGCCATACTCAAATGTTGCTATCATTATTGCACAAGCTGGAGCCACTTTAAATATTCTAGGTAATAATCCCGTAAACAGACCTTTAATACCGTGATTGTTGTATATGTTTTTTGCAATATCTTGCATATTCGATGCCCGCTGATGAACTTTACCATCTGTACAATTCATTTCATGAGGTAAAGACATAATATTGCCAAAAGAAATATTGAATAAAGGTTGCCATTTCGATTCTTACCTGTATAAATTTCTTTTTCACCTAATTCTATTTGTTGATGTGTTTTTACCACATCAAATGGTAAAGTCACAAATGCTGCAATCTAAAAATATTTTTAAGAAATAAATACAGTAATTTAGTAATCTAATATTTTCTATAAAAAAAAACTTACACTGCCAGCTACTGAACCACAAAAGAAGTTAAATAAGAATGTATTCTTTTCCGAGTCTGGCTTATTAAATGCCAGCTTTGTACTTTCAAATGTTGTCCAGTATATGCCTGTAATAATATAATGTTAATTACAAATTAAAACTGATTACATTGTCTAAATATGATCAAACACAGGAAAGATTCCTGTGTTATGGCGTCGTAACACAGGAATTTACTTTGAGATTTCTGGACATACCTGAGAATGGCACATCTCTTAACAAAGTAGAGCCTAACCCTCTAAATAGACCTCTATATCCTTCATATTTTAAAACTTGTCGTAATGCTAAATGGATTTCTGTAACAAAAAGATATTAGATTAGGCAGGTAAGGATAGTGAAAAACTCATGTTTTATCATCTAACAGTTTCAGGGCTCTTCCCTCTTTGTGTGGTGCAGATTCTACACCTGTTACAACGAGCTTTCGGAAAGTTTGGGAAAATGGGATGCTGTTGCATTCCGGACGGATGGCAGCACTATGTTGAACCCATGGTTGGTTTGACATATCTTTATATAGCAAAAATATGGGGTGCTTTTTTTACTTATTATTAAGATATTATATTCCTTCATTCTTTCTTTCATATTATGACAATTCAACAGAAACTAATACATTCTAGTTATTTAATTAGTTCAGGTAGATTTCTATCTGATGAACAAGATATTGTTTTAATGCGCAATTATGTATGTCTTGTAACTAGATCTAGCCCGTGACTGCTTCTGGCTGATAAACAAATTAAAAAGGTAATTATTTTCAAAAATATTGCCTATGACAGTTATTATAATTGTAATGTATAGCTAGAAATTATTATAGTCATTATTGCAATTATACACCTAAATTACTGAATATTTATTTACATATTCAAGACCTCAGTTTAACTGTGATTTAAGTTAATACATCAAATGAAAGTTGATTGTAATAAAAATAATTAGGATGAAAAAAAAACTCAAAGTAAAGATGCGCCCAATAATGGTTTCACCGAATTCTATTCGGTTTAACCTTCGGCCGATTTATTCGGTTTACTATTTCAATGTTTTGCGGCGTAAACAGGTTCTAAAAAGTAGGTACCTTATGTGTGGCTGGCTAGATGAATAATTATGTTAATTTGTGGTTTAAAAATACTGTTTTGAGGTTTAAAAATAAATGCCGATTTAAGGTTCAAAATAAATGTTCACTACATTAATTGTAGGTTAGTAATTTAATAAAATAAATATGCTGACTCGATATGTTTCGAAATAAATGTTGATTTGAAGTTTAATTGTTTATATTATAAGGTTTTATTCTACACATTATTTATAGGATTTCTTAGATTTATAATATAACAAATATAAATCTTAGTTTTGTCTTTTAGGTCTTTACCGTGTCATGTAGTCAAGAAAAAAAAAAAAACTGGAACTGAATAAATGCGGCACCAAAACCGAAGCCAAATACGAATAGCGAAAAAGATGCCGAATATCGAATACTTACCGAATATTCGAGGTATCTTTATTAAAAAGTATATTATAATATATCATATATGTATACCTACATATGTTTGACACATATATAGTTACTTAAACATATTATCAACATTCATTTATGTATATAATATATTTGTATATAATATATGTGTAAATATATTGATTAATTGCAAATATATCATGTGTATATTATATGCACATAAGGTTTGTAAAAATTATTATAATGTTTGTTTCTTGTATTAATGTTTTTATGTTTCTTTATTTATTAATCTTTATTTTGTACTGTATTTTCCGTTTGACTGGTATGTTTATTTCTATGTATTTGTATGGTTGTCTAAAACCCTGAACACAAGCAAATAATTTGCTTACTTAGGGGTTAGATCAATGTGTGTAATTTGTCCTGATATTATTATTATTATTACCTGAATTAGTCAATTTCTTAGACTGCATCTTTGTCCTTATCAATTCTAATGGACTCACAATAGTTACTGCTGTCATTCTAGCAGTAGCTCCAGCTATCAAAGGAATCCACATAGGCTGCCTAGCTGAGATTATAAAATTAAATGTTTGATTAAGATTACTAAAACATATTTCTAAAAATAATTCTAGCAGAAACATAGGACCAACAAAAAAAAATTAAAGTAAAACACCTTCAATAGTTAAAATTGTATAATGTTTAATATTATATTAGTGTCATGATGACATGCACATAATTAGATAAATAATGTTTATAGGAATATTTTTTTTTTTTTATAGTACAAATTAATTTTTGAAATAAGACAGAATGATATGAAACTTACGATTATTAGTTCTGGTGTTATAAATAGTTTTCATCCGAAACCTCAGTTGTTCATAAGAAACAAAGTAAATTACTGTGCTAGGCAGAGCAAGAATGAGTGTGGGACTTAGACCAGACCATAATGCTGGAACACCTTCTAACTTAGCAATTTTATAAAAGGCATCCTGAAATTACAATGTATTAATTGATAGTTAAACTGGCAGAGATTGCTTAGTCATACTTAAAATATTATTTAGTAACAAATCCCTTTAAAAATATTTAACTTACGAATGTGCCCTGAAAATGAACCCTTTTTGGTATCCAACCAGTTTCACCACAAGGACATAGATGATCCATTAATCCATTACAATATAAATAACATTTGTTTGATAGCAAAGCTTTTTGTTGTGCCTGAAGTCTAATTTTTACTACATCTAAGGGCGTCACTAAAAACCATGGTAAAAATATTTTTAAATCAATTAAAATATTGTAAATATTTATTTTTTAGCTAAATTCTTAATAGAAAAACTTACTAAACAATGAGGTTATTAATGCACCGGAACATGCCGATGCCATTTGTTGGAACGGAGTTATTCGAAACTGAGGATCGTCTTCTCGAATCATGGCATTAAATTATATTTTTAAAGTGCGAATATTCAAGATGCTGTAATAAAATATTAACAATAACAATAAATGTCACACCATTTCTTGTCAATAATCTTATCTCTTCTGTTTCTGTCAATTTGTAGACCAATCAGGAATGTCGAAAGATTCAATACTATAGAGTTTAGACTGTAGTGATTATGATTAGTACAGATAAAAATATTGACTTTAAAATCTCTTAAGAGGCTCCGAAACTCGAAAAAAAAAACAAAAAATCAGATTGAATCAACCAAAAGCGGGCATTTTAATGTAGTGGCTAGTGCTAATTAGATTTTAGCTTACTATATACTATGTTGATTGATTACATACATCAGCTTGACAATAGAGTTAAACATTAATATATTGTATGTGGATGGAAAAAATAAAAAAATATATATTTTTGCTTGATTGTATATTATGGTTAGTCGTTTGTATGTGTTTGGTCATGTTAAAGGTAGGCGTGATCAAACGTCAATCGAAATTAATGTTTTTGTTATTAATAGAGAAAGCATTTATTGAGATTCCTTCCTGAAACGATTATCATTATCTAGGGATTAATAATTATTTAAAGTTAACCAAGACTTTGTCATTATATTCAAACTCTTATATAAATCCTAAAATATATCTAAGAAATTCTTATGTTTTTGGTGTACCTTTAAAAAGTTAAACGGTAGTACTCTATTCGAAACTTTCATAACATTAGTTTAAATAACATAAATAGGTAAATATTGATTATCAATCTTGTGTAAAATGATTAACAAATATGTATAAGTACACCTTTCTTTAACTTAAACTTCAATATCATTGTTCTCTTTAACAATAACGATGCCATTTCCATTGCGTTTATTAGTCATTTCATCCCTACAGTATATATAGTATTACCCATTTGTTAAATAAAATAGTACAATAGCCAATAAAGGTACATTTGAAAACAAAGTGATTATTTACTCTGTGGTACACATTTTAATTGTATTGAGCTCGTCGGCAGACGGCAATCTTCAACTCGTCAGTCAAATATTGTCTAATATTGAACAAGCTGCACGCGTCACGTTTAGTTCCGCACATGGAGGACGAAATAATTTTATAAATAATAAAAATAAGTTAACCTATAGTGAATCGATTTTCAAGTTCGTACTTTTGTAGATGAAAAACATTTTTTAAAATGTTTTCCAGTATTCCCAGGTCATTGATGTAAGTACCTTTCGTTTATTTTTGGAGTTTACATAACATGACACCTGTGTTTTATTTGATTTATTTAAAAAAAACAGAGCTTTTAAAGTTTTGTTATTTAGATACTTTGTTTTCGAGAGACAAAGTTGTATTAAATGGATAATTTTATCATAGTTGGTTTCTAAAATATACATTAATATTCGTAACTAATAATCGTTCATAAAAACTAGTTGGGCTGTAAAAAGCCTTTTACACTTTTGTAACAAAATATTTATCACAAATATAATGTAGGACAATATATTAATAAACATGCAATTCGATGCCTACTGTTCGCAATCTTTAATATCGATCGTGTGAACGTATTTATGATATGATTCCGGGAAAATTCATCTTAAAAACAATTTTAATGTAACGTTTCCGAAAATTGTATAAATGTTAAAGAATTAAATGTATAAGAATTAAAATTAAATGTATAAGAATTATTTTATTCAATTCATGAGATATTTTATGAAATTAGAATTTTTGTCTTATTTTTTTTAATCATAATTGAATTATGACTACATATTCTAACATGAATGAAAAATAATAGTTTTGTGTATATCAGACACAAATTTTAACTCTCCTACTGGATACATTAAGGTTTCTATTTGATATTTAAATTATTTTAAAAGTTTCTGTTATTTCCTGAACTAGGTAAAAATAATGTGTTTAATAAGTTGGTATATAATATTATATAATTTATTTTCAAACATACAAGTATTGACCCTCCCTGACCTAAATTTGATTTGACCTATTTTCAAGTACAGGGCTAAATGAAATAGTGAATGATTGTGTTAGTACTATTAGTACACCCTTTACAATAAAAGAAAAGTTTAAATACAAATAAAACTATTAAATATTATTAGTTATAACCCATATTGTTATAAATCCTATATGACATTTATAATTATCTAACATGAACACCGTAACAGAACATAGAAAAATATATATTAGCAAATAATAACTTATTTTGTCATTTGTTTTATTTTTGTTGGAGGTTGTAGTAATCATATGTTATATTTCTATAAGCTGCAAAAATGTTGATGACAGATAAAAGCAGATAACAATGATGAGAGCTATTTATTACTATGATTTACATAATTTTTTTTTTTTTTTTATACGATCTAGGGCAATGCTTGCAATATACACATAAACAAATATGTAATACAATAGAGCTTGACACCAATTTAGTTACATCTCAAAGAAATTCATTCTCTGTTAAACAAATCTATTAATAGTCATGATCATAATAGTTATAACATTTTAAGTTAATTTTGTTATACTTTTATAACATAGATATTACCTTTTTTTATTTGTCTATATATTTTCTTATGTTACATATGAACAAAAAGAATTAAATGTTATGTTAAAAATTAGGTCCTTAACATTCAAGTGCTCTTGGGTGTAGAGTAGTAGACACTACTCTCACTAGTGATGGAAAACACTCCATAGTTGAAACACATAGTTAGTCACAGTTATTTAAAGACATTTAAGAATTGTCTTACTCAATTTTGACTGACTGACTAACTTAATTTTTATGACTTTTGGCCAACAACTATATGTTCTACCCAAAACGAGTTAAACTACCCTTTCATACCAGATGACATGACGAAGCTTCTAAGCACTCCAAGGATTCACTGCCAGGCCCATCGCGTTGCAAGCAGTGCCTGGGACTTGCGACCCAGGAGTAGCTTTAAGGGGCTTCTTTATTAAGCGCATATACGCTCATTTCATTTCTACCAACCAAATTTGGAAAGAACCTACTAATGCATCCTTTGAAATACGTTCTAGAAATGAACCAGTGCTTGTTCTAGAAAGGCCAAGGTCTTTAAGTAGGTTATAGAGAGATTTTGCTGTTATACCTCTCGCTCACACTTCTACCGCGTACAAACTAACTTTAAATTTATTCCTGGGCAGTTCGTTGGTCAGATCGTGATACTTATTAAGCTTGAATGTGTGATCCCTGGGGATGTTTGTTTTCCAGGGAGCAGGAAGCTCCAGAAGTATCACGCGCCTCAGATTTAGAATACATGAATAAGTCCGGTCTGGATGATGAAACACCAACATCTCCAGGGATTTTGTAATGTTTTTCATACGTGTCCATCATGAGAGTCAACAAGGCTTCGGTTTTGATTTTTTGGAGGAGCCTTCTTTTACAAATTCTACAGATCGTTTGGTGATTGTTATATTTTTACGCGCTCTAACTACTGAAAGACTAACCGATTCCCGTATAATTTCTAATACCTTATCGTGGCGACGCGAGTATTGAACTTTATCATGAAGAACCCTACATCCTACTAATAAGTGTTTCGCGGTTAATACTGCCTCCCCACAGATGTTGCAAGACTTTTCGGTGGCTTTGCTTCATCTTACTAAATTACTTTGATCTAGGAGAGTCATTTGGAATGCATTAAGATAGAATTTTAATAATACTAAGGACCAATCATAAATTAAGGTGCGCCACTTCAAAGCTAGTGAAATACAAAAATTTCCTATGGTCTTCGTTTGAATTTCTAGGCTCATCGCATGGATTTTGTTATCTCTATGTCTTGAACTTTCCTACTTGATCCTAGCCCTACTTTATTCGTTTGATCTCCTTTCATATTTTTTATGGAATTGAAGTCGTGACTCGAGCTCTGAGGCAACTTTGTCTTTTGGGAGAGAAGTTACAGTGTCATCTTTAGATTTTCCGATGATATGTCTTTTGGTAAGTCTTAGATGTTTGTAGAGTTCCAATGGTTTCTTTAATTTTAACCCAAAATTGTTGCGGTCTCTAAATAAGGTTGAAGAATCTGATGAGTACGCTAACCTGAGCCATAACTTCAATGTCTTTATGACGTTTGCATCTAACTTTGGTAAAACGGTTTTATTAATATCATAAATGAGAAAAGGCTAATTTAGACGTGACGTTAAAAAAATATCGTATATCCAAGCTTTTTTGACGTTACTTATTGTTTAGTTTACCTTTTTGATATCATTTAAAAAGCTGTCGACTTGATAGTCGAGGCCGTACTCCATCGTTGGATGTAATCATCCAACCAAGCCAAGATATATTTTTAGATATTACATAATAATTATAACGTTTCTAAGAAGCAAAAATATAATCCTAAATGGAATTCTGCTTGATGGATTTTTCATTTAAGTTCAATAAATAATATATTTGGTGTAACATAATTGATTAATATCACCTTAATTCTGTGATGAATCCACACGAGGTGAACTCGAACCTACGTCCTCTGGGTGTTCGGTCACCGTCGTTTTGCCAACATAGCTATCGCGTATCTTAATAAATGCTTTAAATTATGAATCTACATTTGTTGCCTAAACTTACAATATTATTTGTGACTATGGCTTCATTCACATTGACTGTTTGAACAAGCAGTTTTAATTATCCTTTGAAAATGAAAATGCAATCGTATTAAAGTAATATCGTTCATTATGGCATTAGCTTAGTTTAATTTACGTAGTTAACTGTCCACTTGTGAAATGTTTGTATTAACTAGACATTAACTGTGTTTGAACACGAATGTATTGATTACTTTTGCTAGACACATTTTCTGTTTTACACATCGTGTGTGTATGATATAACTTGTGATATGTTTTATTAATGATAAAAAGAAATTATTTTTATAATTCCAAAAGAAATCATCGGTAAAACTAATTATATGTAATGAAACTCTGGATACATATAAATTACAATAAATAATTTATCAATTATTACGATACTGTAAAAGATGTAACGGTCGTTGACCTTATAATTTAATTTAAAATACAAGAACAATACAAAAATTTTAAATACTAAATACTATCTCCAAGTCTTATTTATTCTCATAGTAACTTTACATTTCAATTATCTTTAATTATAAACAAAAATGCGGTTTATATACCTGTATATAGATCGATAGATACATAGATAGATAGATACCTGCTCATAATAATTAATCTGGCATATATCCAGTTGCTTATTGTTAGGTTGTCCTCGAATGTGTAACTAGGCACAAAGGTGATATAAAAATTGAGACGACATAAACTGGTTTAAGTGATTTTGATTATGACGTAATGACGTTAATATGACTCATAGTCAGTCATGTTACACATTGTTGTTACTGAATATTCTATAAGACATATACATATTCCTGATTACGTAAACGATGACGAAGTATTATAGATATGGCTATATATCAAACATATTCTAGCTTACTACCTTACCTCACCTTATCTTAACTTACCTTACCTTACAAATACTTACCTCAGATAAATATATTATGTACTTACCCTTTAACAACTGTTGTCTAATTATTTTTTCTAGTCATTAACATAAATAAAAGATCTTTTCGTAATAACAAGAAATTAGTTTATTTAAGTCAAATACTTATAATTTGTTTACAAGGAAGTTCGTTTAATCGTATACAGTTAGTATTTCTAACAGATTCAACAAACATTTATAATAAAAGACAAGGTCAAGTTATACTTGAATTTGCAATACTGATTTGAGCAATTTAGAACGCTTTTGTTACGTTATATTTGCATATATGTATTACGTTACATATGTATGTTTTTTTAACATTTAGATAAGGACAGAAAATGAAAGAGAAACTGATACTAGATATGTAGTATCCAATACGAGTATTAAAATTATGGTTCTTGAAAAAGTTATGCCGTGATAGAAGTTTCTATAAAATTTACATAAATTTCTATATTTCTAATAGATAAACATTTCACAGATGCTGCCCAAACGGTATAGGCCCCAATCGGGCTCTGGTGAATGCATTGTCGAAATATCCAGCTTTATTGGACACTCCATCTCAATGCCGGAATTACCACGAGGTGACAGGAAATATTATATGCCCCAACATGGTCAGGGGAATCGACCATCTAAGAGACCCGCGTCTTAACAAGGTATAATTATTATTCTATTAGATCTTCACGAGTACCTACTTATAATGTAATAAAACTATTCTTGTACGGATTTAACTCGCGAATGCTGTGCAGCAATCGTGTTCACGGTAAGACGAGATGAAGGTGTCTCAGAAAAGTAAATTATAAAAATTTTATCATAGTTTTATTTCAATATAATTATTATATTGATTGTTATTTAAATAACTACATCGTTGTCATTGAGTGACAAAAATAGTATTTTAAATTTTCATCTTATGACATTACGTACACTTAAGGTTAATATTTTGTAGGGTCTTGCCTTTACCTTAGAGGAACGTCAAGCGCTTGGCATTCACGGTCTTTTGGCGGCCAAGTTCAAAACTCAGGAAGAACAGCTGGATATCTGCAGAATATCGATGGATAGATACCAGGATAATCTGAACAAATACCTCTATCTCGTCGAGTTACAGGTGACTAAAAACTATCAAGGTACTTGATTAATTGATTTTATTGAGTTTATCTTCAGTTTCTAAATGTCGGTGCATGTTGTATGTATTCTTGTTCTATATTCTGTTATTATTAGTATTCTTGCTTATACTATTATAACTGTTCTCAAAGTGGATAGTGAATGTCAGTCGTGTCCCTCCATCCGGCTACACATGGTGACGTAAGAGCCGTTGTGTTTAGTTAAATTATGCAGGTGACAGTTACAATGAGAACGTCCTTAAATTAATTTGTATTTTAAAGTGTATTTAAATAGCATAAATTAACAGTACTATTACATGTGTTTATTGAGGACATAGTGGGATCTATTTTTGATACTTGTTTCCATTATAGAGCACTTAATTTCGTAATAAATCTTGAGCCCTGGTAACAAATATGTTAAAATATAAATAAATTCGTTTAAATGGGAATTTTGCAAGAATGAACTATTTTGCTAAGTTTATTTTTATAGAATCCAATAAGATGTTTGTAAGAATTAGGTTGAGAATTTTGTTTTTATACATTCCTTCCATAGTATAAGACAATGTTGTATATATACAGATTAGTGATGTAACGAATGTTGGATTTTTCACATTCGCGAATGCGAATGCGATTGCGAATATTTATCTTCAACATTCGCGAATGCGAATGCGAATATTGAAAATCTCAAAAAAAGCGCGCGTAAAATGTTTGACAGGATATTGGTTAATTGAATGAATTTAGTCACAGAAAGTTAATTCTAAAAGTTACTCGATAATGATATTCCAAATCCATTAGGAGTATTAATAAAAAAAAAAAAATATGAATATGTTTTGAATAAACGTATTGAAAATGAAGAAGACCCCCTTCTTTGGTGGAAAGTAAATAGCAACAAATATGGCATTCTTTCTCCAGTAGCCAGAGAATATTTGGCAACTCCGCCCACAAGTGTCCCCAGTGAAAGAGGTTTAATAATTAAATAGTCAGCATGTTATTAGAAAAACCATAATTTGTGTACCTTCTTACTTACTTATATATCATTATTTTTATACATAGATAAATAACTTGCAATTGAAACCAAATGTTAACATTACAAGTATTATAAACTTTAGTTTAAAATAAAAATAATTATAATTTTGTTTTTGAAATGGTTTATTTAAAAATAGTTAAGTATTCGTTGTTTTGTTTTTTAAGTATATATTTCATTCATTATATTTAATTCCTCACATACATAAAGTGGAATGAAAAAATATACATTTAAAGCCAATATTATAAGTTTAATAATTTTGTTTTAAGTAATTGTACATAGTTATAACAAGGCTGATTAATGTTAGATTTGATAAGATCTCTGAAGTTATTTTTTTTTATAAATGAGACTTTAATTTAGAACGTAGAAGTATGATTTAATAAAAATATCTAAGTGTTATCTATTGTATTATTATTTCATATGCATGCATATAATAATTTCGTTTTTGATTATTAAAAACATTCGCTAAATATTCGCATAATTTTCGCGAATGTGAATGCTAATGCGAATATTGAAAAATATGCGAATATCCGTTACATTACTAATAAAGATATCTGATCTTATTTATAGTAGAAATTGTTATTTGTAGGACAGAAATGAGAAGTTATTTTTCCGTCTTTTATCCGAAAATATTGAGAAGTACTTGCCAATAGTCTACACGCCCACCGTTGGGTTGGCCTGCCAAAGATTCGGTCTCATCTACAGACGACCGAGAGGTCTCTTTATCACTATTAACGATAGGGGACATATATTCAATATCCTCAAAAACTGGTAAGTTGTAAGTAAGTTGTAGTTGAAACTACAGTGACTGTTATATGAGTATTTTAATTAATTTCAAAATGATTAATACAATTATGTGTTATACCACACAATGACGTTATTAAAGTTATAGTTATCTTTTCTTTTAATGTGGTGAAATAAAATAATAAATATTATTAAAACTTATTAAACATATACCCGACTATGTTCACGTAAATGAATCGGTATTTGGTCTATTAATCGGTTTAGGTATTATCGGTAATCGGTATTTAAATCCATTCGGGATTCATTCGTGATCTCAAAGCATGGCGGTCTCGCGTCAAAATTACAATTAATTTACGTGAGCATAGCCGGGTAAATATATATTTATTAATCATCATGGTTCATAAGAGTTTATTAATTAAAATATACATATTATACACATGAATACAAAGTTAATAAATATTATTTTTTAGGCCAGAACCAGACGTTCGTGCCATAGTGTTTACTGATGGCGAGCGTATCCTTGGTTTGGGTGATCTGGGTGCGTATGGTATGGGTATACCGGTGGGTAAGCTGTCCTTGTACACCGCGTTGGCTGGGATCAAACCCCATCAATGTCTGCCCATCACTCTGGATGTGGGGACTGAGAACCAGGTTTGTATACCTTATAATTATCGTTGATTTTTATTACTATTATTATTTATGTATTTTCCCGGATCTACTCAAATTATTTGCATTGGAATTTTGCTCGACTGTTTTCAAACCCGTTCAGGGGTTTTACTTCATGGGTTTCTCACGGCTTTATTTCGAGATCTTGAGTAAGAAATAGAATAACGAAGTTGTGGGTAGAGCTGGGTAATTTATATAAGTATATATAACAGTCAAGGATTACGAAACTTTTAAGTATATAATGATTTTATAAACTATATATACTAGTGAAATTATTCAACGATGTTTATTTTTTAATTTTTATTGTATGTATTTATATCTTTTGTATTGTATTTATATCTTTTGTACTTTAAATCCATACCAGAGATTAATTGGGTTTGTCAAAGTAATGTGTGAGAACTGTCACTATGTCGCTATTAATCGTAAATTTTATTTGGAATTTTCATTTAAAATATTTTTTAAATTTTCTTTATTTTTAATCTCTATTAATTATAGTTATATTGAAAATGATGTAGATAACAATAAATAATGTGCTAAATGGTCAAACCATTCTCAAGTTACTATCTTTTATATTAACGCTTCATTTAGATAAAGATATAGATAACAAATCTCGAAATTAAAGTGCATTTATACCCGGAAAAGATAAAAGGATAATGTTACTTGTTAATACGGAATTTTCCACTTTTTCCTTAAGGTTTATCTCATCTTTTAACAGGTATAAATATTATAAATACTTAGGTTTATCCGTTTATGAAATGTTTATTATGAAATCTCGAAATAGAATATCCGGTTTATTTAACCTACTTGGGTTTAAAATAATTTTATGTTACTCGTAAACTAAATTGGCGTTCGAACGTATTCCTTTAATCTGACATTTGCTAAAGAATTCCATTGATATATTATATGTTTCAAATTTATTATTTGAGTTATTTTTCAGGATTTGTTGGAGGATCCTCTTTATATTGGCTTGCGGCAGAAACGAGTGAGAGGGAAGGAGTATGACGATTTTATTGACGAGTTCATGGAAGCATGTGTGCAAAGATACGGCCAGAACACACTGTTACAAGTAAGTTTGACGAATACAATAACTAAACATTCTCTAAAAATAGGAGAAAATAATAACAAATATATGTAAATATTTTCTAATTGTAATAAAATGTAATAATATATATTTTTCTACCTCGCGTATATATAGCATATATACATATATACATAAATTGAAAACCAATAAGGTCAAGGTTTCACTGTAACTTATTAGGTTGGCGCCAGGACAGTATCCGTTTATTTTTCATTCTATATTCATTTAAACTTCTAATGAGCTTAATGTACATGTTTATAGATATTATCGGACTTTGTATGTATGTATATTTGCACAAGAAAAAAAATATATGTGTATGCATCACAGATATGAAACAATCAAAACTAAATATAAAGATTACTTTCACTAAATACAAAACTATAAATGTCGTCACCAGTACATAAAAACATATATTTTATGAGAATAAATGTACCATTGATACTATTAAATGTAATTCATAGCGTTGCAATGATAGATATATTTAAGTTTATTATATGTATGGTAAGTATCAGGTTCCAATCAAAGTCGTTTGTATTACCCACCAGGTAATTGAAAACATTTACTCGTGTATACATTTACGTATATACGTACATTTAATTTTTCAATATAACTATTCAATAATCGTGCTGAAGAAATATAGGTAATAAATAACACTTTGTTGAGAATATTAATTTTAAGGTAATATATATCTTAATGTTAAAATAAGGAAACTATGTAGGTAGGTAACTAAATAAGGTAGGTAACTAAGACAGATGACAAAGTAATTGACAGATATTTTCCGTGAATATAATTATTGTAACTTGTAACTTATTAAAACTTCGTATTGAAATAAGTAGTCAGTCAATATTCGAATTAAGTATTAAACTTACGATCGTGTTTAAAATGCTTAATTTATGTAAGCAGATAGTGATACGGTAGCTTAATTAGTAGAATGACGCAACGGTTTCCCAAAGGCCGCGGGTTTGAACCATGCCTGTCTCGGTTTGTTTTTCATTGAAAAAATTTAATATTAGATAATGTTCTATTTTAAAAAATCCAAGGTAACAAAATAATAAAACACGATATATGTTCTATTATGTATTGTATTATCAGCAGATATTCTAATATGATAACGTAATATTACTGATGTCTTGAATATAATTCAATTGAGTTATCTTTTATCATATTTTATCTTAATAGATAAAGTAACTTAATGATTCGTATGTAACATATTTGTAATTGCTGTTTTTGTAATTATATTACATACATTTATTCATCAACTAATATAATTATATTTTGTTTCAGTTTTACGTTTTTTTAAACCATGTTGAAGTTTCAAAATAATAAAATCTTTATAAATTAAACTTTATATACTGTATATTAGTAACATTATTTGTCATTGTTTCTGTCAACAAACAAAAAGTAATCCGTAGGTACAAGTTAACTGTAGATTAAAATGACTCTATTTTTTTTGGTATATGATAACTAGACTGTTAAATATCAATCGCTTTAAATTCTCGCTATTGTGGCATCATTTGTCTTTTACAACAATTTCTGTCAAACTGACACAAGTCGGTTTAAATCAACTAACTGTAATGGAGGGAAATATTTGATTTACAAGTGTTAACTAGTATTAATGTTTCGCAGTGGCAGTTGGTGTTATAATATGTATAAATAAATATATTTTCATTCATAAATATTTTTGGTAGAAAGTACTATTATTAACACATCTTAGTTTTTTGATTTACTATTTCGACTTCTATGACACTCCATTGTATTTGCGGTTAAAAGTTTAATTTAAAATATTATAAAACCAACAGTTCCAATAATAATAATGATATCCTAATTAAGCATTGTTAACTTTACCTTCTTTAACTGACTATTGTCTACAATTTCATTTGCATCAGAATCCCCCGTAGGTGATTTAATTCAATTAGCATACATTTCTTTTTTACAATGTCATTACAATATTTTATTTTAATTACAATTCAACAAGAATTCTTACTCATTATATAAACAGATGAAATTTAAAAATTATATAGTCTGTTACATCTATCAAGATATATTTGTGTACATATTCGAATTTCTACTATTTTATTTATATATACAGTAATATATCATTGATAAAAAACTCCATTACATTTTATGTGTTACAATATTGTTATACTAGTTTTTGCGTAAAAAGCCTGCTTTTATAGCGAACGTGATCTGTAGGTACAACATACAGTACATATCGTTCCATGGGCGTACCGAGGGAGGTCAGGGGGTGGGGGTATGACATCGTATACCTCTCTTCTTTCTTCTATTGTAAATTAAAATTGGTATTTTACATTTTAAAATAAAACCAATTAAGTTTTTAAAATTGAAGAAAGTTTAGAAATGCTTTTCAGTGGTTATAGATCTATGTATTACAAACAAATACAATTCTCTAGGAAAACTTTTAGCAAACACTTTAAAGTCTAAAATTAGAAGCGAGATTCGACAAAGACAAACCACTAGCGTTTGCTCTTTCATTATTAAACCATGCTCAAAAAATTTAAATAACAGCTCCAAAATTACAAAAATATATCAATGAAATCTGGTTTGTCCCCCACTAGCACAGAATCTAGGCACGCCCATTTTTCTATATTTATTTGTCTAAATACTAAATAAATTAATCTAAATAAACTTTATTCCAACTCTTCCACAATACTTTAACTCGCAAAAAAATATTTATTTACTTGTCCTCAGTTTGAAGATTTCGCTCTCATAAACGCAGCGCGTCTACTGGAGAAGTACCGGAACAAGTATTGTACCTTCAACGACGACATCCAAGGCACCGCGAGTGTGGCGGTCGCTGGACTCATGGCGGCCGTCAGGGTTACCAAGAGGAAACTCAGCGAAAATATATATTTTTTCCTTGGGGCTGGATCGGTGAGTACAGTGAAATATACTAAGAGTTCGTTCTGATATCACTATAGAGTATACATGATTTGGTTTCAAATATCTTTTAATTTTTTCATTTTATTCAGGAATAGAGAATCGTAAATATTTCCGTTTTTGCATCATTAAAAAACTCTAGGTACTTGCTTTATAATTTTCGCTTTTCCATAAAATAGTATATCAGCCGTTTATACGGGCTAGTTTATCTACTTTTCTATGCAGCGTATTTTACCTATATAACAAATACAGCCTGTTGATATATGTATAAAACAAACTGTCGTGGAATTATATAACGTTAATTGTTAACTATAATATATGTTCTTATAAAAGCACGTGACTTCTATTATCATCGCCACATTATCGATTAAAATGTCAAGTTTTCTATATATTAATACATATTGAACAATATAATGTTTATTTAGATATTATTATGATAATCGCTTCAAATAAGTTACATATGAAAATCAGTAATACCGCAGCCATAAAGATAGTATTTATTACTTAATGTATTATTAGATAGACATTGTAACTAGTTTTATTTTATCAAATTAAACACTATATTCATTTAAAAAAGTCTTTGGTCAAGTCAGTAGATACTATATACCTTATGCAGATTATTTTCAAAATGTATAAGGGTAAATCATTGTCTTGAAACGTTTTACTGTCCAATTTATAAGGATTTTAGATTTTAGACAAACGATCAGCAAAACTGTCGGCATAAGATAGTGTCATTTATATTTGACATTAGTTCTGTCAAAACAAATAGGTCACTAAAAATCATAGTTTTATTATAGACAGAGTGGGGAAGCAAGCCTTATATGTGTCTATCGCAAAAAAAGAGAAAGCAAATGAAGTTACCTATCTTTCTCTCTTTCTTGTATGTGTCTCTCTCTCTCTCTCTCTCTCTCTCTCATCTTTTCTGTTTTATTATTAGTCAGACACTGACACTTAAAGGCCTATGGCTGCCCTATTTTATATATAATAATTATATGCTAATAACTGATATTAAAATGAGTGCACACATTTCTGATAAAAAAAATAATTATGTCCACAAAATAAGCAAAGACAGGGCGAGTAAGACGTATTATATAATATGATAAGATTACATGTAGTTATTATAGCAGATGACGCACTATGCAGACATTGATAGTTATAAGATAATCTTTAAACGTTAAATTCGATTATTCAAGATTGCAATGCAGATGTTTGTAAGGTTTTTATCGACCATTCAATCAATCAATTGATTGGTAATAAAAAAATCTCTACACTTACACTACACTACACTACATTTTATATTCTTATAGAATATAAAATCAATGCTTTATTAAAATAACAGTTATTCAATTAAAATATTACCTTTTGCCATGATGATGATTTACGATTATTTAATTATACTATTGTTATCTTTAGATATAGGTAATGATTAGAAAACCCATCAACATATATGTTTCTTTAGGTATATGAGATTTCAAAGATACATTTTCACAGCCAGAAGCCTTTATCTTGTAATAAAAAAAAATTAAAACCTAGTCTAACTAATTGCAAATATGTAGTGTAGCAATATTTCTTAAACTATCGATTAACATCAAAATATTTATAAATTTGAACGAAATCCGATTTATGACCTAAATTTTAAATATTTTAAGAAATGATCTATATTAATTTTTATATATGTATGCTCAATTAAAATATGGTCAACAGGCAGCCAACGGCATAGCTTGTTTGACAGTGGCCGCCATGGTGGCTGAAGGTCTCACAGAGAAGCAGGCTCAAGATAGAGTGTACATGTTCGATGTGGACGGACTCCTCTCCACGCGGAGGGAGGGCGGAGTCCCACCGCATGCCAAGAATTTCGGAAAGGACATCGAACCCGAGAAGGACTTTGAAAAGTGTATCGCCAAAATCAAGCCAAGCTGTCTTATTGGTAAGTGATTTGAAATTGGAACTTTGGTATATTCCATTCAATAGTCTATACTATATTTTTCCTGATATAAATTGATAGTTTTTTGGCCAGCTATTCTCAGCAGAGCAGGATTTCGGAGCTAGTGTTAGATTCTTTGCGAACTGACTATACTGACTTTTTAAATGTAATAATTGATTTAAAAGTGCATTTAAATGCCTACTTGAATTTGAATTTCATAATCACGTTACAATAAATTTAATTGCTTTTTTACTCTATATTTAAGAAATAGTTATATCTATAGTAGTAGTTTATTACATTCTAACATTACACATTACTACTTCTAAACACAAATCTTATTAAAAGATTGTCGCAATTATGGAGTTCACACGCTTCGTAGCTAAATAATTATGTATAATATTATCTTGTTCTTAAATAAATCGCAATCGCATTTCGCATGAAATCAACTGTGTCATTTATTCGAAGCATATTAATTTCATTATGATATTCTGCTATATTGTCTATTCTTACTCTTTCGTAAACGTTAATTAAGCTACAGTGTTTAAATGGTCCTAGTTATGTCTAAATTTATACTTAATTTTTAATGGGTCTATTCATTTTAATATTCTTATTTGTAGGTTATAAATTCGTTCTACCTGAGTTTTATAAGTTCTAGAGATGTCATGTTTTAGAGTTTCAAATGCTTAAGCGAAGTCAATAAATTGAATTTTTTTTCTTTTTTTTTTAAAGGAGCATTAATTTCATCTGAAAGCGAAGCGAAGCAATTTTTTTGTTGTGATGTTTTTTTTTTGTTTTTGGAATCCAATTTGTTCATTGCGAATTATGTTATTACGCGATAAAAATGTGTTAATCAATTGATCAAAGTATTTATCTATAATTTTATCTATGCATGATAAGATTGTTATTGGTCTATAGTTGTTGGTATCAGAAAAACTACCTTTCTTATGAATGGGTCCAATAAGACCAATTTTTAATTGATCCGATTAAGTGAGCGAATGGAAAAGATTTTACTTTAATATTTCCACACACACACACTCGTGACTCGAGAGACATTACGTATGATTTAGTACTCAATACTGCAGCAGTTAAAATACAGTTAAAATAGAGTTTGTTTTAAATAAAACAGATTTACCACAATATTATCATTGTCATCTCATACTTCTGTCTTTTTTTACACATTGCAAAACCTTTGGAAAAAAAACCAGCAAACATGAGAACTCATTGTATAGTTTCTGGTTTACTCGGATATGTAAAAATATATTCTATGTACTTATTTGTATAATTTATTCATTGTTGCACAAACTTAATATATAAATATATCACAAGTGTGAGTGTTTATAATGAATTCTTCATATTAATAACAATACAAATTATTGTCTTCAGGTTGTTCCACAGTAGGAGGTGCGTTCACACCGAACGTGTTGAAACAAATGGCTCAGAATATAGAGCGCCCTGTCATATTCGCGCTCTCCAACCCCACCAGCAAGGCTGAGTGCACAGCTCAGGCTGCTTACGATAACACTGAGGTGAGTACTATATACCAGTTATCTATACATATTAATAACATTGATATGTCGGTTTGACAATCACAAATTAACAGCTTTTTATTAAAATAGAAAGTATTTTTTTATTATGGAAGAGGAGAACTCTTGCAATATCCGAGGATTTACAAGAGTGTTGCCGGCCATGTAGGTAGGAGTAAACGCCTTTTTTGAAGGTATCCATGTCGTGCCGATCTGAAAATACCACCGAAGTAAGTTCGTTCCACAAGGGAGTGGAACGTGGAAAAACTGTCCTTGAAAACAACACAGTAAAGGATCGCCACGCATCCAGGTGGTAAGGATGATATTGAAGGCGATGGCGCGCTATGCGGTGACGAAATTCGGCGGTAGGCATCAGAACGAATAGTTCTTCGGAACATTCCCCGTTGTAAATGCGGTAGAAGCACACAAAGAGGCCACGTCTCTACGCAATGCCAAAGAGTCCAGCCGTTCGCAGATCACCGGGTCCCCGACAATCCGAACGGCTCTCCGTTGTACGCGGTCAAATGGTAGAAGCTGATATTGGGGTGATCCGGACCAGAGATGAGAACAGTACTCCATGTGTGGCCGGACCTGCGCCTTATAGAGCGCAAGTCTTTGGCCAGGTTTGAAATACTGCCTCGCTCTATTAATCACTCTCAATTTCTTCGAGGCCAACTTGGCCTTGCTCTCCAGATGACCACGAAACAAGACCAGTATAAGTATATGCTTATATAAAAAATATGTTTTTTAAAAAATTTGTCTGTCTGTGTATTAGCTTCGGCTAATCTCTGAAATAGCTGCTCTTATTTTATCAAGACTTTCATTGGCGGCTAGCTGATGTTACAACGAGTAAACTTAAGCTACTTTTACTTTGAAAAAAAAATCCAAAAACAAAATTTAAGTAACTGAAATAAAAAACCATATCTGATTTAAAAAGATGAAGCCGTGTATAACAACTTGTACAGGATGACTGATCTATCAAGTTCATTTTATGACTAATTAAATATAACCGGAATTATTGAAATGACTTAATAATGGTCATTGTTACACGAAATGTGCCTACGACTAAATCGTGACTAATTTCTCGTACTATAAAATTAGAAACATGTGTACAAACAATTATTTGTCGATAATAAATAGATCGCACCATATATCTTGTAATATAACCTTATATATATCACCATATAACCTAATAACATAGGTATGGACTATTATTACCTTAAAAACACAATGAACATGACCCGAATGACCTCAATCGGTCAATTCGTTCAGATTGATAGGATCGCTAACAGAGCGTACTAATATTTATATTTATTAGAAAATTGTTACAATAACACATACACATTACAAATTTTCCAAAAACAAATATAAATATTAAAGAATAATTTCTTATAACTTGTAACAGATAAACGGTAAATACAAGAAATAAAAGTAAACTACGAGTTTTTTTCTAAGTCTAAATTTTATCTTCAAAAAGTTAAATCCTTCATGGGCATATATAATAAAGTTCCACAAGATATCTTAGACCCTCCTTTTCTTAGTTTCAAATCGTGTTAAACCCACAGACTGACGATACTGACCTTTTCAATGTAATAATTGACGATTCAAAAGTGTAGGTAAATGCCTACTTATAAAGATATTTTGGATTCGAATGTTAAAATGTACTAATCGTTTATCTGATTAACTCAGTCTGTTTATCTGATTAACTCTGTCAGTTTGTTTTATTTTTTTAGTATATTATAGTTTATGGCATGAATAGGTTCCGATAGTCAATATATATGATATAACTTAATATCAGTAGCCACTGAATAATCACATAACTCTTATGTCAATGTGTGCGTGACTATTTTAGATTATCTATTGCCTAAAATGGCTTGTAGATAAGACAATGTAAACGACCCACATTGGCTATCATTCATGTCGTTTATATAGTAATTTAGTAACGATAATATGTCAGTCTTCTTTATCATTATATTATATCTCCGAAACTTTATTATATTCAAAGTTAAAAGATATAATTTTATAAAAATATACGTAATCGTTTTAATAACAAACAAATTAATTTAAATTAATTGTCTAATTAAACTATTGAAGATTTTTTTATTTGTCAAAAATAATTATTAAATTGTATTATTTTAACTAGTTGTCAAAATCAGTTCTTCTTTTATCAGTGTTAGGTGTAACATGTTACCAAATGTAGTAATCAAATACCTACAGTTAATCAATCCACATGTTATGTGACGTCACAGTCTCTTAATCACTGACAGTGTTTTACAAACTACCGTCAAATTCGGTGTATTATACAAAACGTTTACAGAATAAAATCTTTCCCCCAGGGTCGTTGTATCTTCGCGTCCGGTTCCCCCTTCCCCCCGGTGCAGTACAATGGTAAGGAGTACCACACGGGGCAAGGTAACAACTCCTACATCTTCCCAGGAATAGCTCTTGGAGTCATCACCACGGCCACACACCACATACCAGAATCCATGTTCCTTACTGCTGCCAGAGTGAGTATATTAATTATAATATTTAAATATGTAATATTGTGTAGTAAAATATGTTATTTTCTAAAGACGAGAGGCTGAAAAGTATGATTGGGTTTTTTTAATAATGAATTAAAATAGAAATACTAATAGAGGATATTAGAACAGACGGTTCTTGCTATACTCAATCTTATCTTGTTGAGTAAGGTTGAAAAAATAAAATATGTAAGATAAATAACTGTGAAATAAATGTAATAAAGACTAATAAAGTCAGTACATGTCCAGGACTCGAATCTTGGACCTTAAACATCTAAATTTGTCTTATAGTTAGTTATTCAATTAAAAACACAAATATTTAGTAAAACATAATGGCTCTTATGTTCTTAATATTTTTTGTCACAGATTAAAAAAAAATAAATAAACATAAATTAGATAAAGAAAAAGTTCCAATTAATATTAAATCCATTTGAATGTGATAAAATAACGTTTTTCAATAATCCACTTTCATATTTTACAAATAAAATATTATATTATTTTAAATATAACACTTATATGAATTGTCTAAAATGATGCCAAGTAACTTTGTATTTTAATCAACAATACATTTATTTTAACTTTTTCTTGGCATTAATTGTATATATTGTTGCCAAGTGCTGATATTATAGTGGGTCTCTGTTGATAAACATTTGCTGAAAATATTATTGGAGTCATACTTAGAATTTGCATAACAACTGTGAAAGGTAAATTGTAAAGTGTATATTTAAGATTCGATGATCCATATTAGATATAGGAAAAATATTAAAATTGTATTATTATTTAAACTAATTTAAATATATTATTTAATTAATTTGGTATATTTAAGGTAATAATAATCTCTCTGACTCTAACACTCTGCATGTCTTTATTTGTGTTTGTCAAAACATTGGAACATGCATTTAGATACTACTTCTATACAAATTTGTACATATTTTTTATTTATTTCTTATATCTTTCAGACCCTAGCCAATTACGTGAGTGAGAAGGATCTAGACATTGGTCGCATTTATCCATCATTGGCTGAAGTCAAGGAAGTATCGCTGGCTATAGCCATAGAAGTGGCTAAGATGGCCTATGATGAAGGTTGGTCTACATCTAGACTAATGACATTCTCTTATTTTAATCTAAGATAAATTTAAATTTATCTATAGTTATTTCTTTTATTGAATATATACATATACAGGGTTATTTGTAAATAGTTGACCACCTCTTGCAAGCAGTTTCTTTACATCAATCCCAACAACATTTGTTCTACGACTTTTTAAAATGAATAGTTTTTTAAATTTTAGTTTTCCCATACAAAATTGATATATATATATTTAACCGTTTTTAAATTTGTGCCTACATCTAGACTGCTATAATCTTTTAACCAAATTAATAATCTTACTACTATTATTTTTATTTCTTTTTGCTATTTATTTTTATATTTCTGCTTAGGCCTAGCTTCGCTGACAAAGCCTAAGGATTACAGTAGTTTCATAACAGACCGTCAATTTAACTTCTGCTATGACAGTCGGTTGCCAGATCGGTTTGATTGGCCCGATTGTCCCGAACCCAACGTAAAACCAGAAGTTGGTTAACCGGATTAAAGAGATTCTGATTGTAGCAAGATTATTTATATACTCTTTGATGTAATTATTTAAAATATAATATCTTTTTTTCAAGAGTTTATAGATTCTAAATAGATTTGTACCTAAAAATCATTTATCAGTATTAGAAGTCGGTTGAATTGTTGTTGTTTAAGATGAAATAGATTAGCTACTTGGTAGTCGATTTATAGTCGTCTCATAAATATCGTATATATTTAGGCCACTCTTTAATAGTACAAAAAGTATTTCGTAGACTAATGTAATCTAAAAAAATCTTGTACATTTTAAGTTTTATTAAAATTAAACGTTATTTTTAAGACACACATCATCTAATGCCAACAAAGTAGTCATCAAAGCAAAATCATAAATAGAAAAAATAAAAAAAAAACAAATATTACTCAAGCACAATAAAATCCAGCAGTAATAAAAATATTAAAAATATTGGCAGGTCTCGCCTCAGTATATCCTGAACCGAAGAACCTCACCCAGCATGTGGAGAACCAAATGTATAAGTATTACTACGAGAGCTCCATGCCGGCTGTGTGGGACTGGAAGCCCGAAGAGAAATTCAATGTCCGACCCATCCAGCCCGTACCCAAGAATATCTGAGAAACCAAATAGAATCATTTTAATAATTTAGTAGAATCATTTGAATATTAACACCCTAGTAAAATTATTTTAGATTTACAATAGGAATTATAGTTTTTCTACAATATAGACGGAGACCTTTATGTGTGTTTTTAAGATTATAATAATACTGGGAATATTGGCGTTAAAAATTATCTCATACTTGATATGGTTTTAAAAGAATTTAATATTGCAATAACATTTGTCTCCTGAAAATGTTAAAATAATGTTAACAAAGTAAGCATTATATATAAGCCATATTCATAGTATTATTGTAATTTAACAATACTATTGTGTTATTCTAAATTAAAGTGTTTGTTTTAAGTTTCTAATTAAAATTCTATGTTAGTTCAAAGTATTTCTTACGTATAAATGATGGCCTCAACAGTATTTTCTAACAATGCTTGTCTAACTTGAAGTCGAGGTGAATACTACTTACCGTAGCGGATAGATATATTTATTATATGTATGTATGTCCGTAGATGTAGTCGTTACTTGTGTGATCGTGGCTTTTAATGTTTCAATTACGTATAACAATTGTATCGTTCACAAAATTCTAAATATAACGGTTTGAATAAAGTAGATAAAAATATTTTATTTAAAATGTTATGTTCTCGGTATGTTTTAATGTTAAATTCACATGTTGAAGTATTATTGCAGTTAACGTCTAGTCACCGCAGCATTATTGTCATCTATACTTAAATTATTTTTAATCAGTCATAAAAGACATTAACTGCCGGTTTCGGAAGCGACTTTTAAAAATTTGACAGCACCATCGCGAGTTGTGATTGGTTGACTATCAACCAATCAGAAAGGTAAATAATTGATATTTGATTAAATATTTTTTTGTCCCATCTAGAAACCGGGTGTAAGATTATTTATAAGAAAATTTTGATCCTATATCAACCATTTTAAATGAGGTACCATTTTTTGCTTCAGTTTAACCACTGTATTATAAATTGGATGTTGTGTTTTTGACATTTTCAGTATTTTAAGGTAGTGAGATTTCGCTGAGCGAATGTTTTTTGTTTATGTTTGTTGTATCTATTGATACCAAGTGATTATGTTGCTGTGACGTGTAATTACGGTTTTGAACCATTTTATTATATGTTGGTTATATTTATTAAACTAACTGCGTTGTTTCTTTTTTCTATTGATCCTATGTATGAGTGGTTTTATAGTTCTCTTTACAAAATGTCAATTTCTTTAATTATCTACGTATTTTGGATGGTTTTTGACTGAAGGCATTAAATAATTTTAATTGAATTTTACAATAAGTGTTAAAAGATTTTACTAACAAATATTTATGTTGTAATTCAAAATTAATTAAATGGTTATACGAAAATAGGAAAAGTACAAAAATTTGGTAATGGTACGTTATCAATCTCTTATTTAATTTTAACCCCAAAGAAAAATATATTTCAGGGTTTCTTATTTCTAAGCGCAGTTTCTTGTCACTAATTTCCTTTTCAATCATGAATTGAAGTTATTCTATCAAATATGATATAAATTTGTTCAATTATTAAGATGGATGTTACTAATTAAACATGTTCAAAACCTAATGGTCGTTTTATTTTATCGTTCTTTTTAAAAAAAATAGAATAAAAATTATACCGATCCGGGCAGAGATCCGCGACCTCTGAGAAACCGTTTCCCAGAGGTCGCGGGTTGTAATCCCTGCCCGTATCGGTTTAATTTTCATTCTACATTAATATAAACTTATTTAAAATATTATTTTAAGTTAACCCTACCATCTTTCGAGTTCCTCGGAACCCTTGACAGTAAATGTCGAAGTGCCTCAGGGGTCTGTTCTTTCTGCAACTCTTATTCTGCTATACATTAACGATCTTCTAAAGCCTGTTTCTATGGGTATGTAAACGACTGCACAGTTGTAGAAAGATATCTGCGGACTACTCTGGCTAGTAGAGATGAAATACAGACTGAAAGAGAAGCTATGGTACAACATTTAGTGACAAACTAAAGGTTAGGACAAGTCTCCGCTTGGGGCAATGCCAATCTCGGCAAATTTAACCCAACCCAAACGCAGACGTGTCTATTCACTGTCAAAAGGAGCCTTTTCACCTTGGTTTCTACTTTCAAGAATATATCTTAAGAATACAGTGACCGGCTTCAGATGTTAGGCATAGAGATTTCGTCGCACATCAACTTTGGTCGATGTATTGAGTCCAGAGCAAGAACAGCTGCAGGAAAGCTTGCTATTCTTGCGAAGGTCCGACAGTACTTTTCACAGCTACTTGTATTATACAAAGAACAGATTTGTATTGGTTAATGTCAAACTCTACAGCTTTGAACACAGGCGTAGAATTGCTATCCTCTAAATATTCTATAGGATACATTTTGGTGAGTTTGTGCAGGAATTACACGACTTAATTCGCCCGTGCCCCTTCCATCACCGGACGTTCCGACGCACGGCAGTATCCATCCCTACGGTGTGGACATTCCACCTGTCCGAACGAAGCGCTTTTTAAATTCGTACAGCGAAGGACTGGAACAGCTTGCCTGCGTCGGTATTTTCGTCCGAATACAATGTGGGTGTCTTCAAGTGAAGAGTTAATAGGGTGCTAGGTTAATGCGTTTTACCTACCACCTATGACTACATGTCCACTTTCAACCAGATGGAATGTAGTCAAGCATTAACTTAAATTGTGTAAAAAAAGTAGTTTTTTTTAAATTCCTAAAATTACTTTCGTTTAACAATTCTATATTTATAAAAAAAAAAATGTTTTTACACCTTTTGAAAACAGATAATACGAATTGAAAGATATTGTAAATGACGGTAGTACCTAATAGATAGTGTCGTAGCCATTTACGCCCATTCCGGGACACTGCATGTACGTTTCAATATTTTACACGTATTCAAAATAAATTAATAAACAATAAGTACTACTAATTAGTGTTCGATCTTAGCAAAGCTTCAAGTGATTGCTTGAATGTACCAAAAATGTAATGACAGTTTTGGTTTATTTATTATGTAATTAAATATAAAAATAATACAAGTTGGGTTTGGTTGAATGGTCTTATATCACCCTAATTCTTAATACTAAAATGGTTCATTATCACTTTTTAAATTATGAACTAAGTAATACTTACTATAATGGAAGTTAGGTAACTATATAATAAAAGTAAGAAAGTAAAAAATACTTATTTGAAAAAAACTTTCCTACCTGCTACTTATGATAGAGTTTTGTTCCAATTGAATTAATGTAAGACCTAAATCCTTAGTAGCGAGCTTGTTACTTTTGTTACATCTTTTCTAAGGAGCCATGCGCGATAACGATCGTTAGTTTCATTATAAAATATTTGAACACTACGAACAGAAATGAGTAGGTTGAATCGTTTTTTTGTTTTAATATATACGTATCAAATTATTAAAACTTCATCATCAAAGCTAAGTTAAATGTGGGAATTTCACTTATGTGCGGAATGTTAGCTATGCGACGTCGACATCTTTGGTAAATATTCAATTGAGAAAATCTTTTACCATTCTTTTGAAATAAAACCCGACTTTATATGAGTTCTATGAAAAAATGTATGTTAAGGGTTGCATTAAATAAACTAAAAGTATAAAGTCGGAAAATGTATAAATATACTTTGTCACAACAGCAGGAATACAAAAGAGCATTTAAAGTAGGAATGAAGTCTTTTTTAATAATTTACAATGTCAATGTTTGAGAACTCTATTGAAATAGACTTAATTGGATATTAAACAAATACTTAAGATTCTTGTCTCATTATGTAAAATTAACCTTAAATTACCATCATGATATTTGATACTCTAGATACAACTTTTAATCTGAGAGATACGTTTCCTGAAATTAGGTATACAAATAAAGCGAATATTTTATAACTGTATAAATATGATAAATCTAGGAACTTAATATACGATATTTAATATTTGTAGCGTAACTAATCAATTTCATGTGCAGTTGTACGTATATTCTATATTGTACGATACTAAAAATAAATTAGTTGTCGACAGCTATGTTCTCCGTTCTATTAATCAGTAGCCATGATAACTAAATACTTTTCACAAAGCCAATACTTTATAAATATATAACAGAGTGAGACTTTTTTATACTTTTTTAAAATACCGTTCCCTGCAAATGATAGTTAGCAATTCAAAGCCTTTTGTGTATAAAATAGGTATATGTTTGTTTAATATCTGTGTTATGGAAGGATGTCTAACTTGAAAAAGCAAAATATTATTTGTTTTTGTTTTATTTTTAATATATGTATGCATAAGTACGAGCATAAACACAGGAGGGAATGAATACTCTACAAGCAATTATTCAGATTAAATTTTGTAGTAAATAGAGGATCCGTGCCATTGTTAAAAAAAGCAATAAAAGTGTTAAATTTTAGTCTTTCGCTAAATTCATTATGAAATAGAATAAACACTTGATATGCAAGTGAACGATTTTATATTTTAGAACGTAGGTATATATGATTTGAGATAAGGGATCTACTCTTTATTATTAGAGTAAGGTAAGATAAATTTATAATTTTCCAAATTATAGATATGATATTCAGATTATTATTATTAGATCTAATAATAACAATAACAACTTAACTATTCCTATAATTTGTTATTCGAGTCAAAGGTCAAAATCTGAAATTACCTACTTGTTATAAATTCTTCTTAAGTGTAACTTGGCCTGGGCAAGTGAAATTCTAGCCAAATGGCAAAATGCTCGTTGTCGGATATATAATACGTATTCGAAACTACTAATGGAAATAAGTAATCAGTATAGACATCAAATATAAAAGTATATAACAAAATACCAGTAAAACACAATATACATTGGATTAAATGTTAATTATGCGTTATAATGTTAATGCATCACTGTACATCATATGCATATATATATAAAGCTCTATATGTACTACATAGCTTAGGCAATTAAAATAATTTGGCATAGAACAAAGCAACAGAACTACAGTCAGTGAAGCGAATTACGAAGAACGTTTCCGGATTGTGGTTTCACTGGAATAACTTCATCTTACTTACTTTATAATAACCACTATAGTAAAAAATGCTTTATATAATTCTTAAGCATTGCAGGACGCATTATCTAAACATATACAGTAAAAATGGAATGTCTGTACATTAAATATTTTTCAAAAAATCTGATAGGGGGCGATTAAAGACGAGTAAAAGAAACCAAAAAAACAGTTTTTGGAACGTCACGAAATTTTACCTTAACGTCTGGTAAAGATCGTCCCGATAAAGACGATCACATATAGAATGCTTCATTGACCCAGACGGACAGCGATACGGTAACTCAGTTGATAGAGCGACGAGACGGTTTCCTAGTACATAGTTGCGGGTTCGAATCCCTACCAGTATCGGTTTATTTTTCATTCTATATTTATATAAATTTAAATAAGCTTAACATGGCTATACATGTTTAAAGATATTTTCAAACATTAATTTCGGTAGTGGCATCTTTTCAATGTTTATCTATACTGCAAATTTAGAAACATTGGTTAGGATTTTCGAAAGAAACCTAATAGATGTCACCACCGTACCGATAAAGACGATCACATATAGAATGCTTAATTCACCGAGGTGGACAGCGATACGGTAGCTCAGTTGGTAGAGCGACGGGACGGTTTCCCAGTAGTCGCGGGTTCGAGTCCCTGCCCGTATCGGTTTATTTTTCATTCTATATTTATATAAATTTAAATAAACTTAACATGGCTATACATGTTTAAAGATATTTTCAAACATTTTCGGTTTTTGTTAACAATTTTAGAAAATATGCGTCGTTTAAATAAAAATCTTACTCTTGTTTCAAGAATATATTTCACTATTTTTTATATTATATATGTTATTAGTAAGTATACATATACTTGAATAACATTACTTCCTCGTATTATATTTTACATTTATTTTAATCCTACACAAAATAACTGTGTAAAATATTCTCATAATGTTAAAATAAACCATATCTAAACATGCTAATACACCAGCTCATAGTTATAAATGACGTACCGGAGACGTACGACTAAAAGAGGTGTCTTAGAAATATTACTCGACACGCTTCTATAGACTATATATTTTCTTTTAATCCAAGTAACTTTGTTGTTAGTAAAATTTCAGGTTTTAGAATCACTTGCTCCCTCGGTTAGAAGATTGTTAAATATAAACAAATATTTGTGTATATGACTTGAGTCATCTTTCAGTTATAGAAATATGAAACTACTCCCTTGAACTACGTAGTCATAACGTGAACAGCATTATGTAACTTCTGATTTGAATACTTTTCTTTATCATTCACTGGTGGTATAATAACCTACAGTTTGAACAAAACTATCGCAACCCTTGGTGGGTTTGCAAGTACATTACATTACTTACATTCCCCTGGGTGGGATCTTGTATCCATAATGGATTCCAGACGTTTCAATTTAGTATAGAAATACTTTATAGTACCATTATTAAGAACAACGTACAACAATCTAAAATAAAGATGTTGTATGAAATACGAATCGTGATATGATATTTGATAATCATAACATATTATTTATTATGATTACAACTTCGTAAATTATATATCTATATACGTATAGTCTAAGTCTATGTTAAATACTTTTTATTTTAAATAGACATACAATATGTATTTCTCTTGTAAAACTTCTGACGCTAGTTGCACCATTCCTAAAGGTAGGTCCATGGGGAAGAATCTGCCATAAAGTACATAAAAAGTCTTTAACTTATATATATATATATATATATATATATATATATATATATATATATATATATATATATATGTATATATATATATATGTATTTGTACAGGTTTGTTACTTTATAATGTAGGTACTATTATATAAGTGTACAATTTTTGTAACTTGTACGTTTCAAACTTAACTATAACAAAGATATGAAACTCGTTAACAACCTTCACAATTAACTCCAGTCCGTAGTTAAATAGTTCAGACACTTTACTAACATGCTGACTGCTTCTAATTGTTTGTTTCATATCTATTATATCTAGTTGAACATTAATATTACACTTGTATTATATTACATTACAACAGTAATGAACAACTTATTATTTCATTTTAACTTTAATTTAATATATTCATATTCTAGTTAACTTTATAACAAAGTTATATTCAGGCTTGCTCTTGTTCTTGGCTTTTGTCGTCAACATCAAAGCCGTATTTGAAATTCCTATATATCATATAAATTATAGAGACATAATATAAATATACAACATAATATAATATTCGATAATACTATACTGCTTATATAAAGATGATTTATGTATTATGGGTAGAATAAAATGTTAAACAGATTTTTTTTATAATAATAACCACTATAGTCCAAAAAATAGTAACATTGTCGAATTCAACTTCACGAAAACTAATTTGTTTTCTTACCACAAAAACTATTAGCTTTAAAATTACATGATTACCTAATTTATTATCACAGACAGAAAATTAAGTCATATGCTGCTTAGTTTATAAACTTTGGCTTAAGATTAGGACGGCTCGTGTCAAAACTTTATAACCTACGTAATTCCTTTCTCTAGCAGATTATCTCATGTCTTCTTTAGCTGACAACTTCTTGCGCGTTTAAGCTTCAATAAGTAGGTAACCAAAAACGGTACTCCGATGGTTTACACACGCAAGCATATGTCTCGTCGGCCACGGACGGTTTATGCACCGGTGTTCCGTAGAGTCTTGATGTAAGCAGCTGACCCGTAGTTGAGCTGTAAACTATCTACCGCCGAGTATTTCAGTAGACAGCGAAACTATAAGTACTAAATGGAATCCCTCCAAAATGTATAGTATCTCTATACTATTCAACAAATATGAATGAAATGCAATCCACGGTAAAATTATATGAACCATCCATGTCTCAATATGTTAACAAAATGTGGCTTTAATTTGGAATAAAAGTAATTACAGATATATAATAACTGTTATACAAACGTTAAATGTAAATATAATTCTTCTATTGAAACGAGTCACAACAGATATGGTAATATGTATTGAAAACAGGTATTGATATAATACTATATTGAAATTGATTCTGGTTTTAATTATGATAATTTTATTCAATAAACATTTATAGTGTGATATTGGGGAACAGTATTGTTATTATAGGAATCCAATTTCGTTACCAATATTCTGTGTTTTTGCTTTGAAAGACACACATTTAACATTACTATTTAAATTCTAAAATACATTCTAAAAAAACATTTAACATTACTATTTTAATTCTAAAATACTGTCGAGTATTTGTCTGTGTTGTATGTATATGAAATCAAAGTTAAATTGTCGGGAAGTAGTTTTGATATTTATGTTTAATAATAAATTATAAAAATATTTAATAACTACAATTCATACTCGTAATAATATATCTGCATCTATTTGATATAAAGTTGTGATCTCCTGTTTGAATTTGTTGAATCATCAATTGAAATACTAAAGTATATTTCAAATATCCGAAGCGATTGCTACGATGAAGCAAATACTTTCACTGTGGCCACGTGTAGTGTCTGAGTAAAGTATTCCTTTGTACTGAGTTCAAAGGAGTGTAGATTCTATTGGTTTTGACACGTGGTAGGTACTTGTTACAGTAACTTAGTGAGGACACAATGTACTCTATCTAATATTTTGGAACTGTCTATATAAAAGTAAAAGTGTAAAAGATCCAAAATAATAAGTGAATATACTAGAATAAATTGTCAATGACAATTAGTACCTATTGGCTACTATATTGTATATTTATTAAAATCGATTTACTTTGATTTATTGTACTATCTTTTCTTCTTTTCTACTTTATTTCATCCTTTTCTGATAGAAAAGCAACACAGTGAGTCACTGTAAACCCTAGAGTAGAACTTTAGTTAATCTTCAAGGCATCAGATAAAAGGTCATGTGTCTCCGAAGTTCTCAAGCACATGATTTAAAACTTTGTTGTTTCCTGCCAAGAGAAGCCAACATGCTCACTAACGTAAAATATTTGCGCCTATATCCTAAGAGTTGTATTTATTAAAAAGTCAGTTTCTATATTATAAATCTTAATAGCAGAAATAGAGTAACAAATAATCATCTATTTTACATTGAGACAAAATCATTTTTGATTTCAGAACATATAATTTAGTATCGATAACTATATTTATTTTAAAATAAATTATTGCAAAATTCTGTACCCAAAAAAGTAGAAGAAATAAATGTAACTTGTAAGCCTTCATTTGAAATAGTCGCTAAACCAAAGTACCTACTATTTCTTTTTAAAGTCTCCCAAGGTGCCCACTAACCAGACAGACAAAAATATTTAGATAGCTTTAGTATTAAGGAGAACCTTTGAAAACTATTCTATATAAAAAAAATAACAACCAGGTTTTTCTTTACTATATTGCTTTCTATAATTAAGATAAGTAAGAAATAACATACTTGGAAACAGTCATCAAAATGGCTTTTGAATTTAATACGAGATCTTTGGCATGACGGTAATTAAAAATATCCAAGGAATAGGAGAAATAAATAAAGTATTATAAATAAAAGGCAAGGTTTTAACAATAATTAAATCACAATTTTGTCCTTCGAAATATATCCTTAACTTGGCACTGATGTCTTAAAAGTCTTACTTTCTTTTACCTGGTTAGAAGAGTTTCACAAGACACAGACTTTTTGAATGTAGTTTAAAAATGTGTCATAAATAGTAAACCTTTACACAATACCTATGACAACTTTTATTGATGGTCGGGATATTATGTTTTATAGGAATCAAATATATTTGTCCGGAGTCGAAAATTATATTCAACAGAACGGATTACAATTTACATAGAGTTCTGTTTTTATAGTGTATATTAAACATAGAGATAATCTCATCCTCTTTTGAATATCATTACAGAGGGGACGGCGCGTACGCAGTCCCCCACTACCAAAAATTACGCGTCCGAGTTATTCACATTAGGAATAATCACAGAGGTCAACCCCGCCGCAGTGCAATGGAAGGGCCTCGCTCTGGGGGAACCGCCTGCATGATCACGGTATCCCCTACGCCAGGTAAGTATGATTTCGTGTAGCTATCATCTCTCCCACCCCGCGGGGCGAGAGGGGGGACGGCGACAGCGCGTGGCACTTTTGCCGTGACTCTCTACGGCGCACGCTAAAGCGAGCGCGTTGTTGGGTCGGGCGTTTTGCCCTCGGGTGGTGATCCCTCAAGGTTGTGAGGGAATGGAATGAGCCGCTAGTGCCGTCCGGGCGGTCAGCCCAGCCGGGTGAGACCCCTGGCGAGACCAGGGGAGGCCCAGCTGAGGCGACCAGCGGCCATGACGGCGACTCGGAGGCGAGGATGGGGTAGCGAAGTTAGGATTAGGAGTCTTAAGGGAATGGTTTGGGTTTGAATTTCAAACAGGTGAAATTATGGCGGTATGATGTCTCTTGGGAGTCGCTTCTTTGCTCGTTCTGGCGGCCTAGTGTGCCAAGGCGCTATATCGCGTATGTGCGCGAACTTGGATGCGTCTGCGCGGTTGAAGGCGGCTGTGGATAGGGCTTCGATGTGTTTTTCCAGGCTCTCGGTGCGGAGGTCGCGTGCTAAGGTCGCGTTCCTTACGCACCATGGAGCTCCGGTCACGCGGCGTAAAGCTTTATTTTGGATCTTTTGTAGAAGCGCTCTGTTGTATCTGCCTGCTAGTGCGTACCACGCAGGGGCTGCGTACGTGAGTAATGGTCTTACATATCCCTTGTATATGTTGAGTTTCGTTTTTAAAGAAAGTCTTGAGTTGAAGACGGGTGTTAGTATGTTCAGGGCTGCGTTCGCTTTATTCCTGGCTTGTTTGATGTGGGTGTACATTGTCAACCTTTTATCGATGGTAACTCCCAAGTACGTAACGTTGCATGACCAAGTTAGTTGTTGACTAAGTAATGTTGGAGGAGGTGGAGGCGCGTTGTACGAACCGAACATGATGGTTTGCGTCTTCTTTACATTGAGAGCTAATCTCCATTTCTCTAACCAGTCGGGAAGCGCGTCGAGAGCGGTTTGTAGCTTGTAGATGGCGTGTGTTGCTCTTATCGATCTGGAGAGTAGGGCGATGTCATCCGCGTAGAGAGCCAGTGTGGTCCCCTCCACGGTTGGGATGTCGTTTGTGAAGCAAGAGTACAGCATCGGAGACCACGTGCTTCCCTGGGGGACTCCGGCCTTTATAAGGCGGCTGGTTGAAATGGCGCCCTCGACCCTGACGCGAAAGGTCCTGCCGGCGAGGAACTCAGCCAGGATTCGCGCGAGGCAGTGAGGGACGCCGGCTCGGCGGATCTTGAAGAGAAGGCCAGGGTGCCAAACCTTGTCAAAGGCTTTGGCCACGTCCAGGAAGGCCGCAGCTGTGAATTCCTTTCTGTTCATGGCCGATGCAGCAAAATGGATCACCCTGGCGACTTGTAGTGTCGTAGAGTGCTCCTCTCTAAAACCGAATTGTTCGGGGCGAGGCTTCAAGTAGGCCTGGATGTGAGGTAATAGTATTTTTTCGTACAGTTTTGATATGGAGCTCAGTAGTGTTATGGACCTGTAGCTGTCTGTTTGCCTGGGATTTTTATTCTTTTTGAGTAGCAATATAATGTGTCCTTCCTTCCAGGCCTTAGGGAAGTAGCCTGTCTGGAGCGAGGCGTTGAATAGGCGTGTGAGCTGAACTGAAGCGATCGGCGGGAGGTTGCGGAGCATGGTGTTGGTTATGCCGTCACCACCGGGCGCCTTTCTGGGCTTGAGGTGCGCAATAGTTTTCCTTATGAGGCGCGGAGTGAGCAAGGGAGGCGGTAGCGTAGAGCATGAAGGTTTGTCTAGCCAGTTTTGAATGATGCGCTCCAGTCTGTCGTGTTCTTCCACTCTGAGGCTGGGGTGGGGCATGAATTGGGAAGCCCAAAAGTCTGCATGTAGTTCCGCACGACCTTCAGAGCTAAAATGTAGCGCGCCGTCTGGACCTGTGATGGGTCTGACTGCTTGGGGTTTAGAGCGTAACATGCGGCACAGCTTATGGAGTGAGTTGTTGTTCTCACTGGCCTGCGAGATGCGTTCCTGCCATCTCTCTGAGGCCACCGACTCGAGAAGCGCTCTTATTCTTAAAATAAGGGCGTTGAGTCTGGTCTTCGTGGCCGGCTCTCTAGTCCGCTGCCATACTTTCCGTAACTTGCGTTTCTGGGTAATAAGAGCTGATATGTGATGAGGGATGGGAGGGAGTTTCTTTCCCACCTATGATTTCGGATCGTCGGCTCAGGGGGGTCATTCAACGGGCTAAAATCTCACTAGCGTGATTCAAAAAAGCCTTGCCTATTGTTAGCGCCATCCAGAAGTCATATGAAGAACTAAAATGTAGAGCATTTATAAAATGTAGAGATTGTACTGCATTTGCTGCTGCCTTCTTTCCTTATTCTTAATATATTCTTATTTTTTTCTTGTCCAATGATTGCTTTATTATTTTATCTTGACATTTATGACATTACCTAAAGGTTAGACTCTATTTTTATCTGTTAGCTTCTGCAGTCTTAGTAGTTTTGGCGCCATCTATTAATCATTTTAGGAACCAAAAATGTAGAGGGCTTACAGTATATAAAGAATAATTTTAGTTTGTAAAATATATACTTAACAGTATGTAGAGAAATATTAAAAGCCTATTTTTTTTAAAACATATTTCTTGTTTTAAGATATTTTTATAAAATTCTTACTAAATGTTTATTACTATGACATAAATAAAAATTGCGTAAGTATAATAGTACCGTTAACTAACTACTAGTTCTGTAAATTCATACTGTTACGGAAGTATTTATAAATTTATAAATGAAAGAAAACATATAAATTAGAAGTAAATAACTCGTCGATTATTTTGACAGTTTTATAAACATTTTAGACTAATTAGTATTGTATTGGTTTTGATCCGGAATACTTGTTACAGCAACATAGTGACAACACAATTTATTCAATATTATATCTATGAGTATTATAACTGATTGTGAGTAAATATGACATGACTATGACTATGACATTTAAATTACAATATAAAATACCTGTTAGTAACTATATTGTATATTTATTAAACTAAAGTTCTACTATATGGTAATGTAGTTTATATACCTATAGAGCGGACGAACTAACGTATTTCCTACTATATTCCACTGATTGCATTTTGAAATAGAAACCCAATATCAGTATAATTCAGTATGTTATTTCAACTTGTAAAGTAGAACTCAAGTTTGTCTTGAATGCATCAGAGACAATGACTTAGAAGTGTTTCAAGTACATGTCATGTTTTGAAACTTTGTGTATCGCTGCAAAGGAAAGTCAAAATACTCACTGGAACGAAATGACTGCGTCTAAATGGCATAGAGCTGTATCACCCATTTATAAAAATGTATTTATATATGACTATTTAATTGTATCCGAGACGCTTTGATTTCAGTTTTGAATTCTATCTTTTCATCTGCCTTTCTCTTATGATCTGAATTTATATGCCTTATTTTCAATATATTCTTATTGTCTTGTTGTACAATAATTACGTTAATATTTCATCTGGACCTTTGTCATTACCTGAAGGTTAAACTATATTTAAATCCAACTTCTGTTGGTTTAATCATGTTGGCGCCATCTATTAATCATTTTAGGAACTAAAAATGTAGAGCGGGTATATAGAGACATTAAATAACTAATTTCTTTTAAACGTGTTGGTTAAGGTATTTTGATATATTTCTTATTTTAGAAAATAATAACTGCGTAAGTAAATAAATTAAAAATTATAAAAACCCCCGATACAAAAAGACCTCTAAAAAGAATAAAAATATGTATATATTATTATGTACTTCTTGTATTCGTTGCATCGGGGGACCGTTTAATAAAGGAAGAAATTAAAACGCAAGTAAGTTACCAAGGCAAATAATGAAATTACGATATTAAATAATATAGTCTAAGTCCTCAATGATTAACTTCGTAAAATAAACACCATCTTTAACAGTCCCCCGACGCAACGGCTTCAATAAGTACATAATAATATTATTTTTATTCTTTTTAGACGTCTTTTCGTATCGGGGGCTTTTAAAATTTTTTATTTTTAGTCGGAGGTTAAATAGGACCATTAACTATAGTAATTAATATAATAGCTACTGCTGTAAATTCTAAATTATTTTATTAAATTTTTAATATTTTAATCAGAAATATAAATATATACATTACATATATTTTGTAGATGGTAGAGACTAATTGTAATAATTTTATTTTTGAATGGGCGTAGGTATTACAATACTATTACATCTGTCAATACCTGTAGTAATGCTTTTCAATAAAATTAAAATATTACTAATTATGTAATATATAACTAATTATATAAAACCCTATTATTAATAATTGCTTAGAAAATACTATATAGGTCTCAATTAAGTGATTTTTCGAAAGTTTTATATAAAACAAAATTTTCATCTACACCATACATGTATTATTTTTGTATTTTATAACAAAAAGTTTATTATTAATAAATAAATGTTTTCAGTTTGGTTGATTTTGCTTATATTAAACTACTTTAAGATTAACAAAGTTTATTTAGTATAAACTTTGGTATAATACCAAACAAAAAGTTTATATTTAAGTAAGTTGGTCTAGGATATTGAACGTTATCTTTATTGATTTTGTTTACAAAAAGATATATCGTCAATGGAACTTAAAGTATTTTTAATTTGCTAATTACTAACGTGTGTTAAGTATCCCAAACAGGCGTATCACAAATGCAAAAGGATGCTGACAAGAAGCTTCGTTACAACAAACTTGCTATATTAGCAGGAACTTCCACACTATTTGCGAGAGATTAATCAGTTTATGTTGCAATCTCACGTCACAAAAATTCATTAAGAAGATTAACAACTGTCGGTACATGTGTCATCCCTCGTGAGACTTATTGTGTTAGAGCAAACATGCCATATAGAGAGAGAGAAAGAGAGAGAGAAAGAGAGAGAGAAAGAGAGAGAGAAAGAGAGAGAGAAAGAGAGAGAGCGAGAGTTAGATCAAATATGATTTTAAGATCCATTAAATTTATTAATAGAAATAAAAATAACAGTTTTAAAAGTATATTTCCTGTACTTTTACGGAGGTGAATAGCTTCATTCTATTCGTATTTATTTTGTTATATTTCGGATATTGTAGTCGACTGGCCAAAAGTATAAACCCAAAAATTGTTGATAAATAGAAGTAAAGGATCACACATAGTGTAAAAGGTTTTACAACATCAAGCTATTTGTAGTTTATTTAGCTATAAAATCTACTCACTAAAAATTATAAAAACAAAGCTTTCCAATATTCTTCAAATGGAAATTAAAAGAACAGATTATATTGAATTTTGATAATATATCTAATAAATGTTTATAGTGCAATTGTGGTATTTATATTGTTATTTTAGAAATGCTATTTCGCTAATAATAAAATGGCTTCTGCATTGAAAAGTTTTACATTCATTCAATTCTATAGTACTAGGGTATATTGTAGTCTAATCCTGTGAGACGAAGAAATAATATCAAAGTAATATGTTTTCAAAACAGTTTTGATACATGTACACATAAGTAGTATCTTATCTTCAGTATTGTATGAAGTTATTGAAACTGATACAATTCATTTATCATCTAACAAATCTGTAACTATCTTTTACGGCTGTACAAAATTTTCATCTGCTCTGCAGTTGTAATGCTCGAGTATATATATTTTAAATATCCTAAGAGCAGGTATTATGTACTATATTAGATAGGTATTATTTCGATTTGTAATACTAGTAATAGCGCCACTAGGTTAATACTTTGGTTTTAAGTTAAAACAAGTTGAGATTTCTTATAATATGTTTATAATTAACACAGTATATAATTAACATAACATAACAATAACATTAATAGTCTTTCATGATACTTAAAGTTAAACTTCAATATAGGTAATAATGAATTGAAATATTGAAAACAATGAAATAACTTCAATTGAAATAATGAAAACAATGCAATTTATAATCAAATAATATAAACGATGTAATCGTACTTATTTCGTAATACGCTTCTGCTGGAGTATGTTGGTATAGAAAACATGAATAGCCCCAATTTACCCATTTCTACGGAAAATCTATATAAGGATTGTTAAAAGCTATCTCTTACATCATATAATACGTTCAGACTATCTTACTCAGTACACTCCTTATACATTGCACTCAATATTAACTAACTAATACTTCTAATAACAAATCAATGACAACAACAAAAAACCCTGTGATTTAAAAGGTAAGTAAAAACCAGTCTTTAAAATCAAAAGTTAGTAGATATGAATTAGTCTTTGTCAATATTTTCTTTATACAAATTTCAATTAAATTATAATTAAAATATCTTATAATTTTTTTACAATCTTCAGATCGAAAATTTTTCTTCAAGAAATAACAAAAGTTCCACAGCAAAGCGTTTTGGTGCTTTAAAGATTTGGGCTTTTTGACGACTTTCGACTTTCGACTTTCGACTATTGAGCAACAACAACTTACAATCCTTCGTAGACGTTTTTTACAGTACCATTAATAAATACGTCATTTGACACACAAATGTACGTATTTCATCTAGTATACCTATATAGTAGTAATTAACTCAGAGTAAAGCTTATGTAAATTTGTGGTTATTTAAATGCTTACCACTTTCGTTAATTCAATGTGATTCACCGTGTTCGTCTTTGTTCGTTAATAGCCCTGTATTTTTACCTTCAGATTCAGTAGCTTTTAGTTTTGTTAGTATTTTAAAAAAGATTGCAACCAGCTTAGTTAGTACTTAATATGATGTGAATATTTAAATAAATTAAATCATTCGTAATTCATGATTGAGAAAAAATTGATACATCAATGTTTCAATGTCATTAAATTATTTACATTATTTTTGAACTAATTTTTCAAAATGTTTTTTTAATGGTTTGTTGAGGTTCTAGAATAATACAAAGCTAAGCTATTCTTCTTTACTCGACTAAGATGATGCAAAAAATATAATAATTTTCATTTTATTTTTACATTATTGCTTTAAGTAGCCCAAACAATTAAAAACTTTTGAATGTGGCAATTCAAACAAATCAAAGAGCTCCATTCATATTAAATATCAATACATCTATTTAACAAATCGTTATTAGATACCATTACGGTTGCAGTGACAAGTCTTCTTGGTTAGGTCAGTCAGTACAATCGTGGTCATCATTCAGTCAGAGAGCTGTCAGATACTATCGTAAGTCATCCTAAGATTGCTTGCCTTCTCTTACAGCTAGTTGACAGTCTGGAACACTAGAGCGGTCATTGTGTAGTTAACGTTTAATATATTAAATATATTCATCGTTTATTATAATTTTAAAATAATTCACAAATCCATAAAGAATAGAATGGAATGTTTATGTTATGATAAAATTATTAAAAATTAAACTTGTTATTTTTACAAGATTGATATTAAATGTTGATTGTTTTATTAAAGTCAAGAATAATACATTTATTTCTATTTAACTATAGAAAGATACTAGTAAAAAAAAAATTGTTTAAAGTATACTATACAAATGGATGGATAAGACGTATAGTACAAAAAACTTAAACATGTAACAAACTATGTCCAGCGACAACTCGTATTTTTCTCAATGTAGTAAATTGTCTATAGTATAAATATAGCGCCAAATTTATTTATATATAAACATTTCAATAGACTTAACTTATATCTTGAATCTAAATGTTTTGAACAATAGTTCCGAAACATCGCGTGAAAATAAAATGTAATCCAATATATATAAACTACACGCGTTACAACACTATATACATCTGTGTACATGATATATAAATCGCTTTATTAAAACGTATACATCTTGTGAAATTCCTTGAAAACACTGCAAAAACAATTTTACGACACACGTACAGTTACAGCTATAAAAACAAGATAGTAATTACAGAAGGAAACTTGTACACTTCAAGTGAATATTTGACATTTGTATAAGGAATAGAAGAGTTTCAGAAAGTTAATCAGTTAACTGACACAAGCTGTCACATCTGACGTATATGAAGTTTGTTATAAACAAGTAACTCACGATCTGTTGGTAGTTGTTTCTTATTTCATCAGATTATGCAAGAACTATACAACTTCACTAACAATGCATTTCATATATACTACGTAGTACATTTTTTATTCAAGGTTAAAAATACTAAAATGGTAGTTTTATACATAATTATTATTAATTAATTTATTACAACTTACAGCATCATTGTTTAGACATTAACAATATTGATTAAATAAAATGGTAATATAGTTCTGGGTCAACATTGTGCACTTGACAAAGTAATTACTCTTTTTTTAAGCGGACTTGTACTTCGTATCTACCAGTGGAATATGATTGTATAACAAATGTTTATAGGTATAAATATATTTTGTTGCACGCTTACGTTAACTTTTAAATTAAACATTTATCAACACGAACAGGACTCCTAACCTCTGTAAGCGAATAGGATTTGACTTTCAAGCCGCAAGGCCTCTATAAGTCCATCATTGTCACTAAAACACTCAGACTTCTAATGTGGTTACTTGACTTGATCAATATAGCTCTCAGAGTAGCAGCAGCACTTAGCAGGCCATAGAGGCATAACCTCGAAAGACGGAAAAATCCACATTTAGATTTGTTTGAAATTGTTTTGAAAATTCTTAGATATTATAGTTATTTTATTTGGACATTATTTATAAACAAATAACATACATAGATTAAGTGTTATTTTAATATTTAACGCCAAAATAACATGTTTTAATTTAGCTGTAAAATAGATATAAATTAGTAAAATATGCTCGTCTAAGATGAGGTGCTTAATAATATATATATTTTTTACTTTTCATCACTTTATGAAACTCATAAGAGAAGAAAATAAAGTAACTATAAATGTCTATATATTTAGCAAACGCTAATAGTAAATGAAATTCAATACTGCTATAAAAAAGCAAACTTATTAATAAAAGTAATTTGATTGAGTATTGAAGTTGAAGTATTTTGTTGAGGTCGAAGATGGTCTCTACCACTGATGTTAAGCTAAATAGCTTCCCATCCTGAATATTTCTGAGCATTTTGTCTAAAATATATCCATAATTATGCTCTTACGGTATAAAATCAAATCAATGATTAAAAAAATAACCTAATAAAATTTATATAAATATAGAATGTAAAAAACCGATACGGGCAGGGATTCGAACCCGCGACTACTGGGAAACCGTCCCGTTACCACAGTGGTTACAGATGTTACCGCTGTCCCGATAAACATGATCATATATAGAATTCTAAACTCAATTTGTAAAGCAACGGAATGACTTTCCAGTAGTCGCGGGTTCGAATCCCTGCCCGTATCGGTTTTTTTTACATTCTATATTTATATAAATTTAAATAAGCTTAACATGGCTATACATGTTTAAAGATATTTTCAACCTAATAAAACTTAAATAACATCTAAAGTTTTTAAAGAGCTATTAAATTTATTTCAAACTACCATTAAATTAAAACTTTTGAAGTAAAAATACCATACAAACGAATTTCACAAGAAACTTATCAATTGCTATCACACTTTGATTGCTGTTCGAGTGTTTTGTCTCGTTTTATTTTTATTGAATTTCCCGCGCTTAAAACTAGTTTCAAGTTGATGAAAATATCACATGTGTGTCATCTTTTAATCTTTCCTCGGCAATAAAACATAGTGCATTAAGTTTATTATTGTCCCATATGGTGCAATAAAATAACACGAACTTGTTTTCTTAATTAAAAAAAATATTTATTTTTTAATAAAGATTTTTTTTTATATTATTGAATGAAAAATGTACCGATACGGGCGGGGACTGTTAGCCGCGACTTCTGGAAAGTCATTCCGTTGCTTTACAAATTGAGTTTAGAATTCTATATATGATCATGTTTATCGGGACAGTGGTAACATCTGTTAGGCGTCATTTAAAAATCCTAGCCATTGTTAGACTAAACGATAGTTAATAGCTATCACTATCAAGCCATGAGGGTAGGTTTGGTTCTTTTTCGGTGATCTTATTGACTGACATTGATTGACATACCTTGGTTTAGTTTGGTTTTGGTACTGCATAAAATGAATATATTTATACCAAACTCTTTAGAGTCAATCCATTATAGATCGAGACCTTGGTTTGATGCGTAGGTTGGAGCCGCTGCTGCCGGAAGATATACGCGTGTCTAATACAGAAATGAAAGAATTTTTATAGAACGTTAAATCAACTAGAATAACAATGTTTTATTTTTAGAAAGAGTGACAAGATGTTTTGTTTTTTTGTTTTTGTTTTTGTTTGCAAACTTAATAGTCTTTTTACATACTATCTATAGCAGATCTCAGCTTTTTACTAAAACTAAATGAATTTTCGTTTCACTACCCTGCTTTGAATGTTGATTTCAATGCAACGTATTAATATACATATAATCTAAATATAACACTATTTATCATATCAAAGATAAAACATTTTAGAGTGATTGACAAGGATAAGGAAAAGAAAATAATAAGACGTTTAAAAACCAATGTTCCAAAACATACATATTGAGAAACTTTATAAGAATGACATAATAATAATAATAATAGTAAATAAGGACAAACTACACAAAATTTGATCTAACCCCTAAATAAGCAAATTATTTGCTTGTGTTAAGGGTGTTAGACAACGATACAAATACATTGTTATACACATTATAAATACGGAGAATATATTTATTAAACAACTAAACCCAGAAATACAGACATCTATGCTGATCATATACATGCCTGACCCTGTCAGGAATCGAACCTAAGCCTCGTTGCACCGCTGTACGTTAGGCGTCTGCGCTAACCACTCGACCAACGGGGCGGTAAATACATTAATTATAATTGGTTTGGTTTACTTTAATGTATATTATTTACTATACTCATAAAAGTTTGTAATGACCGATCGAAAAAGTTTTATTGAAGATAAAAACTCTACTGCCCTTATATGCTTAAATAAAACACAAAAGAAATAATAGTAGAGTCTCTAACATACATAAAATATTGTATTGAAAAGATTAGCTCAAAACCATGAAAACTTTTTTATTATATTGTTATAAAAATAATAATAATTATATATATTGTTTTTAATTCTACATAACATTTTAAATTTATATAAATATGGAATGAAAAATAAACTTATACGGGCAGAAATTCGAACCCGTGACCTCTGTGAAACCGTCTCGTCGCTTTACCAATTGATCATTCTATATGTCATCATCTATATTGGGACTAAATTTATTTTTTTATTTATTCTATATTTATATAAATTTAAATAAGCTTAATGTGGCTACACATGTTTAAAACTCTACATTACATTATTTATTATGATGTCTTTATATTATTTTGATATTAAATAATTGTGTTAGTCTTAAAAAAACTCTTGTGTATTAAATATAACCAACATGCATAGACTAATAGTATTAATGGTAAGTATATAGGTAATTAGCTATATCTTCCATTTTATATATAATTTAGACATTAGAATAGAAATGATGACGTAGCACTAAGTGTTAAAGCAATTTGCTTACAATATAATATAACAATGCGGCCAAGCAATTAAACTGGAACTAACTGCGAAGACCATTTCCGGCAATTACTTTTAAAACGTTTCATAACATTGTAGTATCATAAATATATTAATTATTAAACATTTATTGCCAGTTTCCGGAAACTATCATCAGACATCGAGAAGCCGTTTATAACAATATTGTAATAAAAACTATAGTACATTCAAAGTTACCAACCCTTTAAGGATAAAATGTTTATAAGATTTTCTAAGCTAAGAGCTGATTCAGTCATAAGGTAATTTATAAATCATTAATAACATTGTCCGTCTTGCTAACTCACTCATTGATCGACAGTAAGCTCTGCTATTCACATCGTCTTGTATTATATTCAGACATTTTATGGATGAACTTTAAATATTTTGATGAAAATCAATATAAAACTCAAAACACCATTTTTTTACACCACTTTTTATTTATTTATTTATTTATGTACCACTAAATTAAAAATACAAAAAAAAGAATAAAAACAAAGTACAAAGGATTGCTTATCTCTTTTAGAGATCTTTTTCAGTTACCCTTTTGTGTGAAACAGTTTACATATTATAGTATTGCGGTATGGTACGTAGATATATATAAGAAAAAGAAAGACAACGAAATGGTGTCAGTATCAATATATATATATATATATATATATATATATACAGGGTTATTTGTAATTAGTTGAGCACCTTTTGCAGGCAGCCCCTCTACATCAATCCTAGCAACATTTGTTCTACGACTTTTTAAAATTAATAGTTTTAAAAAAATATTTTTTCCCATACAAAATTTATTTATTGCCTCTGAACGTGCATTAAACTTGAGCAAAGAGAGGCCACGCAACTTGTCAAAATATGTGCCAAGGCCACGTGCATCGGGGCGCGGGGTGGCGGGGTGACGCAGCGGCGGCTATGCACGTTAAAACTTGATCATTTTCTAAGGTGTAATAAAAAATAGCATCGTTTTCCACTTTTATTTATTAAAATATTTTCTACAATAATCGAAACACATATTGTCTAACTGTTTAAGAATGTAATGAAAAAACAAAATGTCCAATAGAAGTTGTCCATAAGTTGAATGTCTCAATATTTTTATTTGGTTTATGAAATAAGGGCACTGTAACGAAACCAAATAAATATTATTTTTACAAAACAATAACTTCTCTTTAACTTACTTTATACATATCATATTATCTCGTTTGTTAATATTTATATCATGACAATAAAACAATAAGTTACTTACGAATTTCTTTACGAAGTTCCTAGAAATTGCAATCAGTCACAAATAGAAGCGTCGGTATACAGAAACAATCCAGGTAGTTAATATAAAATATCAGTAATACTACACACTTTCATCACCATAAATCTCAAGAGAGAAATGAAATATCAATTATCAAATAACAAAGATAATAATATCAAATTACAAATTACTTGACATTTGGTTGGTATTGACACCAACTGTTGGTGTTACCATTAATTAAAAACATCACCGTAAAATAGTAACAGTATTTAAAATGGCTCCATATAGTGATCCTTCATTGATGATAAACTTCATTCAGATATCCGACAAAATAAAATATTAAGAAACACCAGGAATAATAGGAAGTTTATTTAAATTACGTCTAAATTGGCCTTTCCTCGTTTATGATATTAATAAAACTGAAAAAACGAAAACTTTAGTCTTTATTAAATATGTGTGTGTGTATTAGTGTACACATGTAAGAAGTGAAACTTCTTTATGACATGTAAATATAATTCACATTTTCTTTTAAATGTGACTTAGAAATAAAGATGGCGCGTAACAGAAAAACGTCATAATTTTCATTAATATTAATTAATTAAAACGTAAGAAGTGAATCGACTGTTTCTGACGTATAATATTCTCATAGAAGAAACACATAAGTACCATAAAAACAGACAAATGTACACAATCCACTTTAAAAATAATAACTAGGCTTCTTAACATGTTGGATCGTCACTATATCACGAATAAAATTATTCTTCATCATGGTTTCTGCTGTTTCGAGTTGTTGGTCGTTCTAGGTATAGCAAAACAGACCTTGTAAAGATCAGGACCCTAATGCTCCATTTCTCAGCCAAAACTCGTATGTCTTTTCATTCTTACTTCTTCTATTTCAGACAATCAATGTATTTTAAAATATTATAAATTATATTTCATAATTTCTTCTTCATGTTATAATTTTGAATTTATTTATTAGTTTCAATAGCAAGTCCATAAAATCGTATTGTCCAGTATGTAATTACAATTCATTATTTAATTATAAAACTCTAATCCGATAATTTTATTTTTGGTTAATGTAGATTGTGTTTTGTAATCCACATACTTGTCATTTTTATTATTTAGTATTTCCATAGCAACATGGTGTAAAAGAGATGAAGCTATACGAAAAAAGCTGGCGCGCGCATTTAACAGTTTCTGACTTTCGCTAGCCTGCCGCGACCTATACTTTAGACTGCTTACAAAATACAGAGTAATAAATAATCGAGGGAGCAAAAATTTTTTTTGTTCGTTTATTCTGAGTTATTTATCAAGATTTTTTAAAAGTCGTAGAACAAATGTTGTTGGGATTGATGTAGAGAGGCTGCCTGCAAAAGGTGCTCAACTAATTAAAAATAACCCTGTATATATATATATATATAACAAAAAATACTTTAATAAATAAAAATATAAACATATGTAAACAGTATACTTACTTTTACATACTCATTATTATCATATGTGGTCGATTAACACGCTTAATGCATTAACACACTAAACTTTATATATTTTATTAATATCTTTTCTCTTGTTTTTAACCAAAGATTGATTAATTCACTGAATGACATGGAAATATTTCTATGAAAAAAATCATATTTAAGCACAGAAATATTTACTCGTAAGATCCAGTATCAACTTTAAAAACCCTCCAATCGTTCAGAACATACTATATGATATGTATATGGTTGTGTTGCTTGTCAGTTATGTCATTTTCTCTACCGTAATAATATACTACGCAATTTGCATGATGCTGTATCAGCAATGTAATTGCTTGCGTAGCAACTAATAAGGAGTAGTCTTAATAAAGTGTAAAAAAAAAAAAAATAGAAATACGCTAATAATTTTAACAGTTGGCAGAGAGTGCATCTACACTTTATCTAACCAGAGTAGGTATATAGTGTCATGATCGTGTTTCCGGACACGTTCACCGGAGGAACTTGGCGTGCCAAATATTGACATTAGCTGCATATGAGATTTTCATATTCAAGTTATTTTATAAGGTAGCTTATAAATTATTTTTATTCTGTAATTGTGAATTTAAAAATATTTTAATCAGTTATTGCTGATGGGATACAGAGCAGTTAACAAAATTTTATAATGCCCATAACAAAAATAATAAAGATGGAATAGTTAAGACTTATAAAGTAAATTTAACTTAAAACTATTATAAAATGCTACTGCAATTTTCAAAATAATATTTCTATAGTTCACAAAAGAACATTTTCTTTCATTAAGAACGATTTCATCTTCATATATTTAATTTACAATTGTCATCAACGAGATTCAGTGTCAGACTTTTTATCTAACGTAGTTTACGTGACTGGACTTTATATTTGGTAAGTTATCTACAAAATAATCTGTATTTTCTTTGCAGTAATTAGTTTACGCAATAACTTCTAAGAATTACCGGAGATCTACATATTTACATTAAAATTTTCAATTCAAATGAAAATATTAGTAAGTAGCTGTCTATAAAACATAATTACTGTAATTTAGTATATTTTTATAGATTGTTTGTTATATAATTAGATAGAAATATGGAGAAATAACGTATTTTTTTAAAAGTATAATATTAATTATAATTACAGTTTTTTTAAAAACAAAATTGAGGCGATGTTTAAATTAAATATATTTAAATAAAAGTATAAAGTATCAATAAAATATCTCAAAAAGAATGATAACCTAACCTCCCATTCCATGTACCAAAGTCTGTCGCAGAAACTACGTGTCATCAGCGCAAAGACGGGATTTCATCTTACATCGAGCTCAGCGGAGCGGTGATATTGGAATTATATTGAATCCACGGTATATTAACTCCTTTGAACCAATTTGTAACTCGGTTAAAAGAATATTCTACGTTGAAAATACCATTTAATTTAAATTATATTCACTTCACTTCATTCATTCAAAATGTAGAAGGTAATATAGCTATATTACTTTCATTTTTTTGATTGTTTATTTGTTGATAGGTCAGCTGACCTATCAACAAATAAACAATCTATTAAAACTAAATTTGATTAAAACTCTCCTTGGACGGGTAGAGGAATCAAATATTTTATATAGTTTGTAGTTTTGGGCATTAAAAACATTTAAAGCATTAAAAAAACCTAATAATAATAATAATATTAATTTAGTCACAGGACAGCCTTTAGTGTTAAGGTTGCGATAATCTTTTAATATGGTTGCATCCTAAATCATAAAAATACATTTACAGAATAGCAATTAAAAAAAAAACATTTGCAGAACTGGAAAAGTTCTGATGGAGTAGGTATTAGAAAAGAGAGACACTGTACTTTTGACTCACTCATGAATATCAGAATCTAAATAGTGTTATACAACCTGCGACAGTCTAAGTTGGCCATTGTAATTATTACTTTTAAGTTTCAATATACTATCATCGTCAAGTTAAACACGAAATATTTAATCTAAAATCCAGTCTAGTGGGAAAGTTTAATAATCCAAATGATTTAAATCCTCCATGTAACTTTGATATTGTAAAAGTCCTAAAATGGAGTCCTAGAGTGGAAATACTTTGAACTTAACTCTATATCTACTTATTTTATAAAGTTCAATTATATTACTAAAAAAAAAATTAGTAATATAATTGAACTAAATATTGATATATATTATCATATAAAATATAATAAAACAATGTTTTCTTTCGTTGCGAAAAGCAAAACTTTAACATTATTCCAACATTAACAAAGCTTCCCGTAACTTTAAAGTGAATATAATTTAACCATAATAAACTCCCTTACTTATGGCCTACAATGAGATTTAAAGGTATTTAGTATTCACGAGGAGCGAGTAGGTGTGCTCATGTTTTACGTGACGTGACTAAATTATATATATTTTATTGATATTAAAGCTAATTAAAATGTTAATTAACTCAAAAATATATTTAACATTGACATAAGGTTGATATACGATTGACCTAACTTATTTGTAACTAGCTTTTGCCCGCGACTTCGCACGCCTTAAATTCGTAGTAAAACAATTCCCCTTTCTATTGGACTTGTTTTAAGTGTAAAATTACATCGCTCATTTTCAAAAATATATTCAAGGTTTTTAATAAGGATACAATATTAGATACTGTAATTTTTTTATACCTCTCTTGCTTTTACTTAAATGTCCAATTAAATATTTTTTACACAGAGTACTTAAAAACCATTTGAACCATATGTCACACTTATAGATTTTGTTCTTGAAACCATCTTGAAACACTCTATCTATTAAAAAAAACTGCATCAAAATCCGTTGTGTATTTTCAAAGATCTAATAATTATATACATACAGACATAGGGACAGACGCGGTTAGCGTCTTTACTTTATACTTCATATGTTAGTTAACATAATTGAACGAGTACAGTTTCCTCTAGATATACCTAAGTAACTTATTTTTATAATATTGTTAATTCATATTAAAAGGCTTTTTATTATCAAAAGCATTTCATTATCTTTCGTTGTATGTTTATTTGACTTAGAACTCTAATAGGCAAGCATCAGACAATATTATGTAAAATATATAAACCTAAAAAATTCAGCTAACTCCAAGACACACACGAAGGGTTTGGTATAATTTTATAAAAATAAAAATTTAAGTTTTTCGGAGTTTCTCCTTTATAGACTATAAAAGATTGTAGACCGATCGACCGACCGACCGACCGACCGGAAGTACCCTTGACGTTTTGATTTTCTTGCGATTAGTTGCGAGTTACGAAAATATGCGGCTTAAATTGCTGTTTCTTTTGATTCCGTCCACATAGAAGTTTGATTTTGTTACTGTTACCTGAGTATTTGATACGAATTTCAAGTGAATAAATCTACGCGTTCGAAACGAAAGAGGTAGTAACTTTAAAATTATTGACAATATTTATATTATATGAAAAATCTAAAATTTTACAGTTTCCGCAATTTTTCCTTTATCTGTATAGTACATAACGTTATGTGGTAACGAATTTAAAGATTCCGATTTCACGGTGAGTTTATAGGTTTTTATTCCCTTGCGAGTTTTTTAAATTTGCGGCGTAATCTTTAAATCGCGTTCGCTTAGCATTTTGATTATTTTCTCAGTTTCAAGGGACAGAAGACTTGAGTATTTGATATTAATTTCAGTTTGATACCTCCACTCGTTGCTAAGAAAAAGTGTATAGACAGATGGACGGACGAATTAACAACAAAGTGATCCTATAAGGGTTCCGTTTTTACTCACGAGGTACGGAACCCTAAAACCAACCAATAAATATATTTCTGGGTGTTAGTTATTTTTCTAAAACGTTACTTAATAAGTCTTCATTTTGTTATAAAAAAACTTCTGAAAAATATAAAATGATGATCTTTATTCCTGAAAACGAAGTTCATAAGTTTTTAAACTTTTTTTAAAGATGTAAATATTTGTAAGCATACGACATATATGTTAATATTTTAAATAAACGCCAGCACTTTAATATTATGTGCTTAATTATTTTCTGCTACATTTCAGAGGACCCAATTATTACGAAATCTGGTTTTAAATATAAAAATAATACTGATTTTAACAGATTTAACTCTCGTATGACTAAATTTACATTTCAAACCAACGATTCAAATACTTCGCAGTAATCATGTTTACGGGAAGACGAAGTACAAATAAGTTACCTGCAAGTTGGTTGGTAATCAATAATATAGATGATGGCTGGCGACTAAAAAGCCCCTATTACACTAATTGCTTTTGCAAAAGAGAACTATTACACTAAAAAAAAATGCAATACTTTTTTTTTTTTTTTTTTTCTCCTTACATTTTAATTACAATAATACCATTAAACCCTTATTGGGTTTGACTAGTAACACTGGGATAAATATAACAGGTACTTACTACATATAACAGGTACCTATTTATACTCAACAAAATAAAATATGGCATAGAACACTATATTTATTATTTATATATGTTATTACATTCTACTTTTATTCACCCGAAGAACAAAAGCGTTATTAGTAATGAAGAAGGGTTGCCCTCTGGTTCGGTTCTCTTTATGTATTGAAATATTAAACCAATTACTAAAATTAAAACTTCTCTATTCATCTGAGCTCAAACACAAAACATTAACTCATGTTAGCTTATTTAATATTGATATATATATTTTAATTATATCGAATATAATTTTAAAGACTTTTTTAGAAATATTTTAATTGTCATCAAGTAAAATATGTTACGTGCTTTTATATTACTTTTTATTAAGTAATAAAAAATAAGGTTTCATATAATGAAGTAAAGTAAATTGAAATGTACCTAAATATTATTCGATGAAAAGGCAACGTTTAATACTTACTGAACCTCAAAACTAATCCTTGACTTACAGTACCTCATTACAAAGAAGGATATATGAAGAAGAAGAAGAAGGTAAAATAGCAAAACACTTGCTATAAAATAAATCTAGCTTTTAAGATGATTTTGTGTTCTTTGCTAATTTATTTTAACTGGCATTACATAAGCATAAGGCAGTATGTATGTATTTAATATAATTATAAATAAAGAGTAAAGATAATAATTATTTAGTAAAGACTAAACATGTTAACAATAGCTCAAAAGGTTTATAAACATAATTAGGTAATGTAATGTATGAGGCTTGTAATCGTCATAACAACTCTGAGATCCGGGTAGAAAACATTTTTCATCGGCAAAAGCTAGTAAAAAACACTCATCTGATCCAATATATCCACACCTTAGTTTGCTTTGTTGTCAAAAAAAAACTTAACCATTGTTGCTTTTTAGAACATCTTTACCCGAAAGAACTTACGATGTCTAAGTGGAAGCAGTATCGACAACATTTACAAATGTGTAAACATCTCATAATAGAATATAATCTAATCTCATAACTGAATAGATCAATAGGTCGATAAGACCAATAGTGGAGTCACATTTTCTAAATTTAAAAAAGTCAATAAATAATTGGTTTTTATAGTGATCTTACTAATATTAAAAAAAAATTGTTTCAATCATATTTGAATACAATAACTTCATATTCTTATAAATATTCTGGTCGAGTCGTATTTAGATTAATTTATAAAAACGGTTCATATATCTATCTCATTTATTATTTCTCTCGTCCACAAATGGCAAAAAGTCGATTATTAATTACAAAACTGAATTCTTTGTAAAAAGTAATTAAACATTTTGATACGAGAAAGTGTAATGGTATTAAAGTATTTTATTTTGAAAATTTCTGTTATCTACATTATATTTTCCTATTCGTCCTATTATTTATTTTTGTCATCACTTAATAAATTATAAATTCAGATATTTAAGCGGTTTCATTGATATTTCATCCCACATACTTTTTTTTTGTTAATACGTACAAATAATATTGGTGCTATCTCTAAAAGTAAGATGTTAGCTTAACGCTTATATCATCAGAATCTCTTTTCGTTATATTTTATTCTTACTTCATATAAAAAATACTTTTGTAACTGGTGAGAGTATTATTTGGAGTAAAAAGTATTATTTGTATTGACAGAGAAATAACCTATATCAGCAAATTGCTTTTGCGTGATAGGCAAACAAATAAACAGATTAACCATTATATCAAAAATATATTGTTGTTTATGAAAACTTATACAAAAGCTATATAACATAAATTGGGCTTCGATACTACGTAATTAAGTGTATGTTTACAACGGATTAGATGTATATTGACCATTTATTTACTATTTCTCGACTTGAAGTTTGACATAAACTCCTACAAGAGTGTCTCTACAATCATTAAGCTGCTTTACTTCACCTAGCTGATATAAGAGTCTATTAAGTTATTTTTATATCTTAATTCATATATTTATTTAACTTCGTGTTTAGTCTATTTTTGGTAATTTTATATAATTTCATTATTTTATTATAGAATTAATTAATTTTATAATAAAATAACAATTTTTTTTAAATCGAAAATGGCCAGCATGAAGGAAATTAAAATACATATTTTAAATAGTTAGTTAAGTTTAAGTTTTTTATGAGTTAATAAATATATATATACATTTATTAACTCCTAAAAACTTGAAACAGTAATGGGCAGATTGTATATGATTATAATTAATCATAATGGTTCTAGTTTTCTTAGTTTTTACTTCTGTTTCTTTTTCTTTCTTTTCTTCTTTTTTTTTTTAATCTTTTTTTTTTTAATTTTATTACTAGACTTTAATTGATTTTTAAGGATATTAGTATATCCTAAATATTTTTAGACCTCACCATATCCATCTTGTAAAATGTATTAACTAAATTAAATCCAACAATTTTAGTTTCTCATCACTTAGAAAAAGCTTTGACTTTGATAATGCGCATCGTAGAGTAATAATGCTAAATTAGCTGAATAGAAATAGATAGAAATATTTAAATTTCAATTGATAGAAATATTTAAAATGGCATACAATATCGTAGCGTATTAAATGCCAGTAAGGCCTTATTTTTAATACGCTACGATATTGTATGCCATTTTAAATATTTCTATCAATTGAAATTTAAATATTTCTATCTATTTCTATTCAGCTAATTTAGCATTATTACTCTACGATGCGCATTATCAAAGTCAAAGCTTTTTCTAAGTGATGAGAAACTAAAATTGTTGGATTTAATTTAGTTAATACATTTTACAAGATGGATATGGTGAGGTCTAAAAATATTTAGGATATACTAATATCCTTAAAAATCAATTAAAGTCTAGTAATAAAATTAAAAAAAAAAAGATTAAAAAAAAAAAGAAGAAAAGAAAGAAAAAGAAACAGAAGTAAAAACTAAGAAAACTAGAACCATTATGATTAATTATAATCATATACAATCTGCCCATTACTGTTTCAAGTTTTTAGGAGTTAATAAATGTATATATATATTTATTAACTCATAAAAAACTTAAACTTAACTAACTATTTAAAATATGTATTTTAATTTCCTTCATGCTGGCCATTTTCGATTTAAAAAAAATTGTTATTTTATTATAAAATTAATTAATTCTATAATAAAATAATGAAATTATATAAAATTACCAAAAATAGACTAAACACGAAGTTAAATAAATATATGAATTAAGATATAAAAATAACTTAATAGACTCTTATATCAGCTAGGTGAAGTAAAGCAGCTTAATGATTGTAGAGACACTCTTGTAGGAGTTTATGTCAAACTTCAAGTCGAGAAATAGTAAATAAATGGTCAATATACATCTAATCCGTTGTAAACATACACTTAATTACGTAGTATCGAAGCCCAATTTATGTTATATAGCTTTTGTATAAGTTTTCATAAACAACAATATATTTTTGATATAATGGTTAATCTGTTTATTTGTTCGCCTATCACGCAAAAGCAATTTGCTGATATAGGTTATTTCTCTGTCAATACAAATAATACTTTTTACTCCAAATAATACTCTCACCAGTTACAAAAGTATTTTTTTATATGAAGTAAGAATAAAATATAACGAAAAGAGATTCTGATGATATAAGCGTTAAGCTAACATCTTACTTTTAGAGATAGCACCAATATTATTTGTACGTATTAACAAAAAAAAAGTATGTGGGATGAAATATCAATGAAACCGCTTAAATATCTGAATTTATAATTTATTAAGTGATGACAAAAATAAATAATAGGACGAATAGGAAAATATAATGTAGATAACAGAAATTTTCAAAATAAAATACTTTAATACCATTACACTTTCTCGTATCAAAATGTTTAATTACTTTTTACAAAGAATTCAGTTTTGTAATTAATAATCGACTTTTTGCCATTTGTGGACGAGAGAAATAATAAATGAGATAGATATATGAACCGTTTTTATAAATTAATCTAAATACGACTCGACCAGAATATTTATAAGAATATGAAGTTATTGTATTCAAATATGATTGAAACAATTTTTTTTTAATATTAGTAAGATCACTATAAAAACCAATTATTTATTGACTTTTTTAAATTTAGAAAATGTGACTCCACTATTGGTCTTATCGACCTATTGATCTATTCAGTTATGAGATTAGATTATATTCTATTATGAGATGTTTACACATTTGTAAATGTTGTCGATACTGCTTCCACTTAGACATCGTAAGTTCTTTCGGGTAAAGATGTTCTAAAAAGCAACAATGGTTAAGTTTTTTTTTTACAACAAAGCAAACTAAGGTGTGGATATATTGGATCAGATGAGTGTTTTTTACTAGCTTTTGCCGATGAAAAATGTTTTCTACCCGGATCTCAGAGTTGTTATGACGATTACAAGCCTCATACATTACATTACCTAATTATGTTTATAAACCTTGTGAGCTATTGTTAACATGTTTAGTCTTTACAAAATAATTATTATCTTTACTCTTTATTTATAATTATATTAAAATATTTTATTCTTTTACGTCTCATTATTAAGTTTTATTTCATTCCTAGATACAAACATTTTAATTTGACGTGTCTTTAATCAGGACTAAATAAAGTTTTAAGGATCTAAATAAAGTTTAAAGTACAGGCAGTTTAGATTCTGGGTTACCAAATTAGACCATTTACATTACAAACTTTCACTCGAGTGAAGGCAGGTTTTAATTATACAAATATAATGTTTAACTTTAAAAGGTTAACTTTTAACATATTACCTATATGTACAATAATATTATATAATTTATGAAACACTTATTACACACAACATTTTTTATTCAAAAAATACAGTTTACAACATTTAATTAATTGTGAATAATACTTCATAGATTTTAACACAGAATGTAAGTTATTTACAAATAATTGACTTCTAATTGAAATTTAATTTAATTTTAATTGAAATGTTATTTAATTTAATCAAGTCATAAATATTGTTTATTTTTTTAAGGTTACATTTTTTAATCATCATTTAAGTTTTAGTTTTAACTTTAACTAGGAAAAAATTTAGAAGTTATAATAAATATAAAAGTAATTTTGTTGTTAAGAACTGTAAGAGACGGGATCGCAAAATTTTGATAACTATAATTATATATAAATAATACCAATAAATCCTTAGTATATAAATAGTTCTAGTAGTGCTTTATTATGTTGCTTTCATTTATAGTCAACTTATTGAATGTATAAATCTCTATTTTGACCAAATTTTCATCTCAGCTGCTTAAGTTTGAGATTTATTAGGCCCGCGACAACTCCAGCAAAAAAATCAAATCAAAATCCTTCACGATGAAAGCAGTAATGCTCTGGAATATGCTTAAAATTCTTGCATACATTTAAAATTCATTTATTGAATTATTTGAATTTTAATAAATATAAGATGATAAATAAACCTATACGGGCCAGGATTCGAACCCGCGACCTCTGGGAAACAATCCCGTCGCTCTACTAATTGAGCTACCGTATCGCTATCCGTCACGGTGAATTAAGTAATTTAATGCGAAAATAAGTAACGATATTAGCATCAACTCTGCTTGAAAAACTAATTACTCACAACCTGTGAAATATTAAAATTAATTGTCCTGTGTGGGTATTCCCACCCACAACCTTTGGTTCAGCACTCAAGGTCACAAACAACACTATAAAGTACAACCCCAAACAAACCCAATTTAAAGAAAAACTGGTTAATCTTGCAGATAGAATAAAATAAGCTACGACTTTTCAAATTTAAGAAAGTCGAGAAGGCTTATCTTCTAGGCATCTTGAACTCAATCTTGAGAATCTAATATAAGTTGGAGGTAGATGAGTATATAATTAACTACCTAAATCTCGTTTTTCCGTGAACACGTTTAATATAAAGCAATCGAAACATCAGGTTAAATTTAAATTCACACAAAAACGTTGTCGAAGACGCAGAAATATTTTTTTTTTAGTTTATTCATTAAACGTTTCCAGCTCATCTGTTCGAGTACAAAGATATGTTGAGCATTCCACAATCATTCCTCTTAACCATACTTTATGACCACTAACACCTTTCTTGACCATGCACACAAATAAAACACTTAAGTTAAATACGTAAGCATGCTAAAATGCCTTAAAACATTTTAAAAATACGGGGACGACTTGTACCATAACATAATAGCAAATCTCAAAAAAATCGTAATCGTTGTTTCCTTCAAAATGTTGATGCTGACTGTACAACGTTAGAGAAGACTGAATAATTAACACATTTCAACTTGTAGCTATTATAAGTTTCCTCTGCAAGTTATTATCTTCCAACATTTACATAATTTATAAAGAAAATTAGCATTCGTTAAGAAGTAGAATTTCATATTCGTATGCATATTTAATGATTTATAATAGTTAGTGATGAGTTTTCCGTGGAAGACATTTTAAATACGGTCCAATAATATTCTATGAGACTTGATTGTATAATTAGTATGTAATTATCTCTATTTTCTTTTCGCTGTCGTCACAGAACAGGCTTCTTATAAGGACTATTTACTTTAATTTATGTTATTTTTAACTTTTATAACTTTCGCTTTAGTTATTTTCTTACCATTACACAACTTAATTTAAACATAAACAATAAAGTTTTTAATTTTGTTGTTATGAAAATGTTATATTTATTACAGTCGGTGTAATAACATAATCAATAGACTAAAACTTGTACAAGTAGTTATACGTTTTAATAAATAACCATTGCAAGTATTTTTTAAATTTCATTTCAATACATCATAAAATGTATTTTATCACATTATACAATTTTTAAATCCAGCACCCACAATGTTATTTTCAGAAACAACTGAACTACATTGCATAATTCGTTTATAAAGTCAGTTACTAGCTTGTGGAACCACATCCAGTGCTATTGAATACAAATACAGTGCAACGTTAATACGTTAATAGAGTGCTACGGTAATACGTTATTAGAGTGCTACCGTAATATTTCTATAATGGCTACCCTTAAATAATTTAAAGGTACCCATTATAGTAGGAATAATTCTATTTTGACTATTTAGCAATATTAGTATATTCTGGACCATAGGTGACTTAGTGTATTATTGCAGTTTAGAGTTTCTAATAATTAATTCCTACCTATAATAATTTGATTAAAAAAAACTAGACTATACAAATAGATATTTAATCATTATTAAAAACCATTATTAAACAATAAAAACATTAAATATATTTAACTAAAAATACAACTTAAATACCCACTTAAAAATCAACGTGAAAGAGAGAAAAGTATTATAAATGTAAAATGAATAACTTTCAAATTAACATCCATGTTTTAAAGTTAATTACAAGAAAGAAAAGTTAAGAAACTGGCGAAAAAAGTAAAGTTTAGAAACCGGCGTATAATGGTACATAATATTATTAATAATAATGATACAGGACATATTACACACATTGATCTAAACCCTAAGTAAGCATACATACTACATTTATTTCTCTGGTATTTAATGTAAAGTATTTTTATATTATTCTTAACACAATTTATTAATTGTTTATGTCTTCCTATCCAGGGTATTTTTAGAAATTAAATAAATATGAGGACGAAAATACCGAAAATAATTCTAATATCGTAGAATAAGTGTAAAGACGTGACGGAATATATTATATTTGATAAGAAAATTCGTTATTAGAAATTTTTAAGAATAAACGATAAGGAAATATTTAATCCGTTACATTTATGAGTTTTTTATTAACTTTGATTTTATATAAATATGTATCGAAAACTGTAAGGGCGTGATTAATTTGGAATAAAAGTAATTAGAGATGATACAGCTTTTATACTAGCGTAAAATATAAATATTTCATATACCTATTTAAACGAGTCACAACACATTCAAATGTACATTGAAAACAGAGATTCATACAATATCGTATTGAATTTTAATAATCGTATGTAATAAATATTTATAGTGCGATTGTGGTATTTGTTGTTGTACTTTTGCATTGCAAATATGGAGTTATATAAAAAATTGTCAACATTAAATGGCTTTTATTATTTATATTTTACAAAAAGTAGCTTTCCATCAAAAGCTGTTGAAATTATTTTATTTTGTATATGAAATACAAAGAAACTGTTTGCATTATACACAAACTTTTTTATATGTATTTATTTGTATATCTGAAAATGTAAATTTTATATAAAGTGGTTTGGTGTATCATTGCTGTGGTGAAATAAATACTATCACAGTTGCCACGTGTGGAGTAAAGAAGAATCGAGAATTCTATTGGTATTGATTTGTTAAATAGTTTTACAAAATGTACTAAATGTCTATAAACTTTTTGTTAGTAAATATACTACGACTTTTAAATGATAATAAATAATTACCTACTTGCAACTAAATTATACATTTAGTAAATTGTATAATTTACTATATAGTAATATCATTTTCACCATCAAAACTTTTGTCTTCTGCGTTTCACTGGATGCATTTTGAAATATAAATGCAATATCAGTATAATTCAGTAAGTTATTTCAACTTGTAAAGTAGAACTCATGTTAGTTTTGAATGCATCAGAGACAATGAAATGTGTCTTAGAAGTGTCTCAAGAACATGTTTTGAAACTTTGTTCATCGTTGTAAAGGAAAGTCAAAGTACTCACTGGAACGAAATAATAGCACAAAGATGCTACGAGTACATATGTATGGGTTATTTATTAAATAGTCGCTGTTTACATTAGATTTCTCAATGAAAATCAATGCCTAAAAACTAAAGTGCGCTGGTCACGTATGACCGATGGCCGTTGGAGTGAAGACTGCGTCTTGGCAAGCGAAGTGTAGGTCTCGCCTCCTGGTCCGCCGGTATGATGACTTGCGAAAGGTGGAGGTTGGATGTTGACGGCGGAGAACCCGGATATCTGGCGCGCCATAGGGGAGACTTACGTCCAGCAGTGGTTGAAGCGATATATAGAAAACGTTTGCAATGTATATACAAACTTTGCCTTATTGTGGAGATAATAAAAAAATATATATTATACTTTAATTTCTTCTATATTTTTTGGAAGACACTACGTACTCCTCTGCAATATATTTCATACATACATTTGTGAAATGGTATAAAAATCTTATTTCATAATCATAAAGAAAGAAATAGTTTTAAACCAGCAGTTTTCGCTGATCTCTTTTATTTTAACTTTTGACTTAAACTAAAAATATATAAATGTAGTAAAAATAATAACTTTCAAGGACATTTATAAAAGAAACATTTGATAAAGAAGAATGGTTTTTACTTTCTTAGATATATAAATATGTATTCAAATTATTGTAAAATCACCAGTTTTTAGGTATTATGTTGACATTGATTTATTAAGTGTCATGTGTGCATGCTTGTAGTGTATTAGTTACTCAGTAAGTAAGATTAGTTATTAAGCAGCTCACAAAGAAAAATAGATGTAATAGATAGCTTTTAACAGTTCTTATGTAGATGTGTCTTAGAAATATGTGAATTGTAGCGAAGGCACTTTGATTCACTAAACCTTCAGCGCATTTAGCATTTATCGTTTTAAATGTAAAGATGTTGTAAATTATTGATTATAATAAGTTTTAAGCAACTATATTCAATCTTCACACAAGTCTTAGCTGCAGAACTTGTTTTATATATAAGAAATATCGTATATAATTGTAATAATTTATTTAAAAACCTTTCCAGGTTTTTTTTTTTTTTAAATTGACATTAAATGCCGATCTAAAAATGTTATTAAAAATATCTCAATAAGAAAATATATTGGCATAATAAATACTTCATGTGTGTGTTTAAAAGTCTTACCCTCAGTTAAACGTTATATTCATGTAATTAGGACCTTACTGGCTTCCTCGAGTAAAAGTTTCTAATATAAATGATCTAATTCTGTAACCCAGAATCGAAACTGCCTGTACTTTAAACTTTATACAGACCCATAAAGCTATTTGGTCTTGGTAACACACGTTGAACAGAAACATTGGTATTTAACAAATATATTAGGGCTAAAAACATTGTAATATGTATTCGTAATTTTACTAAAATATAATAAATAATGAAATGATAATTGTAAATGTTGTAATAATTATAATAACAGATAGAGATAAAAAATAAGGTTTCATCTCTCATATGTATATTATATCATATGTATACTACATAATTATTTTTAAATGTACTAAATATTAGTAAGCACTATAATAAATATAGAGCGTCTTAAATTTATTTATGATATTTTTATATTAAATGAAAGAAATACAGATATATATCTGTGTAAGAATTACATATTTTTAAATTCGTTGTACCTATATTTGGTTCAGTGTGTTTTAATGATTTTATGTATAGTTGTTATTCAAGTACGTTTCATTAAAAGTGATTTAATTTTATAATACTCTCGGCACTTAATTCACGTTTATTTTTGTTTTATTTTAATGTCTCGCATGTTTATAAAATATTTTTAATAACACTTTTGATTATTAATTGATTTTATTAAATAGTTAAAACGCAAAAATTGTATTTTAATTGTAAATACAGAATATTTAGGTCTATCTTAGTTAACTTACTAAAATTATATAATTGTATAAATTTGATTATACATTTTATTACATACACTACCATTTACTTTCTAAAAGTTTTTTTAAACAAAATTCCATAAAGTTCAGAAATATGATATTATTAGAGATAAATAGCAGAGGCAAAGGTTGATTAGAGTGAGTGAGGTCATGAGGGATAATTTTATTGTTGATTATGAAATTATCTTATTTGTATAAAAACATACTGTTAGTGACCTAACCCTAGTGAACATTTAACATATTTTTAATATTACATTGTTACTTTTCTGCTCTTTAAACTAGAGGAGAGCATTATTAACCGACAGCACTGATACCTATAAAGTTGTCAGTTTTTAAATGGTCGGCAATATGGCTTTCAACATATTCGGTCAGCTGTTGATCTTCTTATATACCTTGAAAAAAAATAAATCATTTAAAAAAAAAAAACCAAATTAGAAAAAGTATCCTAAAAAATAATTCGGTCTGAAGTGGAACTGGCATATATGTTATATACATGTTTGAAAATATCTATAAACATGTATAGCCATGTTGAGTTTATTTAAATTTATATAAATATACAATGAAAAATAAACTGTTACGGGCAGGGATTAGAACCGGCGACTACTGGGAAACCGCCCCGTCGCTCTACCAACTGCGCTACTGTATCGCTGTTCGAATCGGTGAATTAAGCATTCTATAGTCCTGATAAAGACGATCACATATAGAAGATAAGCTAAACTAAGCTTACAGCTTTAATGAAACACCATAACTTTATAAATCAAAGTTTAGCAATTTCTTCTGGCCGAGTTGTTTACTCGGAACTATAATTCATGGAAATTGAATGTCATCAAAGTCATGAAGAGTTCTTTGAGAGGCTGCTTACTAAAAACTTCTTAACTATCCGTAAAAAATAAACATCTTATATTTTTTACCCTACTTCTAGGTGGTAACTATATATTTTTTTTATAATAAAATTTTTGATTATTTTTCAAGTTATTCAAGAACCAATGCAAGTCAAATAAAATAATTGAAACGTAGAAATAAGACTAAAATATCAACTACAATTAATACATTTTCTTTTAAGGCCTAGGATGTTATTCAAATGTTTTATATAAAATCTCTATAAAAAGCGCTTTAAAGAACTAACTAGTTTGATCTCAAATATGTGGAACTAGTTTTGAATTTAGAAGGTATGTCATATTAAGAAATAAATACTAAACTTATATCTGTTCAGAAATTAAAGTTTGCTTTTAATGTGTCTTTTTAAATATTTTTATCAAAATCTGTCATGCATCAATATAAATTCCTGAAATGCATTACGATATGTCAACTTGTGTATTTCAGGAACATTATACGGTCTCATTCACATATACATTGACATTTCATTAAACCCTCTCTCATGTTTAAAAGCTTTTAATAAAAACTTGTTTACAATATATTATAACTACTGAAATTTATTTTTACCATGTAAATCAATATTTAATCGACTATAATAATGTAATTAAATCGAAGTTTTGCCCGTTTAGTTTGTAACCCATTCGGGGTTCCAATTCATGAGCTCGACTCGCGGCGCGAATGGGTTTGAAAGTAGTCGGAAAAATTCTGTTTAAATTACATGATTATAGCTGGGTAAATATATATTTCATAATTATCATGGTTCACGAAAGTTTAAATTCAAAAATTGACTGAGTTTTCCGATGATATGCCGGATATCAGCTTATGCGAGATTAGGATGGCTCTGAAACTGCTTAAGAAGAACAAGACGCTGGGTGAGGATGAAATCACCTCGGAGCTTCTGAAAGAATTTGTGTAAAACCGTAATTTAAAGTTCTTCAGAAGCTCTTCAATTCCGTTCTGCTTGAAGAAGGTACCACGACTGAAGAATGGAACAGGACCATCGTTGTATTGTTCTTTAAGAAGAGAAATGTCACCCAAGAACTACAGCCTGCATCTCTCCTGAGCCATTTACAAAATATTTTCAAGAGTCATCACGATTCGTCTCGCATGTAGGTTTGATGACATCCAGCCTCCCAAGCAATTGGATTTCTGAAAGGGCTTTTCCACCATAGACTACCTACAAACGCTGCGGCAGGTTATACAGAAGAAGACCGAAGAGTATAACCTACTATAATGCTTAGTGTTTGTGGACAATGAAAGAGAATTTGATTCGAACGGGAATTTGATTCGAACATGGGCTGTGCTTCAGTCTCTCCAATGGTGCCATATTGACTATCGGTAAATAGAAGTGTTGACGTGTTTGTACAAAAACGGCACCATGTCGATCCGAATACAAGAAGAACGTACAAAAGCTATTCTAATGCAGCGCGGGGTAAGACAACGCGACGTTATATCTCTGAAAATGTTTACCACTGCGCTAGAAGACGCCTTCATGCTTCTTGAGTGGAATTCGGATTCGGCATCAACATTAAAGGCGAGTACATCACTCACCTTCGATTTGCATATGATATCGTTGTAATGGTAAAATCGTTGGAGGACTTAGGCACTATGCTCCGAGGCCTCAATAGATTCTCCCAACAACTGAGCCTTAAAATGAATATGGACAAGACAAAGGTCATGTCGAATGTCCATGTTGTGCCCACCTCTATGAACGTTGGGAACTATGTTCTCAAAGTTATCGACCATTATACATATATCTATTATAATAGGTCAATCGACGAATCCAACTCGGCTGGGTAGCGTTCGGAAAACTTTGTCAAATCTTCTGGTCCAAAATACCTCAATGCCTGAAGACTGAAGAAAATCTTCAACCGGTGTATGTTATCAGACGTAACTTACGAGGCTGAAACGTGGCTTCTTACTATGGGCCTCATAAAAAAGCTTAAGGTCACTCAACGAGCTATGGAGAGGGCTAAACTAGGTGTTTCTCTACGTGATCGAATCATAAATGAGGAGTTCCGTAGAAGAACAAAAATCACTGACATAGCCCAGCAGATTAGGAAGTCGAAATGGCAGTGGGCGGGGCATATAGCTCGACGAACCTATGGTAGTTGGAGCCATAAGGTTCTCAAATGGAGACCACGAATGGGAAGGCGCAGCGTGGGTCGACTCCTCACTCGATGGACTGAAGACCTACTAAGGGTCGCTGGGCGCCGTTGGATGCAGACCGCACAAAACCGCTCTTATTGGAGGCGTATAAGGGAGGTTTATGTCTAGCAGTCGACGTCGTTGGACTAATAATGATTTCATCATGTCAATCGACATCGAATAGTCGTACATAAATAGTTCTGTATGTTTCATTTAAAAGTAGTGGTAAAAATTTATTCCTCTATTTAAGTAGTAATATAGTGCCAACAGTGTTTATATTCAAAATAACAAGCTAACTTAAGCTCAAGTTTCAAAGTATTTTCAGTGATGTGCCTTTATAAAGTAAAATTTTATATTATTCAAATATTGAACTGAAGTTTATTTTCCTCGTTTAGCTCTGAAAAGTAAATTCCGTGGTGTATTGATATTGTAAATTGTAAACTAATGTGAGAAACGGAAAATTTAAACGTATAAAGTAAATTACATCTTTATTAATTATGAATACAACCATCTATCAGAGGACTGTTAGTTAGTCTAACAGATCAACCGTTAACAAAAACCTCAACAAGTCGCAGTACTCAACTAATAGAAGAAGAAGGAAATAATAATAATAGAAGGCCGAAAAGACAATAATTAAATAATACGATCGAATGAGAATTACATAAAGCATTATAACTTATTATTAGAATTTTACATCCACAAATAAATCTACTTTTATATATAAATTTAAAATATTACATAAAACGTTTATTTTTTTAAAGGAATTATATATTTTATATTAAATCCTACGAAACAGTTAAAGTATTACAGTAGCTTTCTTTTATTCTAAGACAAAATTAAGACGAGAAATTCAATGCCAAGACTCTTTTTATAAAACTTTTAAGCCAGTCTCGTCTCCGCTTTTAGTATGAGATTTCTAACTAATCTCTTTGTAAAAAGTAAGTCTTAAAACTGTACTCAGTTGAGTGTTAGATAATCGTACCTTATAGTATGATTCTACTTAACAAACATTTTTGAATTTTTGTACAGACGGGGATGGACTTAAGTAAAGTCCATCCATTTTGCTCTTTATTGTTTTGAAAACACCAAGCAAATGTTATTTTATATAAGAACAGATAACAAAAGAATAGCTCTTGAAAAATATATTGACAGGGCTTTTAAGAAAACTTCGAGTGCCATTTTCATCTTAGGGAGAAAGTAACAGTTAAAAAGAAAATAATCCAACATCAATGTTACAAATGAAATAATAAACGAGTAGTGATAAATTATTTAATTAAAACGTAATTAATGAGAGAGTTAATAGAGTTGTAGCAAAAACCTTGTTACTAATTGTGATTTTATGATAGAATTTAACGACATTCATAAGGAAAAGCAATTAAAATGAGTGGAAACTGCTTCTTGCACCATAGTTTCTTTGAGAATAGATTAATTAATTAATTATTAAACATTAATTACACAGCTTAGTTTGAGAAGTTTTGATATTAGTTATGTTCGTGTTAGAATATGTATTAGACAATGATTTAATAAAACACGATAACGGTATTAATACTATAACTTATAATCTTATTAATTTTTTCTTAAAGAAATTTTGCATAAAGAAATATTTACATTTAACTTTGTTTGAACTTCTTATATGGATATAATTACAAATTTGACGATATATCATTATAGGACGAAAAAGTGCCTACATAGATTTTACTAAACACTAGTTTAGTTAGACGGAAGAAAATAAATTATCTTTATCTTTATTTTTGCCTGTGATGTTACTACTAGATTTAATCTAAATAAACTTCTCGTCTAACTTATGACAGTTAATATAACTATTTAATTAATGTTAATGTGTTGAAATTGCTGCTTTACAATATAAATATTGTATTTTATTGGGCAATAACTATTTATTAACCTTTGTATATAAGATTGAAATAATAAATATTGGATTCACTTATATGATTATTTTAAAATGTTATCATTAAAAGTACTATATAAGTTATTCCCTCGTCATTTCATCACTTTTTATCTGTCAAAGAACCCGGTATATTAAGTAATTTACAAGTTATAATAAGTAAGTAGAATTCGAATTTATTTTTATATTTTCTATTTCCCACTGCTACTTAGAATATTTAAGTAGTATTTCATAGTTAAATATATGTTTTTGAATCAGACTAACAATATAATTTAAGTCCACGTTAAATAAAACACGTTGTTATAATTTATTGTTAATTAAGATATTTTAATATTGTTTAACACTAACACGTTCTATTTGTATGGTCTTCTATTTGATTTCTTTTTAAAGTCAATTAATTATATTAATACTAGGTATTAATCATAAATCATTTGTGTGGATTGAATTGAATAGAATAGAATTAAACTTTTCAGATTTTTTTAACTGCAATAATGTAGTATGCTGTCAGTCCTTGGGGTCCAAATTAGTAGCTACATAGACAACATTAAATAATATCTTCTATAGTATTATAGAAGATACAATTGAATTTTGTCAATGTAGCATCTTCATTTACATAATAAGTAGCATTCTGTTTGTGATCGATACCACTTGTAGTAAGTTGTGTATTCAATTGATATTACTATAACATAAGTGTAAACAATAAATTAAGTGATTAGTAAATGTATGCAACATGCTACTTAATAGATATCTATTTAGTTTCTTGTTAAACATATATATTTTTAACAAATGATATATATTTTGTATAGCTTAAAACATCTTTAAATTTTTTTTATCATGTGTAAAAGAATTTTATTTGCCTTTTTTCTTAATTAAAAATACATCAACAAAACTCAAAAATATTATTTTGTGACACTATAAATGTGAATGATCTTATCCAAATGATTTCGGATATTTAATTAGAATTTAAAACTAGTGTTGATCAGTTCATGTAGGAAAATAGATTTCAGAAATAAGGCTTTTTAAGCTTACAAAGCATCGGTGATGGCTTTTTCGTTGAAAAATATTAAGAGTTATAGTCATAGAAAAAACAATCTATTTGTATGTCACTATATAATTCGTCAAGATTAAAAGTTTATAGTTTTAATTTATGATCAGTTTTGTAAATGTTATTACTTAAAATTTTTATATTCATTTTATTTCATCAATTTACTGAGCAAGTTCTTTGGAACTAAGTAAAAAAGCTTTTGTAATTTGTATTTGGGTATGGATAATGGATATGTATATGATTTATTTGTAGTCACATGATAACAAGTGTAAATTTTAAATTTATTGTGTATATAAATTATTTAGGACGGAAAACCTTACAAAACAAATACGAACTTATGTTTGAACCCTATATAATAATTATAACAACGCATCTACATAAAAAAACGACAAAGAAATTAATTACGTAGAACTAACACCTTAAGTTCTTAAAAAGAGTTGTTAAATTTATTAAAAACTACCATTAAATTTAATCTTTTAAAGTAAAAGTACGATGTGAACAAATTACACTGGAGACTCATAACTATCAAACGCACTCAATCGCACTTAGATGGCGGTTCAAGACTGGTTTAATACAATTTATTTTTATTGAATTTTTCTTACCTAACAGTCGGTTTGAGTTGGTTAAAATCTCTATCATCAGTTTTTAATCTTGTGTTACTGAATTTTATATTTTTAAATCTAATTACTTGCTTAGCTCTTAAAAGTTTTTATTTTGCATGCTAACTTATTTTAATTTGCCTGCGTTACAATAATATAAATTCTTCATAAGCAATATAATAAGTATATAGTATTTTCAAAATATCTAGAATCATGTATAGGCCATGCTAAGCTTATTGAAATTTTTGAAACACTCACAGCAATAATTGTCATAACATGTCATACCGTTTTAAAGTTTTAACGAGACTAACGAACAACTCTTTGTCAGAACTTTATCTTAACGAACCTCTTTGTTAGATTTTTAATATTAGTTTTTTTTTGTCTTTAAGTTTTATGAAAGTAATAGTATAGTTATTGCTCTATTTCAGTAAAAATATTGTACAAACTGTGTTTGCATTAACAAAATAACAAGCTTAAGTTCAAGTTGTGAAACATTTTCAGGGACGCTCCTGAAAAATTTAATGATATTTAAACATTTAACTTGTATTCATATGGCTCGTATTACTTTGGAAAGTAAATATCGTGGTTCAGTGATAATGTAAATTGTTTGCTAATATGAATATGTGGAAAGGAAAATTGAAACTTTACATACTAAAGTATATTTAATTGAAGATAAATATTAAATCGGAAAAATAATATTCTACATTTAAGTATGTTCTATGGAAATTTATTATAGTCTATATATCATTACAAGACCAAGAGTTATACACAAAAATAGACACTTAGTAATGTTTAGATAGACCAAATTTCTATTTCTAATACTAATCTATTACTACTAGATTTAAGCTAAGTGAATTCCCCGTCTGATTTGTTAATATATTTACACAAATATGATTTATGAGTATTTTAATTGCTTCTTTACAACATTTATAGTGTTTTCATTTAAAATATTTGATTAATTAACAATTACTTGCATTAAAAATGTTCTGAAATCAAAACATGTTTGATTCATTGTGAAATAAATGAATCTTTTCGTTAAAAAACCTAGTATTAAAAGCTGTTGCTATTTTGATAAATAACTTAAACCGTGTAGGGGCAATTATGTTACTTCAGTGCGTTTGTTGACTTCCCTTAACAACAAACAACAAAGTGTCTAATCATATGCTAGAGAAATTCTAAAGCACAAGGCACTATCTCTGACGAATTCAGGATTAACTTTAAAAATCTGCTGTTGAAGGTGAAGTGACTAATATGTTTATAGATATTGCATTTGCAATGCAAACAGTCAAGTATGAAAGAAGTTTGTTGGTGTGAGAGGTGGGACCTTAAACAATAAATAAATACAAGAGATTGTGCAGTTTAATAAAAATGTAATATAATTGCATGTTATAAAGCTTTAATTTAATACCGATAAATTTGTGTAATTACGAGTACAAGTAAACGCACCATAATTTGTCAGCTAAAGAAGACTTGAGAAAATCTGCGAGAGAAAGGTATTACATAGATTAGAAACTTTTGACATGAGCTGTCCTAATCTTGAGGAGTCAAAGTTTCTAAACTCAACAGCCTATGACTTAATTCTGTGTATGCGATAAGGGATAAGGTAAAAATGAAAGTTAAAAGTAAATAGTTTTTGTGGTAAGTGCACTAACTGTTCAAGTTGTTCCCGTGGAGTTGAATTAGACAAAGTTATTACTAATTTGACTAGAGCGGTTTTAATTTATTGATAGCTCATTCAAAGCTTTCTACTGACCATTTTTACCTGGATGTACAGAAAGTATCAAATTATATTTATATTATATATGTATAAGTACCGAATATATGCAAACAAATGGTTTTGTAACTCCGTAACACAGTCCTGAAAATAAGAAGATAACCCTGAATAAATATATATTTGTTTAACTACTTTGAAAAGAAAATGTCTGTTTGCCAAGCAATAAGAATTAAGAAAACTTTATTATATTACGTCAATATGGTTAATATATACAGCCATAAGCGGTGTAACTGAACTGTGTACAAAGTGCGCCATATTACTTATTAAAGTTTCTAAAATAGTATCTAAAACTGTCAGTAAAGCCATCCACTACTAATACTATCCATTCTTACTAATGTAAACAACTTAGAATAACAACTATATTTAAAAGTAACTAAAGCAGTAGGCTCGTTAGATATTCAAAATTTATTTGATATTTATTACGATATTCTCGTTGATGCAATAATAAACACAAAAAGGAATAATAACGTAACATTTTATAACACTTTTTTATTTTTTTCTTCTTCTTCTATTTGGAATAGTAAATTTCCGTTTATTTTATAACTAAAAGTAATTAAAAGATTAAAAGTATTAAGACTAACTTCAAAGCGATCCTATTAATCCTAGGACTTCTACTGCGACAAAGTTAAATTGAGGATTAAAATCCAAACCCTTATTTATTAAACTACCCACCAAACTGAATTTCAGACTAATTTTAAAATGTTTCTTGTTGATCTCGAGGACGGTATATTAAAAATTGAAAGCAATAAAATTTAATTTTAAGACGGAAAAATATATATTTATTTAAAATTTAAAATAAGCTTTCATGGCTTTACATGTTTATAAATATTTTCAAACATTAATTTCGGTAGTGGCATCTTTTCAAATTTTATCTATTCTGCAAAGTTAGAAAGAAACATTGGTTAGGATTTTCGAAAGAAGCCTAATAGATGTCACCAGCGTCCCGACAATAGTAGCGATATGGTAGCTCTGCTAGTAATTTAATAATTAAAATAAGCTTACCTGGCTATATATTTTTATATCTAGATATATACAAATATAAAAAAAAAACCATTAAAAACAAATAGCCTTTTTAATTGACTTGTATGTATCTGATTAGACTAGTTGTGTATTCTTTATTTTTGTATAGTATCCCAATATCGTGGTTTTATTAAGTACTGAGAAATAATGTGACCATATTATTTATATAAAATATTCTCTCACTAAAGACTAATTACTTTAGGTGTAATACTATTTTCCTTAAAAGCACAACAGCTCGTAGTGCTATGTTATATTATTTTGTTTTTAAATAAAATGCAGTCTTTTGCGGTATTGCTTAGAATCATATTGTTAATCATGATTGTTATTTTGTCCATATGCCTCTTTATCAAAACTATTTGGTAAATTTATTTGTCTAAATGTACATTATCTCTATAAAGTAAAATGATTTTATTATTGAACTGTGATTTTGTGATGAGATTAAACAATATCCATCTGGAAAAGCAATTAAAATGGGTTAAAACCGTCTCTAGCACCGCAATTTGTTTGAGAATAGATTTATTAATTAATTATTAAACATTAATTATACAGCTTAGTTTGAGAAATTTTGATATTAATCACTTTCGTGCCGCAATATATATTATACAATAATTATTATACGAAATATTATATAATTTATTAAAACATGAAAACAATGAAAATACTATCATTGAATATTGCGAATATTGTTTTGTATTGTGATGTATAAATCAATAGGTATGTGCGTTTTAATCATATTCCTTTTAATATTAAGTATCCATCATATTTCTATATTTAATTTTGTTTGTTCTTCATTTGTGGACATAATTTGAAACTGTGAATCGATATGTAATAACAGGACCAAAAAGTGTACAAAAAGATAGCTACAAAATAATTTCTAGGCAGACGGATTATCAACGTTATCTTGAGCTTTATTTGTACCTATGATGTTACTACTAGATTTAAGCTAAGTGAATTCCTCGTCTGATTTATGATAGTTAATATATTTACTCGACTGTGATTAATGACAACATTACTCAGTAGTTAGTGTCAGTCAGTAGTTAGTTAATCAGTTAGTTTACTATTTATAAAACTTTAGGTGAGCTTAAAGTAATAAATATTTAAAATATTTACATGAGTTATAAAAACGTTATCATTAACAGTAGAATCGATATTTTTATCATGTTATCTTATCACTTTCACGACAGTTCAGTTTCAATTCACTACTCGCATTGTTCTTAAAAGAATACAACCGTTTATTTTTATTTGACAGAGAACTCGACGTGATGAGTTAATTACAATAGCTAAGTTAATTTCAAATTTATTTATATTACATTTATGATATGTTTTCTTTCACTTTTGTGTGGATATTTAAGTCATAATATAAAATTTATAAAAGATTTTGTTTGTAGATAACAAGATACAAACCAAGTTCAAATATAAGAAAAAAAAATCTGTTATTTTTTTATTACGTTCCTTTTGTAGAGTCTGATCTATTTATAGTGATATCATTGTTTAAACACCAAATCTCAGTTATAAGTAATTGTTGGCTTAATATTAATAGTTTAAAGAATCCACTATCACCAGCCGGTCCACTTAGTAGCGTTACCTCCTACCGTTATAAGTAGAGTTTTACAACTATGCGACAGTAAGGACGTGTATGACGAACTTAATCACGACAGAAAGGTATTAGAAAGCAACGGATACAATTGGCGTCAAAGCCTAAGACTCGTAAATGGAAGAAGTTATAATCCTCAGTAGAGGCAGCTCGCTCACCCATTTAGCATACTTACAATATGTCAGAGGAGTCACTGATAAGATAGGGTACTTATTACGCCGTAAAATATTAAGACGATCTTTCGTGCTCATTGTAAGTTACGCTCAATGTTACGGTCACCTAAAGATAGAAATAAGTTAGATGTCTCGGGTGTATACAAGATTTCTTATGATTGCGGTAGGTGTTATGTGGGAGAAACTCGTCGAAATGTCAATATAAGAATAACTGAACATATACAAAGTGTTAAAAATCTGTACCACAATGGTTCAGCGATAACGGAACACGTCTTAGATTCGGAAACGGGTTATCAAATACGTTTTGACAAAGTTTTAGCTAGGAAAAAGTCTTAAGTACCGCGTTAAGTACGTGGAGCTATTGAAATCATCCGTCTACTGAATTTCTATTGGGATATTGGTAGGATGCTACAGTACAAAGGACACTAACAATAATTTACATACATTTAATAGTGATATAGTAAGTTCAGAGTATTTACAACGTAACATAACGACGAGTAACGAAGACCTGTACGAAACCTCTGAAGACGAGACTACATCTTCCCCCCCACCCTCACCCCCACCGTCGCGATGCGCTCAGCGAGCTGCTGCACTTAGTTCACGCCGCGAGGTCCCCATGCTTCGAGCTCATGAATAGGAACCCCGAATGGGCTCGAAACTAGTCGGACAAATTCCAATTAAAAATTAAATTATTATAGCCCGGTTAATATATATTTAATAATTATCATGGTTCAGTTTAAACAGAAAACATAATACTCGAAAGTTTAAATAAAAAAATTGAAAACTACTTATTCATGGAATTTATAATATCTGTGTATTGAATTGATCTGACCATAATGTAGATCATATATTTAGTAAATAATAAATGAATACCAAGTACTACTTAACACATAGTACTTTGTTTAATTTAATGGTAAATATGTTCTCATAAAGTCACCCTAAATAAATAGTTTTTAAGCCTTGACTTTAACATGTTTTTACATAAAGATTTTTTTAGCCTTTCTATCCACTCTTATATACAAATTAAATACAACGTGATAATTTAATTAAAAACGGAAATCATAAAATATTGTTTTGTTTTATTGAGGACTTACGGAAAACTCGTTTATAGCTGTTTTAAAACATTAAATATGCCAATGAATATGAAATTCTACTTCTTAACGAATGCTAATTTTCTTTGCAAATTATGTAAATATTAGAAGATAATAAAATTGCAGAGGAAACTTATAATACTTACAAGTTGAAATGTTTTAATTATTTAGTCTTCTCTAATAGTCCGGGAGCCAGTAACAGATTTTCATGACCAATTTCCTCCCGAGTGAAAATTTGTAAAATGCAATAGGAAGTTGTGTTATGAAGCTTCGCGATCGTTAGCTGCGACTCCGGTGGTGGAGAAGGCAGTGGCAGCCTCCCACGCACGAAGAAAAAAAAATTTTTTTTTAATCATTTCCTCCCATTCTAAAATAAAATAATACTTTATCTGATATCTTGAAGGGAAAATAAAGTCAGCTGACCATAACATGGTGGATTATACGTCAGCTGGCCACCTGAATATGAAAAAAAAAAAAAAAAACAATGATTTCCTCTCAACTAAAAATTTATCTGGTGATAGTTTATATGTTACTGTAAATGAAAATTAACATCAGCTGGCTGTATCTCAGTGGAAAGTTCGTCAGTTGGTTACTTGAAATATGTAATGTAGCTGCATTTATCACCTACTGAATCTTATCAGCTGACGACTTTTCCCTTTACTTAGAGCTAGCTGATTTGTTTTATTATTTACAAGAGTATATTAACTATTTTCTTAAAAATTTTCATCCAGGAGGAAATCACTTTTCTCTATTTATCTCTTTTTCTTATATAAATTAAAGTAATACATGATTTTATAAACACACTAATAAAACAGTAAAACACACTAACGAGAGGGTAAGTTGAAATTATAATGTGACTCGAATGGAAAGTGAAAGATTCCATGTTTAAGTTGGTCAGTCGAACATAGTGTTATTATAGTAACGGATAATTAAAAATAAAAATGTCTAACGTGGTACCTTTTGTAAAAAAAACTAATGTTCTTCCAAAATTATTTAGTGAAGATAGTTAAAATAAGTGTAGATCTATATTAACAATACGAAAAGTTAATAATCTAACCGGTCAAAATAATGTGCTTTCTACACAACTTAACCATTTTTAGTTGTATCATAGTGAGTGTTATCGACGTTATACTGCTTTGCCGCAAAAATATCGGAAAATAAGAACGACAACAGAAGAGACACCTTCAACATTAACGTAAATATATGGGTAGAATGTTATTTCTTTCTACTACTTCGATTATAATTTTTTAACAATTCATTGTAAGAAAAAGTATAATTTAGTGTAATGTATTCCAACTAGGGAATTACACTATTGAGAACTTCTACAGTAAGCATATACATTATATATATGGTGTTTCTCTACTAACGGGAAAATTGATGTCGCAAGCAATTTGCACATTGTTTTGGATATTTTTTATTTAAGAAAATATCTAAAACTATAGTACATTTCAGTATCTTTGAGGCTACCTGTTGATTATGTAAATGTTTTATATCTTTTTTCTTTTAATCCCAACCATCCCAGAATCTTCACTTTAAATCCAATTTTAAAATAATATTTAAGTGCGTGTAATAAATTTAAAGTACATTTTAAAACTAAATATACTGAAAATCATATATGTTGAACAAACACTACGTAAATGTAATAATAATTATTCGAAATTACCGCCTGAATGTTGTCCTAAATATTTGAACACAATCCTCTGGTTAATTTGAAAAAATAAAACAAAATTATAAAGTCTATGATAACGACTCAATTTTGTGTTGAATGAATCGCTGACAGTGTGAAGTCTTCTAAAATTGAAAACAGCAGAGTAATCTTCCAGCCTTTTATAGACTTGAAAATCGCTTGTTTTTAGCTTTCATTCTATATATTTAAAACCCTATTTTAAAACAAAAAGTGAGCCGGACAAATTTCATGCAAAACTTTCCCGTTAGTAGAGAAACACCCATATATAATTTTTACTTAAGCATTAAGTGTATATGTGCGCTGTTATCAAAAGTAATAATAATATAAATTACAAATAATTAATTATTAATTAATTATTAATTTAAATAAAATAAAAATGAAATAAAACATACTTAAAATTAATGTATTTTATAATTAAATTACATTCTATATGATTCTAAAACTGCGTCGATGCGACTCAAGCCAAAGCGAGAGCGAAAATGAATAACCGTTGTTAGTATTTTTATTCATTATATTAAAATAAAATTTCATTAATTTATAAAATTATGCTTCAATTAATTATTGATTAATTAAACTTTAGTTATAACTATATTTCCTTCATTATTAAACTACATATTTATTATCAAATCAAATATACTGCCAAACAACCTGAGAAAAGTGATTTCCTCCTGGATGAAAATTTTTAAGAAAATAGTTAATATACTCTTGTAAATAATAAAACAAATCAGCTAGCTCTAAGTAAAGGGAAAAGTCGTCAGTTGATAAGATTCAGTAGGTGATAAATGCAGCTACATTACATATTTCAAGTAACCAACTGACGAACTTTCCACTGAGATACAGCCAGCTGGTGTTAATTTTCATTCACAGTAACATATAAACTATCACCAGATAAATTTTTAGTTGAGAGGAAATCATTGAATTTTTTTTATTTTTTTTCATATTCAGGTGGCCAGCTGACGTATAATCCACCATGTTATGGTCAGCTGACTTTATTTTCCCTTCAAGATATTAGATAAACTATTATTCAAGAAATTTTAGAATGGGAGGAAATGATTAAAACAATTTTTTTTTTCTTCGTGCGTGGGAGGCTGCCACTGCCTTCTCCACCACCGGAGTCGCAGCTGACGATCGCGAAGCTTCATAACACAACTTCCTACTGCATTTTACAAATTTTCACTCGGGAGGAAATTCATGACGAAAATTGGTCGCTGGCTCCCGGACTATAACGTTGTTCCCTCAGCATCTACATTTTGAACGAAACAACAATTACATAATATATCATAATTACAATAATGGTGTATTATATTAAAAAAATAAATATATTCGGATATTTACACAAAAACCATCTTGACCCAAACTAAGTAAAGTTTGTAATAGACAAGTGATAAACATACATACACTTTGTATTCGTAAATACTAATAATATATGAACAACAGTGGACACTAGAACATTACAAATATTTTTCTACTGTTGAGATGAATCTTTTTTTGTTTAATAGCTTATAGCTACAGACTATAATTGAGTAACTTGCTTTGTTTTTATTTTCAATTCATTGCGCGGAAAATGAAAAATCTAAAACTGGGTTGTAATGTACAGTATTTTTATTACATATTATAATTTATTTTAGGGTAAATATTTAGAAATTAGAAAAAACCATCTTACATTATGTAATGTACTATTATTACGTCACTACCGTTGTAAACTATTAAAAAATCAAATTACACCAATAAAAATATATAGTAACAGCTATAATTACATTAGGTAAATGAGGATCTGCAACACAAAATTAAATAACATAATTGCATATTTTTAATTTTTACTGAAATATAAAGGTTTGTTTTTAATTAGTTGACCACGTCTTGCAGACAGCCTCTTTACATCAATCCCAACAACACTTGTATTAAGACTGTTTAAATTTAATAGTTCTTAAAATGTAAAATGTAATGTAAATTTTCAAATTGTTTTTAACTTGTTAAGTATATATTACGTTTCCCTAGCCTGCGACTTAGTACGCATAGATTCCAATTTCGATAAAATGTACCTGTTCAATATATACTATCAATATGTACTATCAATATGTACTATCAATATGTACTATCAATATGTACTATCAATGTTGACTATCAATATGTACTATCAATATTTACTATCAATAAGTACTATCATATTTACTATCAATATTTACTATCAATATGTACTATCAATATTTACCATCAATATTTACTATCAATATGTACTATCAATATTTACTATCAATATTTACCATCAATATTTACTACCAATATGTACTATCAATATTTACTATCAATATTTAGTATCAATATTTACCATCAATATTTACTATCAATATGTACTAACAATATTTACTATCAATATTTACTATCAATATGTACTATCAATATGTACTATCAATATTGACTATCAATATGTACTATCAATATATACTATCAATATTTACTATCAATATGTAGTATCAATATTTACCATCAATATTTACTATCAATATGTACTATCAATATTTACTATCAATATGTACTATCAATATGTACTATCAATATTGACTATCAATATGTACTATCAATATATACTATCAATATTTACTATCAATATGTACTATCAATATTTACTATTAATATTTACCATCAATATTTACTATCAATATGTACTATCAATATTTACCATCAATATTTACTATCAATATGTACTATCAATATTGACTATCAATATGTACTATCAATATATGCTATCAATATTTACTATCAATATTTACCATCAATATTTACTATCAATATGTATCATCAACATGTACTTTCAATATTTACTATCAATATTTACTATCAATATGTACTATCAATATATACTATCAATATTTACTATCAATATGTACTATCAATATTTACTATCAATATTTACCATCAATATTTACTACCAATATGTACTATCAATATTGACTATCAATATGTACTATCAATATATACTATCAATATTTACTATCAATATGTAGTATCAATATTTACCATCAATATTTACTATCAATATGTACTATCAATATTTACTATCAATATGTACTATCAATATGTACTATCAATATTGACTATCAATATGTACTCTCAATATATACTATCAATATTTACTATCAATATGTACTATCAATATTTACTATCAATATTTACCATCAATATTTACTATCAATATGTACTATCAATATTTACCATCAATATTTACTATCAATATGTACTATCAATATTGATTATCAATATGTACTATCAATATATACTATCAACATTTACTATCAATATTTACCATCAATATTTACTATCAATATGTATCATCAACATGTACTTTCAATATTTACTATCAATATTTACTATCAATATTTACTATCAATATGTAGTATCAATATTTACCATCAATATTTACTATCAATATGTACTAACAATATTTACTATCAATATGTACTATCAATATTTACTATCAATATGTACTATCAATATTTACCATCAATATTTACTATCAATATGTACTAACAATATTTACTATCAATATTTACTATCAATATGTACTATCAATATTGACTATCAATATGTACCATCAACATGTACTATATATACTATCAATATTTACTATCAATATGTACTATCAATATGTACTTTCAATATGTACTATAATATGTACCATCAATATGTACTATCAGTATGTACTATCAATATGTACTATTAATATATACTCTCAATGTGTACTATCAATATGTTATATCAATCAATATATATTAAATAAAATACATTTGAAAATTAATATCCTACTTATTATTATGAAGCTATATGTCTAAAATATATTATACCCCCATCTTGAAGTATAAAACTACTAAGTATGATGTTGTTACCTGAAATATAAAAAATAAAATAGTTTTGAAAAATTGGCAGAAATGCAGACAAATGAAAGGCAGAATGGGTAATTTTATAAAAATAGGATTCTTAAAGAAATATTTATAAGCCTAATAAGAAAGTTAGCTAATTCCCAAGATAATTTATTATTCCTCTACAAATAAACAGCAGGGAGTAAACAGACCTTATAAGAGCATCATATATAGAAATAATGGAATTAAATTTGATAAATCGTCTCTACAAAACACCATATAAAATATTTCATCCATATATTAAAATTATAAGATTACGTATGCGTGAACTACAAACATTTAGACAAAAAAATGTAAAATTTGGTTTATGGTTCTGTTTAATTTTATAAATTTGTAATGAATCCAGGAACATTATTATTTATAATGTATAAAACGTCTAGAATCCGCAAAGCCCAAAGTCCAAATCATGCTATGCGATGTATTCAAGTCAATACTAAACTTCTAGATTTATTTTACTTAAGACTTGACGACTTTCTTACGTTCATATAATGCATAGTATTATTACTACGTATTAAATAGTTTTTATTAAATATGTTATCGTAATCATAATAAAAAAAAATAAATTCAATATGTCATCCCTTATAACTCAATTTTGTAAGTGTAATCTAATAAGTTGTTAGTATACGCTATATTGCACTTGATTTACCTCAGTTATCGCTTGTTTGTTCTAACACAATGAAATTTCACAAACATCGATAGTAGATATGACATCGTTGTACATTTTGTCTTAAGAAAACAATGTTATTGGAGTTGTTCACATTACATTAATTCTCAGTCCATTTGAAAATTGTTTTTTCCTTTTCCTTGTCTTTTGATATCTATTTACATAAAACGAGTTAGGTATTTAGAGTTTAATATAATATTGATTTTTTAACGTGGTAGGTGATTTATCATTATAAAAATAATAATAATTTATTTCTGAATGTAGGTGTACAAAGTGGGTAGGTATTATTCACATTTAAGTACAGAATCCAAAAATATTTTACCGTTAGGCATGCAAACACAATTTCGATATTTATATTTTTTCTAATTTTTTATTGTTCTTTTGTTACCTTCAAAAGAGCAGTTCCCGTACTATGTCCAGGATGAAAACCAGACTGATAGGTGAGAAGAGAATTAGGAAAAACGTATGAAGATAACTGTTTATGCACAATGTGTTGATGAACTTTAGACAGAAAAGGTAAAATAGATATTGGTCGAAAATGAGAGATACAGAGTACGAAACTTTAGGAAGAGGGATGACATGTGCTATTTTCCAAGTCGAAGGAAAGGTGGAACTGGAAAAAGAATAGTTAAAAATATGCGTTAGGATTGAAAGAGTATGTAATAATTATGGAGCAAAGTTGATCATTATCTATTGCGTTGGATGAAATAGAGAGTATAGCGGTCTTAAGTTTCATTTCGCTAACAATATATACATAGAATTAAGAATAGTTCGGTGCTGGTTAAGCAGACAAGTTACGAAGAGAACTCATTTTGTCACTCAAAGTAGATATCGGTAGAATAGAGAAGTGGTCATTAATTGTATCTAAATCAATATCTTTACAAGCACTGAATGGTATTTTTCCGACCAAAGGACTTTAAAAATATTCATGTCTTACTGGTATTGCTGTTAACAAGAGATTCGTGGTAGAAGCATGTTTTGGCCTCTCTTCACAAACGATTGCAGAAGTTTAGTAGGAATTTAAACGCTATTAGATTGTTTTCAGATGGAGAGCATACCTCCTTTTAGCTCTATTTCTTTGTGACATCATATCTCTTATTTCATTTGTTAGCCATGGTGTAGAACTAATGGGTTTTCTTTTGTACAGTAAACGTTTTACAGGAGCATGACATTCGAACAGTTTAATAATTTTAAGTTAAAAGAGTTTTACTTTTTAGTCAACCTAATAAGTATCATAAATATTACTCCAATTGATATTACTAGCGTCCGGCTGTAATGAAACCCAGTCTATGTTGTTATAACTTCGAAGACTCCGAAAGCGTGTAATGCGCTTGGGTGTTCAAATGCGATATGATATAAAGATTAAATCGTGACAAGAGAAATAAGTTGTATATTAACCATGTGTTTCTTACACATGATGAAGTGATGAAACATTCAATAGATATTTTATCTTTCAATAGATTTTTTATCTTTTAGAATTCAATAACCCTTCTAGGGCTACAATTGGGAAAGTAGCTGAGGTGGGAAGGAGATAAAGATTAAATGAAGTGATAAGAGATTGAAGTTTATTAGTGCGAGAATCATTCCTAAGAATGCATGTGTTGAAATCTCCCATCATGAAAATATGATCATCATTAGGACACAATTCGTTTAATAGTTATTCCAGGGATTCAACTAATGTAAAATACTGTTAGAAGAATTTTGGTATGTCGCAATGTTATTTCAATGAAAAGATAATCTAATCTAGAATATGCCGAGGGAGATATTATATCCCAAATATTATTTTGCGCAAATACGTAAAAAAAACGGTGTTGTCTTTCTCTAATAATAAGATGTTAGCTTAACGCCGTTATCTCCCAAATCACTTTTCGTTACATTTTATTCTGATTTCATGTAAGAAATTACTTTTGTGATTGCTTGTATTAAGAGTATTTTCTGGAGTAAGAAGTATTCTTTGTTTTGACAGAGCAATAATCTATTACTAGTCTATAACAGCATATTAAACAAACAGATTAACCGATAAACACACAATGTGACAAAACCTATTTTGTGGACTGTGTCAATAACTTATACAAAACCTTTTTAATATATAGATTGGGCCACGTTACTATGAAATTATGTGTCTGTTTATATCGGATTAGACAATCTTAAATCTAATCATTACGCAGCTTTTCTTTACCTAGCTGATATAAAAGTCTAGTAACTTATATATAGTGTTTATTTGTCCTTGTATGTCTTTCTGTGTATGCTAATTTTACATAATTTCCTTGTTATAAAATTATCTATTTATTGTCAGTTTTTTTAGTTTATTATTATGTTTATTTATGTTCGTATCATGACTAAATTTGTATGATCATTCTATATAAATTCATATTTATAACACTATTTATTATTATTTTATATGAGATTGCTTAATAATAGTCCTAATATATTTTTTTTAATTGCAAGCTCAAACGATTTGAGAAAAGATTGTAACAATCAAGAACCATTTTTTTATTTGTTATTTTTTTATATATTTCACGAAATGGATTATGACTAATATAGAATGAAAAAATATTTCAAGTCAAGTAAACATATAATGAAAAATAATGAAAGGCCAACATTAAAAACAACTTTTTACCATTTAACTAACAAAATTAAGCACATAAATTACATATCTATAGAAACTTTTATTCGTTCAATAATGTTAATTGACATATGACATGAAGTATTATGTAAATGAAGAGAGATCATAAAATTACAGCGTAAGCAGTCTTCTAATTGTTGCTTATAGTTCCTAAGTTCTAATTTAATTATTCTATTTTAATGTCCTTCATGCAAATTGCTGGGAAGGTACTTTTTTAAATATAAACGACTATTAAACGGATATAAATACAAATAACACAGAAGTAGTAAGTATAAAAAGTGTTATAAAACATTTATAAAGTCCAAGGTAATTACGTTGTCAGACGCGATATATGTTACATGTTATGATGTATGTGTATAAATTCAGATCGTGATCACGAGCTTCCGTCAGATGATCGTAAGACCATTGTTATTCGATTATAATCACTTTAAAATCTTGGCATAAATTATTCTTACATATACGTCATTAAGGGCTTTGTTTGATCATGTTACTGGAAGTTGATGATAAGCTTCAGTACCACATAATTTGTTGTAATAATATCACCAAACATTATATACTTTTTACCTTTTTTTTTTTTCTTTTTAACGTCTGGAATCCTCATGGATACACACCTCCATCCAGGGGAAGATGGAAGCGGTTATGTGAGACTCTTACTCACTAAACCAGACGGTCAACACCTCTCCGTCATAATGAAACGCCACGGGAACGCTTGCGCACACATCCGCGTTGCTCCAACAGAAGGCCGCGTGAGCGGAGTGACGCGCCCGGTTGACTTTAGCGCGTCCCACTCCGGTGGCCGGCTTGTTGAATCGCGAAGGGCTCCCCTGCCCTCCACCCAAGCCGGCCGAGCCAAATCAGGACTCCCTCAACGAAGAAGGTGTCCCGATCCAACTCAACCTCCCGGGGCCGGACCCCGTCCGAAAACGGTCGTGGTCCGAACCCGAAGCCGCCACCAGCGGCTGGTGTGCATCGCCGGCGACCCTCCGAAGAAGATCACCCCGACACACGGGGCCGGAAGAGGTAAACACATCTGCGCCGCAATTTAAACTGCCACCTGCAGACGACGCAGAATATGCGACCTTGACCGTCCCGCCACCCCGCCAACGAAGCCCTCCCTAGGAAGAGCTCCACCGGCACCTCGCCCGGACTAATCATCGTCAAGCGCTATTGTACCTGACGATGACTATTCCGGGCCATCACCCTATCAGCGCAACGGCCTCCCCCTCAGCAAGGAAGAGACCGCCACGTACCCCCCACACAACCACGGGACCGCCCCACAGTCCACTCTGCGCACAGAGAAGTACCAGGGGCGACCCCGCTGCTGTCCCCGGTAGAAAGGGCCTGCGCCCTCCCACCCTCAGTGCCCAGGCCAAAAGGCCCGAGCCCACCCCGCAGACAGACCACCCCGAAAGGCAGCCTGCCCGCCAGCCAGCCATGAACCGGGCACAAACCCCCATGGCCGACCCACCTCGAGCCGAGTATTAGCCAACGGCTAATGCAAACGCGAAGGATCACATTAACCGTTGTTGCCCAGGGAGCACCGGCCCGTACCGCTTCCGATGCCACCGGACGAATCCGAGCAACAAGGGAAACAGGAGGAGGTTCTCAGCGACGGCCCCCCATATACTTTTTACCTAAGATCTAGTTAGTTAAGATATGGGTGGGTTCTTCAATAAAAAGAGCATCTTTTGTAATATAAAAAGAAATGATAAAATCCATCTACTTGCAGAAAAACTAACGCCATAAAATAAAGACTCCACTCTCTCAAGGTTTAATATTGTATCACACTCCTTGTAAATGTGAATCTCTTTGTCAGAGGTTTAACTCTGGCACTGTATGTTTTTGTTTTAAAGTGGCGGTAAAAGTTTATTTTTCTATTTTAGTAAGAATATTGCACCAATTGTGTTTGCATTCAAAATAACAAGCTGACTTAGTTTCAAGTAGTTAGGTATTTTCAGCAATGTTAAGAAGTTGTTGTTATTTAAATATTGAACTTTTGTTGGTTTAGCATTTTTTTTTAATGTAAGTTTCTTTGTGTAGTGACATTTTACATTAACGATTTTATGGAATAGAAGATTGAAACTTAGCAGACGTTTAACATTTTCTGCTTAAATTTTATAATACTGATAGATAAATACTAGTATTTATTTCGAACTTGGATTAACTCTTGAACTTGGAATAACTGAATAATTTTACAAAATTCTATTTATAAGCCTTAAAATTAACGAAAAATGTTTGATAATTAATTAAAGTAGAATACAGGCAGATCTGAAAGTTAGATTCGGGGAAGTAAGGTCGGTCTATAAGTAAGAATTGGGATTAAATCCCTTAAACCCTAATTATTAATTAACAATTATTTAATTAACTTTGTCGCGGCCAAAGGTATTAGGACTTATTAGTCCTCCTTTCCTATTGGAAAGTTTAATATAAGTTTTGGTTTTAATCGAATTTACAACAATTTAAAATTGACACATGAAATGTAAGAAAATTTAAGTTAAAGCAATTTGTGAGTTTATTACATACTAAAAGCAGGTACAATTTAATCTTATTCTTTTGAAGAGCCACGGATCGCTTTCACAGTGTACACACGGGTTCGACTGTCCGTGTCGGTAGACTTTTCTTTTTTTATGTAAAATATATAACTAAAACTATATTTAAAATATATAATTGAAACTGGTTCCGAGCTTCTCTGGTATGAAATATTGTACATGTTTAATATATACTCAACAGTATTTATTGTTCAATATTGAACATTCTTAAGCTGAACTAAGACTTTAAAGTGATATTAAAGTTGCTTGTAATTGTCTTTTTAATGAAATTCACTGTAAATACTCCAATAAACCTTGAACAAAAATGCTTTGCAAGTCTTATCTTTTGTGCAAAGAAAAAGATTTATCAAAATAATTCCTCCTAAATATATAAGTAAAGTTACTATTTTCTTTCACTCACCCACATCACTATTATTTGATGCTGTATAACTCTTCTACGTTCTTCCATCAAAGCCTTTATTGAGAATAATATCACACGTTGGTAACATCTATATTCTTACTATTTACTATATTCTTACTTATTCCTATATTCTATATTGAAAAGATAGTACTTTTAGATAACGGAACCATATAATTTTCTAATATTTTTATTGCTGAATAAATTTGACTTCTAAAAGTATGTATCTGTAGATACAGAGTATATATTTAGCCAAGCATTTCTCCATAATAGGGTATAATATTTGATATAAATGTGGATCCACATTTTACTGCAACCTTTTTTGAATCATTAGTAAATTAATTGACTACAAAAAGTTTATGTCAACTTTAAGTATATTGTTGGGTTTAATAACATTTTAATTAGCTTTAATATCAATAAAATATATATAATTAAGTCAGGTCACGTAAAACAGGAGCACACCTGACTTGCTCCTCGTGAATAATAAATGTCTGTAACTGTCATTCTAAGTATGAAGTAATGACTGCGGGTGTTCATTATGGTTAAATTATCTTCACTTTAAAGTTACAGGAAGCTAAATGTTGAAAGAATGTTAAAGTTTCGATTTTCTGTATACATTGTAAATTTTGCTTGAACTCGTAGAAAATCAATATTTTTATTATATCTTAAAATATATATTGAATTAAATTTATTGAAATAATAAAATCCACGTTCAGAAAATGAGTAGATTTAGAATAAACTTCAAAGCATTACTTTAAGTCCTATGATTTTCACTACGACAAAGTTAAGTGAAGGTTTTAAAACCAAATCCTTAATTATTAAACTTTCCCTTTAGACTGGACTTCTGATTAAATATTAAATATTTCTTGTTGAACTTGACGATGATAGTATATTGAAACGTAAAAGTAATAATTACAAAGGTCAATTTAAACTGCCGCACGCTGTTTAACGTTATTTAGATTCTGATATTGACTTTCCCTTTTCTACAAATGTAATGTTATTATGTAAATGTTTTTATATTTAGCTGTCGAAAAATTGTTGATAGTAAACATTTATATATATTAAAAGCAGACATTAAATAATTGCTACTATAATGTTAGCAAGATTTTTTTTACCCGTTAAATGTAAGCGAGCCTAATCTAGGAGATTAATTATATGAGTCTTGGCATTGAACAATTTGTTTTATTTTATTGATTTAGGCTGTGATCATAATAAATATTGTAGCAGTCTTGAGACTAAAATTTGTCCTACAGATAAAAAAATATCAGCGATAGTTAATGGTATTTTAATTTTTTTGAAGTGAAACTTCTTTATCAGGGTTGGAAAAAAATTTAGTTTAACTTTTTTTCGTTACGCGTCACATATTTCCGTTACGCGCCATATTTTTGAAGAGAAACTTCTTTATCGACAGATGGGATAAAATTTTATAGCAATGTCAAAAAATTGTAACGTTTTTCTGTTACGCGCCATCTTTATTTTTGCTTAAACTTTATCTAATTTAGCTTAATCAGCCATTCCTGTAAAGTTGTAATTAATGATTTTTTCAAAAAATTATGTCATAAAGAAGTTTCACTTCTTACATGTGTACACTAATACACACACACATATTTTTTAAAGCTATTGAGTCGCATAATTTAATATAATTTAGAAAACTATCAACTCTATCGCTGTGTTTTAGCTTAGCTTGAAGACTTTCTTATTTATTATCTGGATTAAAATTGTTGAATATACTATCCAGCCCTACATATTTTATTCCTCTACTTGTTATGTTAATAATAATAATAATATCACAGGACAAATTACACATATTGATCTAACCCCTAAATCAGCAAATTTTTTGCTTGTGTTGAGGGTGTTAGTCAACGATACTAATACATAGAAATACAAGAAAAAACGATACTTATACATAGAAATAAATACTGAGAATATATTTAATTAACGATCAAAGCCAGAAATACAGACATCTATGCTCATGCCTTTCTCTGTCGGGAATCGAACCCAACAACCCTTGCATTGATATACGTTAGGCAACTGCACTAACCACTTGACCAACGGGGCGGCTAAATATTAATTTTGTTATAATTATTTTTTTAATATTTTGATTGGACAGTCAAATGATGTTGTTTGTTTTGAATGAATGAAGTAAAATGAAATATATCCTCTTAATGTAAATTCAATGGTAGGTTAAAAGAAACTTAGAGATTTGTTAGATAGGGATATAGTAGCAGTTTCAATAACTTTATACAACACTGAAGCTAAGATAGAAAGATAGATATAAATATATTTTGACATTGGTCAAAATATATTTATCAAGACAGTTAAAAGAAACATGTTAACTTTGATATATTTTTTCGTCGCATTTGGTTACAGCGCAACAACTATAATCTGTCTTTACGATCTATATTTGAAGAGGTGACCTTTATTTTATTGTTTTTAGAAACCAAATTTAATTACCAAAATAAATCTGACATAATTTTATGCTGTAAAATCCTTTAAACCATGTGTGATCTTTACTTCTTCCCATCAAGGACTTTTCTAGTTCTTACTTCTGGTCAGCTGATAATCATATCATATGCAATAAAACAATATATAGGTCATAAGAAACATAAGAATGAAGCTACTTACCAAAGTAAAAGTAGGAGAAATATCCTTGCAAAACTTTAATGTTTTTTGCTTGATATTTAATGCTTTTATCATTTAATAATTTACTTAATATCATATGGATTAAAACCATAGCGACTGATAAATATAAAACATATGGTCTGTATTGATCTAAACTTATTAATATCTAAATTGATTAATTTTTAGCAAATGGTGTGGCAATTTCTGCTAATATCTTAAGTTTGTTGTAGAGAAGTTTCTTGTCAGCCCAAATTACACTTGTGATACTGTTGTTTAGAAACACTTAAATTATAATTCTTTATATAGCACGTCAGAAATTCAGAAGGTATTATTGAGAGCTGATACAATAAAAAGACTTCAAGTTCAAACGCAGATAAATCTTTTTGTAAACAAACTAATGATATCAATTATTTTTTTATTATGTAACTACTAATTCTTAGTTTTTATTAAGCTTATTATTGCTCTGATTATATATCCAATACTCTAGAAAAACTTAAAACTATTTAAATGTCAGTTGAGCCACAAAATTAACTTCGAAATTCAGTTTATAAGAAACAGGCAGATGAAAAGATAAACAAAAATAAAATTCAAAACTGAAATCAAAGAGTCTCTGATACAATTAAAAAATAATATATAAATACATTTTTATAAATGGCTGATACAGCTCTATGCCATTTAGACGCAGTCATTTCGTTCCAGTGAGTATTTTGACTTTCCTTTGCAGCGATACACAAAGTTTCAAAACATGACATGTACTTGAGACACTTCTAAGTCATTGTCTCTGATGCATTCAAGACAAACTTGAGTTCTACTTTACAAGTTGAAATAACTTACTGAATTATACTGATATTGGGTTTCTATTTCAAAATGCAATCAGTGGAATATAGTAGGAAATACGTTAGTTCGTCCGCTCTATAGGTATATAAACTACATCACTATATAGTAAAAGCTTTAGTTTAATAAATATACAATATAGTTACTAATAGGTATTTTATATTGTAATTTAAATGTCATAGTCCTGGTATATTTACTCACAATTAGTTATAATACTCATAGATATTATATTGAATAAATTGTGTTGTCACTATGTTGCTGTAAAAAGTATTTCGGATCAAAACCAATACAATACTAATTACTCTAAAATGTTTATAAAACTGTCAAAATAATCGACGAGTTATTTACTTCTAATTTATATGTTTTCTTTCATTTATTAATTTATAAATACTTCCGTAACAGTATGAATTTACAGAACTAGTAGTTAGTTAACGGTACTATTATACTTACGCAATTTTTATTTATGTCATAGTAATAAACATTTAGTAAGAATTTTATAAAAATATCTTAAAACAAAAAATATGTTTTAAAAAAAATAGGCTTTTAATATTTCTCTACATACTGTTAAGTAAATATATTACAAACTAAAATTATTCTTTATATACTATAAGCGTTCTACATTTTTGGTTCCTAAAATGATTAATAGATGGCGCCAAAACGACTAAGACTGCAGAAGCTGGATATTAATAGAGTCTAACTTTTAGGTAATGTCATAAATGTCAAGATATAATATTAAAGCAATCATTGGACAAGAAAAAAATAAGAATATATTGAGAATAAGGCAAATGCAGTACAATCTCTACATTTTATAAGTGCTCTACATTTTAGTTCATCATATGACTTATGGATGGCGCTAACAATAGGCAAGACTTTTTTGAATCACGCTAGTGAGATTTTAGTCCGTTGAATGACCCCCCTGAGCCGACAATCCGAAATCATACTTACCTGGCGTAGGGGATACCGTGATCATGCAGGCGGTTCCCCCAGAGCGAGGCCTTTCCATTGCACTGCGGCGGGGTTGACCTCTGTGATTATTCCTAATGTGAATAACTCGGACGCGTAATTTTTGGTAGTGGGGGACTGCGTACGCGCCGTCCCCTCTGAAATAAAATGTAGATTTATTAGAAATGTTATTATATGTCCTATGTACCTTCGATGTCACCTCAACCTTTCCCAAAATATGTTAATTAGGACAATTTTCGTTACTTTTGATACATATTTAATTTGTTTCTGACTTCCCATATTTTATATTTTCTCTTTTTATTACATAATAATCTAAAAGTCTGCTACGTTACCATGTAAAGTATAAATTTATTTAACCAGTGATGGCAGATTATTTATTCGTCTCTCAATAATTAACCGACGTGAAAAAGGAGGAGGTTCTCAATTTGAATGTATGTTTCTTGTGTGTATGTTATGCGATAATTCCGGCGTTTGTGGACATATTTACATTTTTTTACAACACTTGGTTCATTGATCACTTACTCAGTAGCGCAATAAAATTTATAGGGGCAAAAAAAAAAATAAAAAAAATATTTTCTTTCTGAAAGCTTTGTTTTAGTTTATGAGTGCAAAAGCAATTTCGTAGGGACGTACTCGAACAAAAACGGTAACAGTAGGTAACTCCAAAAATTTCAGAATCATCTGTGATGCCGCATACTATCACATAGTCTCCCGTTCCTCACTTTCTTGGTCGCGGTGAATCCATAAAGGATAAAAATTTGTTAAGGTTAAAAACTCAAAAATAAAATTGAAGGTATTCATAATTTTATATAACACTAATTGTCTACATATTCTGGACTATAACACATTTTCCATCTAGGTCGCTGGTCGCCTAAGCTGAGCTTCCCCTGGTTCGCTAGGAGCCTCACCTGGCTGGGCCCAACGCCTAGGGCCAACAAGACTTCCTTCCCATTCCTCACCAAATGAAATTATTTTTATAGAATAATTATACAAATTCTACGATTATTTTAACCACTACCAAGAGTGATGAGGTGTATTGTTAATATAAAAGGAACACTATATAAAAATAATAAAATGATTTAATTGATGTTGTAAAAGGTTGTTAGGGTAACTATTAGAATAATTCGACCTGAATAGAATAATTCGATATGAAATTAGATAATCGTACAGCAATTTATAATACAATTGGGGTATAAACCATAATATAGTTTTACATTTGGAATAAGCACATATTTATTTGCAACTTTGGTTCAAAATCTATAGATTATCTTTTACAAAATTGAACAAATGATTCCTTTATTTTTTAAATTAGCTATATATTTTTTGTAATTTTATTTTTATTTTACTATGTCATATAACACAAATGAAATACCATTTTTTTCATAAATCTCTGTGTAATAAAACTATAATACACTCAGTAGTATTAAAGTAAAATACACCCATGAGTAAAGTTTATTTAGCGAACCTGTTTTCATCTTTCACTTACTCCTGTTATCCGTCAGCTCCATGTCTACTCCTTTCATCCTCATATCATCATACAAACAATAGATCCATCACTTTTTTAGCCGTTGTCCAGTCTTATCCACTCTTTGTTATAACTCGTAACAAGCAGCATTCATATTCATGATTCGCTGTTACGTCAGTTCCGTGTCTATCATTCCTCTTCCAATTGTTAATATTTTAATCATTTTGTACAAAGAATATCGTTATGTAATTAATAAATATATATAAAGATTTAAGCTACAACTTTGTTATATTATAATAAATAAAATATGCTTTAAAATTTTGTCAATTTGCCTTTATAAGCTAAAATGAAAAAAAATATGTGGGAATACATTTTAAATAAGCATTTTTATTAAGCCCAAGTACACAATCAAGGGTGCCTTCTGTTAGACTTAGTAGAATTAAGGAGCTTTACGAAATCTATAATCACGTAAAGTAGACGGGGATTTATGTTCTAGTTGTAAGAGGTGGAGATATGGTTTAAAGAAATGTAAATGTTTCTATTTCCAACTTATGACAATGTGCTCTAACCGCAATCTGAAAAAAGAGAAATCACAAAAATTAAGTTTTGCTACACAATAAAAATGTAATCGATGTAATCGAACTCTATACTGCCTTTTTAGTCTGCCACGTCGGCATCCTTAAATCTATGATTTTAGTGTTATCTAACCCACGTGTCTGGACTCGTTGTGGCTTGAAGGTTAAGGATGCGACTTCGTAAATAAAAAACGCAGATTCGAACCCTAACCTTGTACCATTGTGACTTTAAAAAATGTCTCCAAAAACAAAATTGCAGTGAACTAGCGTGGTAATCAATGCTGAACGAGCACGATCTTCTCCGTATCAGAAGAGACCTTTGGGCAGCACTGGGACATTTACAGGCCGGTACTACTATTCATTTTTATAAAAATTATGTCTATTTAAAAAATATTAGTTGATCGTATAAAAGTTAACTGTTACGCTGCGTAGTAACATAACCCCCCTTTTACTGAGTGTCTTATATCTCTTTTTTCAGACTGCGAAAATTCACAAAATATTTAGTGATAGTATTATATTATATTAAGTATTAATTGACACAACTTTTATCTTATAACAGGTAGGACCCAAGAATGTATGAAAGAAATTGAAGAATATTATGTAAGAAATTGAATGCATTAGTGCCAGGATGACAAATGCGACAAGATTCTAATTGAATTATTTGTAACACATTGTCTATTATTTATGGTTCTTTATTTATTTATTTCATTGGATAATATTATTTTCAGACTACCGTCATGGCAAAGATCCCATTTTAAATTGAAAGGCCAGTTTGTGGACTTTTTAGAAATATGATATTTAATTATAGAAAGCAATATCGTGTAGCAAAGACCTGGTGGACTTATTTTTAAATATGTATAGTTTCAAGGGTTCTCCTAAAAACTAAATCATTCTTAATATTTTTGTTTGTCTGTTAGTGGTCTCCTTGAGAGATTTTACAATGAAATTGAGTAGCTTAGCTACTATTGTAAATGAAGGCTTACATTTATTTCATCTACTTTTTTGTGTACAAAATAGATGCAATAATTTATTATTCAAAACATTTAATTACCGGTACTTAATTAAATGTTCTGAAATGAAAATGGATTATTATTTGTTGCTGTATTACTGTTGTTAAGATTAATATAGTAATATATAGGCGCATATATAGAAATATATTTTACGTTTTACATCCTCAATGTTGGCTAACCTTGACAGCAACCAACAAAGTTTTAAATCATATGCTTGACTCTACTCTAGAGTTTACAGTGACTCACTGTATAACATTGATATTGCATATTGCGTTTCTATCATAAAACCATGAAATAAAACAGGAAAGAAGAAAGGTAGTATAATAAATCAAAGTAAATCGGACAGTTTAATAAATATACAATATAGGAGGTACCTACTCGTTGACATTGACAATTTATTCTAGTATATTCACTTATTATTTTGGATCTTTTACACTTTTACTTTTATATAGACAGTTCCAAAATATTAGATAGAGTACATTGTGTCCTCACTAAGTTACTGTAACAAGTACCTACCACGTGTCAAAACCAATAGAATCTACACTCCTTTGAACTCAGTACAAAGGAATACTTTACTCAGACACTACACGTGGCCACAGTGAAAGTATTTGCTTCATCGTAGCAATCGCTTCGGATATTTGAAATATACTTTAGTATTTCAATTGATGATTCAACAAATTCAAACAGGAGATCACAACTTTATATCAAATAGATACAGATATGTTATTACGAGTATGAATTGCAGGTATTAAATAGTTTTATGTAACACATATAAATGATTTCAATAACTTCCATGTTTAGTTAGTGATAGTTTATAATTTCTTGTGAAACATAAATATCATAACTACTTCACGACAGTTTAACTTTCATTTCTATCTTTACAATACGGAAAAATACTCGATAGTATTTTAGAATACAAACAGTATTGTAAAGCTTTTCAAAACAAAAACACAGAATATTGATAACGAAATTGGATTCCTATAATAACAATACAGTTATCACAATCACACTATAAATGTTTATTGAATAAAATTATCATAATTTAATGAAACCCAGAATCAATTTCAATAAAGTATTGTATCAATACCTGTTTTCAATACATATTTCTATATCTGTTGTGACTCGTTTCAATATAAGAATATTTTTTAATTTTATTTACATTAAACGTAATAACTTATAACTGTTATAATATATCTATTCGAATTACTTTTATTCCAAATTAAGTCACGTTTTGTTAACAATGGATGATTCATATCAATTTATTGTGGATTTCATTTCATTAACATTTATTAGTTTCATTTCATTAACTTAGTAGGTACTTATAGTTTCGCTGTCTACTGAGATCACTGAGATGAGTAATCTTTATCCATACTTATATACCATACTATAAGCTTATATTACTAATATAAGCTAACGAAATCTGATATAATTAAACAATTAAAATAAATATTTTAATTAATCACTCGGAAAAACAATGATTGAAATAATTGTTATTTATAAAATAAAAATATTGATTATAAAATAAAAAGAATGTAAACCCATTACCAATTTCTTTGAGTGATTATAAAAAATATTGTTTATATAAAAAAATAATAAAATAAAATACTGTTGTTCATGTGTGTGTTAATAATATTGATGAATTTGTAAAGTTACTTATTTAAGTTTATACGCGCAAGAAGTTGTCAGCTAAAGAAGACATGAGATAATCTGCTAGAGAAAGGTATTACGTACGTTATAAAGTTTTGACACGAGCCGTCCTAATCTTAAGCCAAAGTTTATAAACTAAGCAGCATATGACTTAATTTCCAGTATGTGATCATGAAATTTTCGACCTAATAGTTTTTGTGGTAAGCGAACAAATTAGTTTTCGTGGAGTTGAATTAGTCAATGTAATAAAAATAGTAATATTTTCGACAAAAGTGGTTTTAATTTATGAAAAATGGGGGGTTGGCTTTCCTATAGTGTCGTTAGAGTTTTGGTTTGAAAATGGTTTCACTTAAAGGGCTTGGTCTTCCCTTTTTTTTAATACTATTCTCAGCCCGAGCATACGCGTAGTTTTCTTTAATATTTTTTTTTTGTTTTTTTGCAAGTAACTTACAATATATTTATCAATTATGTCTATTCTTATATTAGTATTTAATTTAACTAGAGAAACACAATTCGTAACAACTTTGTTTTTTCGATTTATTTTACAAAACCGACTATGTCAACCCCGACTACATGGTAGTCTTGTCTGTCCTACCCCTAGAGTATTTTTGTAAATCTGAAGGCGCGGAAGGAGGGAAGCCTCCACCCGATGTAACAAGGTGAATGAGTTGGTCATCCTAAAGCACCGGAGATGTCAGAGAAGTCCTAATTACTTACATTTTAGATAAGTTTTTGCAAAACTTAAAATTGGTATATCTTTAAAACTAAACATTTGCTTACAATATAAATGGTGTCAGGAGATAGAGTTTAGACACCCCTGAATCCACTCCGCCCCACCCTTTAAATCTAACGACACTAAAGTAAAGATAATCGAATATTGCATTATGTTACACATTTACTTTTTCTTTATAATTTATATAAAATATAGGAATTTCAAAAATGGTATAAAGTTAACTATACTATGAATATAATATATTAAATTAAAATTATTAATTAATTGAAGTTAAAATGAAATAATAAGTTGTTAATTACTGTTATTATATAATATAATACAAGTGTAATTTAATGTTCAACTAGATATAATAGATATGAAACAAACAATTAGAAGCAGTCAGCATGTTAGTAAAGTGTCTGAACTATTTAACTACGGACTGGAGTTAATTGTGAAGGTCGTTAACGAGTTTCATATCTTTGTTATAGTTAAGTTTGAAATGTACAAGTTACAAAAATTGTACACTTATATAATAGTACCTACATTATAAAGTAACAAACCTGTACAAATACATATATTATATATATATATATAAATAAGTTAAAGACTTTTTATATACTTTATGGCAGATTCTTCTCCATGGACCTACCTTTAGGAATGGTGCAACTAGCGTCAGAAGTTTTACAAGAGAAATGCATATTGTATGTCTGTTTAAAATAAAAAGTACTTAACATAGACTTAGACTATACGTATATAGATATATAATTAACGAAGTTGTAATCATGATAAATAATATGTTATGATTATCAAATATCACATCACGATTCGTATTTCATACAACATCTTTATTTAAGATTGTTGTACGTTGTTCTTAATAATAGTACTATAAAGTATTTATATACTAAATTGAAACGTCTGGACTCCTTTATGGATACAAGATCCCACCCAGGGGAATGTATGGACGGTTGTGTTTGACTCCCGCCCATAGTTGCAAACCCACTAAGAGTTGCAACAGTTTGATCAAACTGTAGATTATTATACCACCAGTGAATGATAAAGAAAAGTATTAAAATCAGAAGTTATACATAATGAATGAATAGAATACATAATGCTGTTCACATTATGACTACGTAGTTCAAGGGAGTAGTTTTTCAAGGGATTCTAAAATCTGAAAAATTTACTAACAACAAAGTTACTTGGTTTTAATAAAAATATAAACAAGCGTGTTGAGTAACATTTCTAAGACACCTCTCTTAGTCTTAGTCGTATGTCTCCGGTATGTCGTTTATAACTATGAGCTGGTGTAATACAATGTTTAGATATGGTTTATCTTAACATTATGAGAATAATTCACAAAGTTATTTTGTGTAGGATTAAAATAAATATGAAATATAATGCGAAGAAATAATGTTATTTACTAATAATATATATAAGTTAATATAAAATACTGATATATATATATTTGATTTTGAAATAAGAACTAATTTTTTTATAAAACACAGATTTTCTAAAAAAACTTAAAAAACCGTAAAGTGTCTGAAAATAAAACAGAACAGTTATGTAGCTGTGATAATTTTGTTTCCTTCTTTTTAAAATATTTAAACCAGGGAGCTGCAAGTTCACCCCCGGACACATACCCTGCGACACCAAGGAAGGGTATGAAAGTTTGTACGCTTACACTTACTTTAAATATATTTCTATAAAGATTACTTATTTTCATGAAAACATACTTTAGTGATAGTTTTCATTAGTTGTTTCGAATATATCCGATACCGAGCGTTTCGCCGTATGGCTAGAAATTCATTTGCCAAGACCAAGTTACTTAAGTAAAAGTTCACTTGCATAACAGGTGCTTATTTTCATAATAAATACTTTATTTAGCGAAAGTACTTTTATTACTAATTATAATAATTATTTATCCTCCTCTATTTACTACAAAATTTTATTCTAAATAATTGCTTGTAAAGCAATGTTTTTGTACTCGTACTAAATAAAACAAAACAAAAATATTTTGCTTTTTCAAGTTAGATATACTTATTAGCCAAACATATATTTTACATACAAAAGGCTTTGAATTGCAAACTATCATTTGCAGTGAACGGTATTTTGAAAAAGCATAAAAAAGTCTCACTCCGTTATATATTTATAAAGTGTTGGCTTTGTGAAAAGTATTTAGTTATCATGGCTACTGATTAAAGAACACAGAACATAGCTGTCGACAACTAAGTTATTTTTAGTATCGTACAATATAGAACATAGGTATAACGGCACATGAAATTGATCATTTATAGTTCAAATATTAAATATCGTATTTTATTTTCTTAGATTTATCAAATATATACAGAGTTATAAAATATTAGTTTTTTTTATTAATAGTTACAGAATCTTAGATCAAAAATTGTACCTAAAGTTCCATTTATCAAGATAGTAATGTAAGTTTAATTTTGTATTATGAGACAAGAATCTTAAGTATTCCTTTAATATCCAATTAAGCCTATTTCAATAAAGTTCTCCAACATCGCCATTGTAAATCATAGGAAATGACTTCATAATATTTATAGGTGACCCTGCTTTAAATGCTCTTTTATATTCCATCCGTTGTGACGAAGTAATAAGACTTTATACATTTAGTTTATTAAATCGTTCAACCCTTGAGGGACCTAATATATTTAAAAAATCGTAAATAAAGTTTATTTGAAAAGAGTGATCTAAGATTTCAGCAAGTTTTAATATTTGTATCTAAACATACTGTACTTACAAAAGTTTTAAACATACGATGTTTTTAAAAAAAAAATCGAATTTCTGGTGGTAGTGATAATAAGACAAACGTTATCGGTCATCGCTCCTTAGAATGTAACGAAGTAAGAAGCTTGCTGCTGGGCATATAGATTCATACTTATAGATAAGTAGTAGGTAGGTAAGTGTTTTTATAGACGTCTTTTTACTATCTTACACCATTTTACTATCCTGATTTTACTGTCAAATCTAGTGTAAAGATAAGTCTAAATATTATATACTAAATAAGTCTAAAAATATATTATATTGAATATGCATTTATTACATATCAAGTGTTTTATATTTATATTCTCAATGTAGTCCCAAATGGCCTGAAAGTATAAGTTATAAGTTTGTGCCAAATATTTATTGCAATGTATTCTCAGATAATTTATTTAATTTTAACAAATTATTTAAAGTTCATCCATAAAGTGTCTGAATATAATAGAAGATAATATGAATAACAGAGCTTAATGTCGATCAATATGAGAGAAGTAACAAGAGAGATAATGTTGTTAATGGTTTCTAAAGTAACTTATGACTGAATCAGCTCTAACTAGACAATCTTTAAGACGCTTTAACCTTTAAGGGTTGGTAGATTTTAATGCACTATAATTGTAGTTAAAATAATGTTATAATTCTTGATATCTAATGCTAATTTATTAATTTGCAATTTATCTTTTCTACTCCGACATTCGACCAAAATCATTTAGTAATTAATATCTAAATTATTAAATGATTTTTACTTCAATTCTTTCAAAAGAAATAAATTTAAACGTATTTAAAAAATTACAATGTCATGACACTTTTAAAAAGTAACGCTAGTTGAACATCAACCGGAAAAATTCTTCGCAATTAGTTTCAGTTTAATTGCTTCGCCGCATTGTTATATTATATTGTAAGCAAATTGCTTTAACACTTAGTGCTACGTCATCATTTCTATTACAAAGTGTATACCGTAGCAAGAGGCTAAAGTTAAATATGATTACTTCACTTTTTGTTTGTGAAATTGTATATAATATGGAAAAGTTTTATATACTTACGTGTTATAATATTAGTTCAGGTATATTGGTAAAATTTAATATAAGGTTTTTTTAAGAATAGCAAAAGAATTTAATAGAAAAAATAGATAAAGATATAGTATAGAATTATAAAGGCTACGTAACATTTATTTTTTATTTTTGTGTATGCTATTTAGCTTTGCTAGGGTCCAGAAAATGTGTGGGTTGGTTTTTATTAAATTATAAATGTACGGTCCAAAATAATTTATCAACATCTACCTGAACTGTCCTTATCTCTAAGTTCAGTTAAAAAATAATCTTTTTTAGTGTAGTTATAAAATATTAAAAAAAATAATAATAATCCATTTTCATGGAAGTAACAAGATAAGAGATTTTTTTAAAAAATATTCGATTATTACTTTTAGCTATGCTAATAGTCCTTGCTCCCAATAAGTATACGACTACACCTGTTTGTTTTGTTCCATATGTAAGAGGTGACTGAGGGTTGAAGAGGTGGTAGGTTGTCACCGTTCTATCCTGACAGCAGCTGATTCAACAACCATCGACCACACTCGTTATAAAGCCTGGCCTAGTGACATTATGTTTCGTATAGATGACCATCAAGTCCTGACGCCCAAACCCTAATCCCTACCGCGAATGTAATAGCGTTTCTTAAAATAATGTATTTAATTCAAAAGGTAACGTTGTACATTTAAAATTACATTATTTATATTTATTTTTTTTTTTCTCAATTCTGTTTTGCTTCTCTCTAATATCATACCCATTATTTGTCTAATAAACACCATTTATAGTCGATACCAATTTAGTCCCGTTGATTTCATTTCTTCTTCTCTTTTTATATTATTTTAATTATTTAGTATACAGAATATTATTTATTCAATAATATAAGTAACAAAAGATATAAAATATATCTTCTACATACTTAAGTCCATGAAACTTATATTTTATTTCTTTAATTAAAATATAAACTCAAAAACTAAAAAAAAACATAAAAGTTATTTCAATATTATTATTGTTGTTGTTATTTGTTATTTGAGTCACAATAGAAAATAATATAAGAAGTAACTGATATTGAAATTCTTGAAATATAAAAGATATCTCAAAAGTCAGCAGTTGCCTTTATAACAAAAATATTTAAATCATTCTCTAGGCACTTCAGAGTGCGTTTAAAAAAATAAGATTATATAAAATGGTACTGTAGATACTGCTGAGTTTATTTAAAAGAAATATTACTTAACTGTAACATTAATTATTCAATTTTGTATGACTCCGTCTACGCGAATTATAGAAGCGCTTGATAGACCCCAAAGTAAATGGAATTATGAATATATAATATAATATTTTCGTAGATGGGATTTCGTAGAACTTTTAGAAGCTAGCTAAGATTTATATTTAGCTTAGCAGTGATTATTCACTGGTCAATCAAAATCACTAACAAATAATAAAATTAAATAATAACTACAAAAAATATTATATGTATGACTTTCAAAAATAATTCATAATAATATATAGCAAGTATAAAAAGCCTATTCAGCCCAATAAAGGGCCTTTCTTAACCACACATTCATATTTAAGGTCTCATCCACTCACTCTGATTACAGGTGAAGTGCTTCATAAAAACAAAGCCAGAATACGTTGTTTATTCAATTATTTATATGATAGAAAAATTATCTGCTCCCTCCTAAAGTAATAGTTGAGTGTGAATATTTTTGAATACATTTTAATCAAATGTGATATAAATAAAATTCCATGTTCCATCCATGTTCTTCATTATTGGCTGTGTTTTGTCTAACCTGTAACATAAGGTACTGTGGTCCCAATTAATCTTAATAAAGAACTTTAAAATCTTTTTACAAATATTTTCTTATTACACTTATTGAGGAGCAGTCCACAATCTGGCAAGAAAACAGTGTTTATCTTTTTAACAAAAGGTTGTATATTTATTGATCTGTTAGAAATTCTATATCTTCAACAGAGCAATAGCAAGTATTTTATTCTTTCTTTAGAATTCCAGAGGCCAGAAACTTGGTACCTAGATACGTCCGTCATTTGCTAGTACCAGATGTTCCAGCATACGCATCAAACCAAGGACTCAATGTATAACGGAATGGCATTATAGAGTTTAGTATAAATATATTAAATTGACACAGAAACAAACCAAATCAATATAAGGTGACAGCGGAGTCAATAGGATGACCAAAAATGAAACAAACTTATCTTCATAGGTAGTGATATCTATTAGTTATCGTATAGTCTAAAAATGGTTAGGATTATCAAATGATGCCTAACAGATGTCAATACTGTCCCGATAAACACGATTATATATGAAATGCTAAATTGATCGAATCGGGTAGAGCGGGTAGCGATTCGGTATCGGTTTGTTGAAAGACGGGATGATCCAGAAGTCGGTGGTTTTTGTCCCTGCCTGTATCGGTTCATTTTTCATTCTAGAGCTATTCAAAAATTTCAATTTTATTTATTTAAAACCCATGTTACTGATCAACTAATATTATTGCACCATTTGAGATAAAAACAAACTTAATGCACTTTATTTTATTGCTGAGGAATTAAGGTGACACGACATGTTAGGTTTTAATCAACTTGAAACTTTTTTAAGTGCGAGAAATTAAATAAAAATGAAACGAAGCAAAACACTCTTAAAAGCAATCTAGGTGTGGTTAAGTGCAATTGATAGTTATAAGTTTCTTGTGAAATTCGTTTGCATCGTATTTTTACTTCAAAAGTTTTAATTTAATGGTAGTTTGAGTGGCTCTGTTAGATGTTATTTAATTTCTATTTACTTTATTTGTTTGATCAATTCTTTTTGATATCATCAAACATATACATTATTTGTGATTTTTTAGTGCTTATAATAATGGGTACAAAATGTATTGATTATTTACACGTTTCATATTTGCATCCATAGAAAATGTTTTATTTTTTTAAAACAGACTATTTTGGAGTTCATTTTTAACGAGATTCGACCCCTGTTCTTATTGATGAATATTTCATTTGAGAGCTATAGTAAGCGTGATAAAATAATACCTACAAACATTTGTTATATTATAATAAAATATTCCACTGATAGAAACGGAGAAAAGTCCGTGTTGAATAAAGTGAATCTACCTATTCAGATATACAATGTGACCCACAACTATATTAGCATTTTGATTAATAAATATTATTAATATCGAAACAAAGACGTAATCGTTGTAGGTTGTAATAAATTAATCATGTATAAAAATAATTATGTATAAAAATACATAATAATTATGATTATGTATAAAAATACAATTTTAGTTTTTACTACCCTGAATGTACACTTACTTAAATGTACTACCTAGTGTACTAGACATGCATTGTTAGTGAAATTGTATAGTTCTTGCATAATCTGATGAAATAAGAAACAACTACCAACAGATCGTGAGTTACGTGTTTATAACAAACTTCATATACGTCTGATGTGACAGCTTGTGTCTGTTAACTGATTAACTTTCTGCAAGTCTTTTGTCCCTTATACAAATGTCAAATATCCACTTGAAGTGTACAAGTTTCCTTCTGTAATTACTATCTCGTTTTTATAACTGTGACTGTACGTGTGTCGTAAAATAGTTTTTGTAGAGTTCTCCAGGAATTTTACGAACTTTATACGTTTTAATAAAGCAATGTATATATCATGTACACAGCTGTATATAGTGTTGAAACGCATATACTTTATATATATTGGATTATATTTTATCTTAAAACAATGTTTCGGAACGATTGTTCAAAACAAATACTATAATCCATGATATAAGTTAAATGTTCTTATACAAATGTATTTGCCTATTTTCTTATATTATATAAAATCAATTATAACAATTATTGACAAAAACCCGAATAGTCGTTGGACATAGTTATATTTAAGTTTTCTATAATATTCGTCTTATTTATCATCTTCCTGTAGCACAATTTAAACATCTAATCTTTATGATATCAGTTTTTTAGATTTACAATAAAACTATTTGGTCAGACTAAGAGTTCAGACTGTCAACTAGCTGTAAGAGAAGGCGCGCAATCTTAGGATGACTTACGATAATCTCTGACAGCTCTTTGAGTAAATGATGACTACGACTGTCCTAACATGAACGTAACGACTAGGAAGACTTGCCTCTTAAACCACAATAATATGGTATCTAATAACGACGTTAAAAAGATGTATTTATATCTAACCTGTATGGAACCCTTTAATTTCCAACCAAGGGGTTCCTAAAACGTAAAAAAACAAAACAGGAAATTGAAAACTACTAACAACATTAACATCAAATTGATTTAGAGCCACTCACATAAAATTTAGGAAATATTTATTGGTACTGCATACCTTAATTTAAAAAGGAATTGTATAGGTTTATTATTATTATTTCTAAGTACCTACTGTTTATCATTTTCTATTTTGTAAAGATATACGTAGTAAGTGTACATTTATTTATTTACATTTTCAGACATTCTCTAACAAGTTCAGGATGTATTGCCTACTTCAATATGAGTACAATGTACTATGTATTAGTTTAGGATGCAAGAGAGTGCGGAAGTATTCAATCATGTTAGATATAATGCTATGTTTATTCTTAAGAGGATATTTTTAGTAAGGAAAGGAAGGAAATTTTATCTGAATGCTCTTATTATGAATTTCATATATGATACATCACTTAATCTACCAAATGGAAATACAAGTTACAAAAAAATGATAGGATTATATTTTTACAACATATTGACCTATAATCATAAGTACAAGCGAGGAAGAAAAAAATCCTGAAATATATTTTTAAAATAAATTTATAAAAAAAAATGAAGAAGGGACTCGAATCTGCGACCTCTGGGAAACCGTCCTTTCGCTCTACCAATTGACCTAACATACCCGACTCATCCTGATAAAAACGATCATATATAGAAGGCTAAACCGAGAAGATTAGCGATATGGTAGCTCAATTGGTAGAATCGGTTTCTAAACGTAACGGTATTCTATACTTATTGAAATTTGAAATATTTTAAAACGAGAAATATATTATTGTATAATATTGTATTTTGTTATGTATGTATTGTATATTGTAACATTGCCAAAATATTTTTTCTGCCTACCGTCCATAGTAATTAATAAATCATTAATTATAAATAATACTTTTAAATAGTGACAATTATTTAACGAATTAAAAAGAAAATGTTTCAGTGTAATTTAATTCTATAAAATCGATTTAATTTACCATAATATTAGAAACTCTCTTACTACAAAGAATTACCAATGACAGTCGTTCTATTCTTTAAAACACTTTATTGGCACTGCTCTCAAACAAACTAAACTGTTTACTATTTAAACTCTTTACTATCACTGTTACACTTAATTATACTAGTTCTGTTACATATCTTAGTCTCTCGATCACACACACTGAATTCTCTTATTTGGGTGACGATTTAAATATACACTACTTTTAATCAAATCAGTATTCAATATTACAATTACATATTTATTTAGTCAATTAAACTTCTATACCATCATATGTTCTAGTCATACCATCAACTGATATCTTTATTTTTTCATCCAAACCTACCCTCCAATTATAGGAAAGCTAACAATAACTAGTACGTAAATTGTTAATAAGGTTATAGTGAACGTTATCAGATAAAACAAACTTTCTTTCAGCTTGAAAGCGGTACTTGTTTGTGGAGTTGTCATTGCTACGTGTGTGATGTTCGTGTTTGTGTTCTACTCTCCATGAACTAACTGACTTTGTCAAAATCTTAACTACCTAAGTCTTATCTTAAAACTGCTATTTGTTATTACTTTTATGCTTTTTGTAGACAGGTTGTTGTTTGTATGAAATTATATAAGACTATGACATTACAGAAGTCAAAGAACAGGGTCTGCCCATAACGATTCACAGTAAACTCAATACTGTATAACTTAATAGATATTATAAACGTATGTGCAAGCTTACGAGCCTTATTTAATGAGGTTAACATTTCCAATGTCAATAATCATTATCAGAGAATAAATGTTTCGTTACTTGGCATTACATTTAACTGGCTTCATATTTGTTTGCTACGGATATCCTTTTACGGTCTAAGTTTAACATTTTTAGACAATAGTATTATTTATGAAAAAACATTGTTAAGAGTTGAATGAGTTATACATATTTCACATAAAAAATCGTGTTAAATGTACATATCAATTTGAAAAAAAAATGAAAATTAGTACAACTAAAAATATAAATTAACTTTTTTTAAATACACGTTTATTTTTATAACTACCCATGCTATTGGTCTGAGAGTACGTAATTTTTGAAAGTAAAAACAAATTTTATTTATTTTTTAAAATTCCAAGATTTTAAATACGGATGTAAAAGTAATTAAAGTTTATATTTATTTAACTCGATTGTAATAGCAGACACATCTCGCTTTTATCACCCTTTGTATCGAGAGCACAAAAGCGCCAACTACAAGACTTGCATTCTTCCGTACTTGGGTATTTTCCGTACTCCATTTTAAATATGAATTTCAGGTTCATCAGCTTACGGGGTGTCCATTAATGATGTTGATGATGTATGTTATTTCATCATTAAAAAAGTCTAGTTGTGCTGTCTTAAGTCATCTTGAGACTCTTTAATAGAGACGCAGATATCTGAAATATAAATTAATATTGCTATTGTATAAGATATTTAAAATTCAAATAATTGTATATATTTATAAAACTCTTATTACAGACTTCACTAATAACCAGAAAGCTTTGATAATTAAAGTTGAAGGCAGACTGGTCTCAAAGTTTAATAAGTAACAGTTCGGATATAACTCCTCCATTTAACTTTGTCGCGGCGGCAATCTAGTCTAGGATTAATGGAACTACTTAATATATTTAATTTTAAACAAGTTTTTGTTTTAACAAAATTGACAGTTATTTATAATGGAGGATATCAAAATTAAATTGTAATAAATTAAAAAAAAGAATATTTTTGTTCAATTTATTCTACTAATTGAACTTTTTTAATAATGCTTGTAAATATATATTCTTTATTTAATTATCTTTTATTTTATATTTTTTATATATTTTTGGTTTTATCTTGGCGACAGCGCAAGACTGAAAATAATGTACAATGACTACGTACATAATGGTACTAGACAACTGATATACAGACAAAATATTTTTTGGAAGATACATCCAGATACACCTAAACAAAGACCATAAAAAATATTTTTCGAACCCTGGAACACCACTTATAATTTATAATAATTGGGTGGAACCATGACAACGCTGTCAATATGTTGTATATAAAATATAGGAATATCATATTTTATTTATTTTTCCATAAGTAAGCTGAAAGATTCGTGATCTGTAAAACACTTTTAATAATATCATTTTTAATATTACATATAGTATTAAATTATATAAAATATTTTTACATTTAATTTTGGTCATCTTTCAATAATTTAACAGTTTTATTCGATATGTTATTAAAGGATCTAAAAGTGAACACAAAGATAGATACGAAATAATGTTCAGATATATGGAATATAATACTTTATCTTATGCTTTATTTATACTGTGATGTTACTAGCTACATTAAAGATAAGTGAATTCCTCGTCTGATTTATGATAGTAATATATTTACTCAACTATGATTAATGACAACATTTAATCCCAGCAGATTGGGTTCTAAAAAGCGGTTTTAAAGTTGCATCCTTGGCAGTGTTCAAAAAGGTCAGCGACAATTAAGTATACATTTGGAAAAAATATGAAATTATTTTTTTTTTATTTTGCAAACGTAATAATATTGATTTCGGAAATGAATAAGATTTTTTTTTAAATTTTCTTTTTAATAATTATTTACAATTATTGTTTTTTTTTGTTTGTGTCGTGACCATAAATATCTTTATTTACAAGAAAGGAAAAAAATACTGTTAAAAAAACAATCATAAAAATAGTTGAACCATTTGTTCAGTGTATTTATATGAATATCCCAGGGAGAAGTGTAAAATAAAATAAACCAATATAGCTACTGGCAACATCCAGAATCATAATCTGCAAGCTTTTCTGAGCTCAAAACCATCAACAGTATGCGGTTCTCATATTTTGCATACTCAATTACCTACAACGCCTGCACTATATATGATTATTTCAAATGTTATCATTAATAGTACAATAAAAGTTTTACCTCGGCATTTCATTACTTTCATGATGTTTCAATTTTCAATTGCAACTCAATTCACTACTCGCATTGGTCTTAAGAAAATACAACTGTTTATTTTTATATGACAAAGAACCCGGCATGTAGAGTTAATTACAAAAGGGCAGCTAACTTCGCAATTATTATATTTTTCTTTTTTTTTCTTTGACTTTTATTTTATATTTAAAGTTAAATATATGTAATGTTTTTGTAAAAGACCCAAGTCAATTGTTAAATTACTTATACGAGCTTCTTAGCATTCCTTGGATTCACCGACCGGGTGCTGGGCCCATCGCGTTGCAAGGACAGGAGTGCAAACAGTGCCTGGGACTTGCGACCCAGTAGTAGGTTTAAGGGGCCCCTTTGTTATGCGCAAAAACGCTCGCCTTAATCATCCCCAGGGATTTTGTAAAGTTTTAAATTTATAACAATATATAGAAATTGAAAAAGTGGAAGTAATTTACAAAAACATTTTGAACATATACTGAACTGAAAGATACTTATTCCTGCTAGAAAATAATATCTGTGTATTGAATTGATCTTACTACTTATATTATGTAAATAACATATTTAGTAAAAATTAAATGTACACCACAAACTACTTACTACATAGTAGTACTAATACATAGTATTTTATTTAGTTTCTTGATGGATATGGTCTTTTTTGTCTAAGTTACTGTATACTATATTTTAAAGTTTTTTTTATTTTTCACGTAATTTATATTTAATAAACCATGATATGATGGTCATCCTTTAGTGCTATGAGAGACTTATTTAATAAGTAATCCTACGATGCCTCTTTTTTACTTTTTATTAAATTTTTATACGTTAAGATAAATGATAATTATCACGTAAATTACAGAAAAATACAAAATAAAATCAAATGAAAATTCTTAAAATAAGCATGTCGAGCGACTGTGACGACAGCGAATTAAAATCAATGGCATTCAGCTTTGAAAAAGTTTTGTTAATATAAAAAACACACCTATTGGGATTTTAATAAACTTAGTAGGTACTTACATTTTACGCTACAAAGAAAATACAGATTATTACATACCAATTATAAATTCGATTCTCATAAAATATTATTGGAACGTAGTTAAAACGGAAAACTCGTTTATGTGTGTGTTAAAATATTAAATATGCGTATGAAATTCTACTTCTTAACGAATGCTAATTTTCTTCGTAAATTATGTAAATGTTGAAAGATAATAAAATTGCAGAGGAAACTTATAATAGCTACAAGTTCAAATGTTTTAATTATTCAGTCTTCTCTTTGTTCCCTCAGCATCAATATTTTGAACGAAACAACGATTACAAATAATACATCATTATTACGGTATTTCTACAAAAAGCAATCGAGCTCCAAACAAAACAAAGCTTGTACTACGAGAACTATTTAAAATAAAACAAACACACAGACACTGTAATAATAGTACTTAATATTAAGTTGATTGATCCCCACATTAGAAAGCTATTTATATAAATAGTTTTCTAATGTGGGGATGAGTCCAACGAACACCGGAGTTAATAGTCAGAGTTAGGGCCACTGCTCAAATTAGTCGTCTAATAACTGTTGAGCTTTTCATCTTAATGTATGAATAATATAATTATTCGTCTGGATCAAATTCTTCATTGATTTTGATCCAGACGGATAATTATATATTTTAATATATTACGAAATTTTAGACCATATAGGTGGATTATCTTTCTACCTGAAACATTAATGAGTTGTACTTTAAATGCATCCATTTTACTAAAATTTCTTTTTGTGTGCTTGTTTCACACACTCACACATTATACGGTGTACAGGTTTACTGATTTCTAATTTGTTGCTTAAATATTCTAATGATGGGAAGATATATTAAAAAGAGCTCGCATCCCTTCTCAAAGGCCAACAGCGCTATTGTGTATCTTCTTATGTTGCAAGAGACCATGGGCGGCGGTGAACACATACCATCAGCGGGCCCATAGACTAAGTCGTTCGTTTTCATATAAGAAAGACAAAACAAAAAAAAAATCGATCTAGTACATTACAAATTCCAATTTTTTTATTTATTTTTTTTGTCTGTCTATGCTGTTAGCCCTGTTGGCTATTACAGCGTCACCGGGGGAGCGGGTGGGTCAAAAATTCCTATGAGTTATAAGTGTTGTACGGTAGGTATTGATTTTATATAAATATATATATATATATATATATATATATATATATATATATATATATATATATAATATATTTTAAAATCTAAAACAAACCCCAGTCTTACTTGACAAATGCGCGTGTGTCATAAGATATATTGTCGTCTGTTCCCATATCTATTATTTTTAACATTTTTAAGAAGTATTAGTCTGTTAATAATGACAATAAATGTGATTTAAACAGCATACAGAGTAAAAAAAATCACAACAAAATACACAGCAAATTAATCTTAACGTATTTTACGTAGGAGATAGCCTCTAACAGTTCTTATAAATCTAAATTTGATGAACATTTTTGTTCAGATTACATTACACGTACATATAATCTCTAGAATCCTCAAAGCCCAATATGCAAGTCAATATAAACTTTCACGGTATTCTTACGTTCATATAATGCTTAGTAATTACATTACTACGTATTAAATAGTTTGTATTAAATATGTTTTCTTAATCATAATCGAAAATGTTAAATTTAATATGTTGCTTCTCATAACTACGTAATCCAATCTATAGTATGTAATCTAATAAGTTCGCAGAGTATGCTATATTACACTTCATCTAACTCAGTTATCGCTTGTTTGTTCTAACACAATAAGTGTCAGGAGCGCGACACATGTGTCGACAGTTGTTAATATCTTTAATGAAATTTCACAAACATTGGTAATAGATATGACATGGCTGTACATGTAATCTTAAGCCAACAATGTCATTTTAGTTGTTCATAGTAAACATATTAAAAAAAAATGGTCATCGCATTTGAAGATTGTATTTTTTTATTTTAAATTGATATATATTTCCTTCCGCAATTAATCACCATTCGTAAAGGTTAACAGGTAGAGAATCCCAATAGGCATTAAGTTCACTTTTTGTATTATTCAATATAGGGTAAACAAATATATACATATTTATATAATTCCTATGTTAAAATGTTAGTAAAACATTGTTTTCAAAACACTAACCGAGTAGCCGATCATTCGAACTGTCCGTCTTCAAGTATTCTAACTCCAAAATGAGGTAATCACGTGGATTTAAGCATTTTTGAACATATTTGTCGAGTGAGGAGAACCAAAAATTAATTTTTAAATAATTAAAGAATGTAAGCTATAAGAAACAATAAAATGACGTACAATGACGTACAAAGATATTGTACAATGAGTAAATAACAATTAAAAAATATATTTAGGATAATATTCTCTAAATAAATATTTGACAAATAATATTTTCTGTTGTTGTTTTAATATTTAATTTAAGAAAATTGAGTAATTTTTATTAAAACGCTTTTATTAGCTTCGAATATTAATTTAAAGTACACGAAGTGGTAGTAAATGAAGTAAGGTAAGAAATTGTATCTTGCAAGAGATCAAGGAAAATCTTAGTATAATAATAATAAACGAGTATATTTTTATAATGAATTATATGATTTTAATTGTTGGAATTGTCGCGGGCATAATAAATCTCAAACTTAAAAATTTGAGTTGTTAATTTAGTCAAAGTAGAGATTGGTATTATTAGGACATTCGGGTTATTTATATATAATAATTGTTATTATTTTTTTAGAAATCCCTTCTCAATAATAACATAATTCCTAATTCTGAACTACTTTTATATTTTTACAGATATTGTACAAAAAATCTGTATCAACTTCTAAATTATTTTCTAGTTAAAGTAAAACTAAAACTTAATCATGATTGAAAAATGAACACAAAAAAAACATTATGAAATTATTTGAAAAAAAAAGCCTTCATTCTCTGTAAAGAACCTATCAAGGTTTTTTTGTTCTTGACATTTTATTCTTTGAAATTCAGATTACATCAAAAGGTAATTTTTGATTAAATTAAAATTTAAACAAAAAAAGGTGAGTAAGAAAATAATTGTGCGAAATAAATATTTATTATTATTAAGTTACGGTTATTGTATATATAGGTATATGTTTAAAGTCCACCTTTCAAAGTTAAAAGTTATGAATTTTGTATAATTAGGACTTGCCTTTATTATTTTGCCTTCATACATTGAAAGTTTTTAATTTAAATGATTTAATTTGTAACTTAGAATCTAAACTCCCTGTACTTTAAACTTTATTTAGATACGTATATCTCTTTGATCTTGATTAAAGACACTTCAAGTTAAACTATTTGTATTTAGCAAAGAAACAAAACGAATTAAAGATATTATTAATGTTTGTTAATTCGTAGTATATATAATTATATATTAAGCACATTCACACTGACCAATATCACGTAGATCTGTTATATTGTTTTCAGTTCGATATTTTGCAAGAGATTTAGACAAAAAGTTAAATTAGTCTAACTATCCACATCGAGATATAGACGTAAGGATACCTAGTGTTATCGAGATCTGTTCATTATACTATACGAATAGTGTTAATGAGGATAAGCAGAGGGTCATATTATACCTATTTTTCCTTTTCATGACACTTGCAATAAGAAAAACAAAAACGATAACATTTCTATCATCAATCTCGTATAAAACTCTCACTGCTACATTCTGGCGTATAAAAAAATAAAAAATCGCAATTTATTTTCTTAGATCTCGTACCCTCATGGGGATTGACCGTCTTATGATGCAAAAGTTTATTAATATTCTCGTCTCGATGCAAGATTTAGTTTTCATTTTCAGTATTAGTACTATCAATAAATAATAATTTATTAGTATTGAACAACGAATCTAAATGCATCGGGCAGCCCAATTTTTCAACAGCAAAAGTTAGTAAAAGAAACATATTTGATCCAATAAGTCAACACATCCATGTGCTTTGTTTTTAAAATTCAAACATTGTTGAACGTCTGAGATGAGAACTTATTTATTTCAACAAACTTTATTCGTTTCAATATTATTTTATTAAAAAAAATATAAATATTCTGTCGCGTCGTAATTAATTAATTTATTATAATATAAATTAATTAATTACGCCCATATAATATTCCATTAATTTCTCGCCTCGTCCCTAAATGACAAAAATTTGTTTTTGAATTCCAAAACTGAATTCTTCATAAGAGCTAATTAAACATTTTTGATATGAAAAAGCTTAATGGAAATAAAGTATTTTGTTATGAAAATAACTGTTAAATGTATTATTATATAAATTGACGTTGTTAATGTAATTGGTCATTCCTCATTCCTCATCTTCAACTCTTACAATAGTTTCTCTCTAATCGTCGGCTACTTTAATCTAGTAGATATAATGGGCTAGTAAGTTAAATAATCACTAATAATACGTTGCTGTATCTCTCTATCAAGTCTATATTTGTATAGTATAATATAATTTAATGGTTTTAAAATTATCTAAATGTAGACGTTTCGTTATTAAAATTGTAATTTTCCAGCATGAACAAAATTAAAATATATTTTTTTAGTCATAATAAACTCGAACCAGTAAAAAGCAGAGTACAGTAAATTCAAGGGTCAAACGTGCTTCTTTATCTCGTAAATAATGTTTAATAGTATATGATGAACGTCATTCATAGTTATATCTCTGTAATAATGTATTATTGCAAACAATGACGTAAAATTTGTGTTAAAAGATTATATATTTTATATTTTCCATCTAAAAATTAAGCAGGAAATAAATAAACATGACTTTAAACTAGCGGCTTTAAACGTTATTTTTAATATTTAAATGCTCTTTATCTATGTAAAACTTATTATTTCTTTAGCGCTAAGATGTTTTACATTATATAAAAGTAGGTTTCCTCATATTATGAACATTATTTCAATGAGAAATATTAAATATATTTTGAATACATAAGTATTCAAATTTTAAGTGACGGCTTATTAAGTAATAATAATAAAGTTTTAGAAAAGTTATTATTTATATAAGACTAATAGAAATGATTTGGATTCCGAGGTCATATTAATAATGGATTACTTATTCAATAAGATTATTTAAGATATATAATTGACTGGAAATAAATTTTCTTATATATTTCATACTTGTGTAGTGATGAGAAATGAATCCTTTAGTACAATAGTAAAAGCACAACACAATGTTTGAACTTGTCAAACTCATGTCCCAAACGAAAGTAGACGGTGAAATAGGTACTGCTGAGTGTTTGGTGGTCTAGAGCTGGTGTCATACAGACTTCAATATTCGAATAGTCATTAACGGCAGAGCTGTTATATTAGCAATTGTAAACCATGGTAGAAAAGCTGTCAAGCATTCGAGACTGGTCAAGGTTAAAGACCCCTGCTCCTTCAGGATAACGTTAGACTCTTCGCTAATTTGTCAGTGGAATGTTTTCAACATAAGATAATACTCCCTGTGCCTAGTTGCAAGATATTAATTTTAATTTTTTATTATTTGGAAAACTTTTTGTAAGAAAAAAATTCAATCCCGACGGATTAATAAAAAAATAACAAATATTTACAGTCCAAGATAATCGTCTTGTCAGCCGCGATATATGTTACAATGTATATGTATACCTTCAGATCGTGATCATTTGAAAATATGGGTATAAATAATTCTCTCATGTAGGTACGTTAAAAACTGTAACTATATCACGAGATACTATACTTTATTTACCTAAAATCTAATTACCTCAGACATATTTAAGCACATATTGTAGATGATATTAAAGTTCTACCAATAAGAAGAGCATCGCTGATAAGTCAGAAAAATAAAATCGATTCACTAAGAGAAAAACTAACGCCATAAAATAAAGACTCACGTGTCTCATGGTTTAATATTTTATCATACTCCTTGTAAATGGGAATCTCTTTGTCTGAGCTTTAACACTAGCGCTCTACGTTTTCGTTTTAAAGTGGCGGTAAAGTTATTTTTCTATTTCAAAAAGAATATTGCACCAACTGTGTTTGTATTCAAAATAACAAGCTAACTTAAGCTCAAATAGTTAGGTATTTTCAATGTTAACAATTAAAATTCCTTGTTATTTAAACATTGAAATTTAGTTGGCTTGACTTATTCTTTTCTGAAATGTTAGTTTGGTAATGTATTGACATTGTACCTTGTCAACTAACAAAAGATTGAAACTTGGCAAATACAAATAAAAAAATCGTAAATATAATCAAACTGATTGATAAATATAAATAACTGTTATATAATATTATTAAACTATAAATAACTGATAAAAGCTTATAAGCTTTTATACGAACAAGAAATATTTGATAATTAAAGTTGAATGCAAGCTGATCTAAAAGTTAGGTTCGGAAAGTAAGTAAGAGTTTGGATTTTAAATCTTTAATTTAACTTGGTCTAAAAACTAATAGAAAAGCTATTAAATTTTATGTATATATTTTTGTATTAACGGACTTTACATCCATTTAAAATAGGTGCATTAATTAAATATAAGAAAATTTAAATTAAAACAATCTGTCAGTTTATTAAATGCCAAAAGCAGATAAAATTAAATCATTTCATTGTAATCAGTTTTACAGTGTACGCGAAAATGACTCCTTGTCCGTATTGGTAGATTTTTAATTTTCTATTTATCTAAATACTAGCTGTCCTGGCGAATTTCGTACCGCTTTAGCGTTGCAATGATGCACTACTTTATTTTGTATAGCTGACCTATCTTAGGTATGAGTACCTATTCAATTTGAACTGAATCCTCCATATAAAAATGAATCTATAATTCCCTGGTCTCGCTATTCCTGAAAATGACTTTACTAATTTTTAATTAAATAATAAACAAAATATATATTTTCATAATAGTGTTTATTTCTTAGGATTCAATAATTTCACTAATATTTTTACAAATCGCTATTGAACACCTTTGCATTTTTATTTAAACTCTAAGCTCAATACGATGCTCTTTCATCAATATAATCTATGGCTGTGAATGACATTGACATTTGTTACTCGCGTTTTTTAAAATATGCAAAATTAAATGTACATTTTTCAATATTTCTGAGAGATTTTCTTAATATTTTTTTTCCGTAAGAACCTTCTCCTAATAATAACAAATACAACAAAAAAAGAATTAGTGAAATCGGTCCAGCCATTCACGGGTGATGCCGTGACCAAGGAAAACGGGTTTCATTTTTATATTTATAGATATAACCGAGTTCGAGAAAAAAGATGTTATGTATTACCAGAAACTGTGTCGAGCTTCTCTGTTATGAATATTATACACATTTAGAATACTCTACAGTATTTATTGTTCAATATTGAAATTCTTAAGCTGAACTAAGACTTTAAAGTGATATTAAACTTGCATGTAATGGTCACTTTAATGAAATTCACTGAAAGTGCTCCAATAAAGCTGGAACAAAAATGTCATGCATGTTTCGTCTTTTGGGAACGTAAAAAGATTGAATAATGCGGTTATTTTAATTCCACTACTTGTCTAAGGACTTTTATCAGAAGTTAAATGAATTGAAGTGAATATACCCTTTAAATGTAAATTCAATGGTATTTTCAACGTAGAATATTCTTTTTGCCGAGTTACAAATTGGTTCAAAGGAGTTAATATACCGTGGATTCAATATAATTCCAATATCACCGCTCCGCTGAGCTCGATGTAAGATGAAATCCCGTCTTTGCGCTGATGACACGTAGTTTCTACGACAGACTTTGGTACATGGAATGGGATGTTAGGTTATCATTCGTTTTGAGATATTTTATTTATATTTTTTACTTTTCTTTAAATATATTTAATTTAAACATTATCTATTTTCTTTTGTAAGAAAACTATTACTATGTAATTAATATTATAGTTAAAAAAATCCTCCATATTTCTATATATAATTTCATAACAAACAATGTAAAAAAAATAGTAGTATGCAATGTTATGTTTTATGCACAGCTTTTGATTAATATTTTAATTTGAATTATTTGTTTCTATTTTAAGCCCAAATCAGTTTATTTACGGCACTAAAATTTTACATCTACAAAAATAAATTTATAAACGAAACAACATCATCAGTGCTACTACCGTTTTTGACAGTAGCTTTATGGAGTAGATTTACACTGTACGTAGCTTAAGCTAACGATTTACGACGGGAAATCTATTCGCAGAAACTTTAGGATTTTCGAAAAAATAAGTATTTTTAGAAAAGAAACTACTACGTAATTAGCTAAGTTCTTCTTATTATACGTTACTCGGCGTACTTTACTATCAAGAATGAATTGATGTATTTAATAATTATTTAATTGAAAATAATGTACCGGTTATAATTTTTTTAAAATTTATATTTCAATTATTATATATCTATCGGCTCTAATGTATTCACTGCCACAACTACGTATATGGAATATCGTTATAATATTATATCGATATTTGATAATATTATGTTATGTCTTCTTCTTGGTCGTCACGTCGATTTCAGAAGAGTTGTCATTATGTCAACGATCATGATTAAATACAATTTGTAAAATCAAAATGTTCATTTTAAATGAGATAAAGTTAATAAAAAATACAATCATATATTATTTTATCGAATTATTGTTTTTTATATATCAAAGTTTATTTTTGTTTAGTTTATTTTTCCTGCAATATATCCTATTTTAACAACATACAAAACCAAACTTTACAAAATAGTTGTGTCAAAAAACATATATATACAGTCGTGGTCAACTAATTAAGGACACTCTTTGGTTAAACCGAATTGTGAATTTATTTTTTATTTTCCAACGAGTCTAAACCATATTCCATATCTCTTACATGTAAGTATAATTAGTCATTTATGTGCCCGATTATACAAACAATAACAACTTCTTAAACATTAAACCTCTTTACAGTATAGCTAATAGATTATCGTAGTGCTATTTGTTCAAATAATGCTGGCTGGCCATTTAATTAGGGACACTGAGATATTGCGTTCTATTTTCAAAATTTGAATCTCAATACTTTTTTACTTCTTCTCTTATTGTTTCGTGGTAGTTTTGGCGGCAATCCCGATATTTATTTTAAGTTTTGAAAAATATTTTGAAGAAAAATGGGTAAAAATAAAAGTTGCGATCCAACACTACGAAAAATTATCATGAAGTTTGTTGTCGAGCATGGTTGGCCATACCGAAGGATAGCAGAACATTTAAATAGTTCAAAAACTATGGTATACAATGCAGTGCAACATGTCAGACGCAATAACACAGATTTAAATGTGGCCAGAACAAAAAGATCGAGAAAAACAACTCCGCAAGAAGATAGAATGATAACCAGGTTAGCTAAGAAAGATCCGTTTCTAGGCTCTATTTTAATTAAACACGAAGTGTTTGGGACAGACGAAAGAGCTGGTGTCTCAGCGAGGACCGTTCGACGACGTCTGGTAGAAGCAGGGTTGTTCGGAAGAGTGGCTCGCAAAGTACCGTTGTTGAAGAAAGAACATAGAAATGCTCGTTTGGCGTTTGCACGTAAATATGGACATTGGACCTACGCCCAATGGCAACATGTATTATTCTCTGACGAGACCAAGGTTAATTTGATTTCTTCAGATGGAAGGCAATACGTACGGCGTCCAGTAAAAGCGGAAATGAATCCAAGATTCACAAAAAAGCAGGTGAAACATGGCGGTGGAAACATTAAAATGTGGGGTTCATTTTCTGGACGTGGAGTGGGACCTGTGAGGAAAGTTCAGGGTAACTTAGACCAACATCAATACAAGGCAATATTGGAGGAAACGATGCTTCCCTATGTTGAGGAGCATCTCCCTATTATATGGACGTTTCAGCATGATAACGACCCGAAACATACCGCCCGTTCAGTCAAGTCGTTTCTTACCAGTCAGTCAGTATCGGTGCTAGATTGGCCAGCAAATAGCCCGGACCTTAACCCAATCGAGCACCTTTGGCACGAAATCAAGAAAAAAGTAGCCACTTATCGTACCACAACTTTAGATGAACTTAATGAAGCTTTTTGTGAGGCATGGGCAAACATTCCTGTCGAAACATGCCAGAAACTGATAATGTCTATGCCACATCGGTGTCAAGCGGTAATTACTAACAAAGGTTTTGCTACTGGGTACTGATTTTACACGTAATAAAATGGAGCTGTTAAAGATATTATAATACTGCAGATTATTAGTTTTGTTTACCTCTATTTTTCATTATAGTTTACTGTCCTTAATTAAATGTCCAGCTACAGAATTATACCTTAAAATTGAATACATGTTCAACCTTTGATATTAAAAACTTTTTTCTATTTATTTATTCTTTTATTTACAGCCATTTAAAGCATAATAATCGGACCAAATTATGCAAATAATAGTTACTGAGAAATCAATAGGGTTTTATATTTGTATGTACATAACCGGTTATTGTTCTTCACTATCTTGCATGTCCCTAATTAGTTGACCACGACTGTATATATCAGCCAGTCATAACCCACGGAAGCTGCTATCTATTTTATAATCACTATTTGAATAATACCATCCGAATAATTCAATGTGAATAATATTAATAATAATAATATAAGTGTGGTATTAGTAATGTCAATATTGATATTGTAATATTTATTTTTCTCAAGATTTTTAAAGAAATATCAAAACATATTACAAATGATGTAATTACAAAATTTATAGGGTATATGAATGTAGCCATAGTCGGACTGACTGACTGACGGAGGTATTAACTTTTAAATTACACGATTTTAGATATTATTATAGGTTTTATCCTTTAAAAAGTCCTGGCAATAAGTAAGTAGTAATTAATATTTTATTAATACATATATTAATTTCGGAACTACCAATATTCTACAAAATATGCATCCCCTAAAACAATTTATATTCAGGTATTTTTTAGGGTTTTATGAGTGATAAGTTTTACATTTTTCATTCCATATAGAGCTTAATGCAGATATTTGGGACAGGAATATTCCGCCGGAACGTGTCCGGAAACACGATCATGACACTATATACCCTGGTTAGATAAAGTGTAGATTCACTCTGCCAACAACTATTAAAATTATATTAGACTTTCAGTATTTTAACTATATTTCTGGTATTAAAGGTAATAGACAGTATGTGATGTTAAATATTTAAATTAAAGTTTCATCGAAGCTTTCTAATAAAACAATGTGACATATTATAAAATATGATTTATAGGAAGTAGTATTACAACTAATACCATGTTCCAAAGGATTAGAAATAAAAAATATGCATCTACAATGATTGTGTCAGCGACTTGAGAGTTATAAAACGACTAAACATTTAAATTCTATTTGTTTCCGGTAAATTTAAACTAAAAATTTCAAGCCCTTGCCGACGATTTTTTTTTTAAACTAAACGTAACGATAACAAGAAGGTTCCTTCAGGAAATTCAGGTTTAAAATTACTTTTCTTACGTTCTGTTTATTCAACGATACTTAAGGTAACAAGTAAAACATTCTACACATATCCAAAGAAATTTATCACTCAGGCCAAAAGAAAACTTAAAAAAATTTTTTTTAGAAATACAACTTAAAAAAAACAATCTTAATTCTGTAAAAAAAGTTGTTTAATTTATTTAAGATTACCATTAAATTCAATTTTTATAACTAGCAAACGTACTCACTTGCACTTAGAATGTCATTGTCAACACCGTTTTACTTTTGATTTATTTTTATTGGTGTTTTCTCTCCTTTAGTCGCTTGAAGTTAATTAAAATCTTTTACGTATGTTTGTATCAACTCTTAAACTTCTACTAGCATTAACCTGTAAAAAAATATGTGTACTTTTCGTTTTTGCAATAAAATAAATTCAACACTAATTTCATCAGTTACGTTATTACATTTATATCTTTATATTTCTTATATCTTTATATTTCTTTTAGTTCTTTTTATTTCTTTTAGTATTTCATTAAAAACTAAAAACGTTGAAATTTCATAACAGATATCGGTTTTAAAACACGTTAGTTTAAAATACTTTTCTGGTAATCTAAAATTAAATACAGCACGCATTTGATTAATTCAAATAAATCTCTTTAAATTATAAGCGCTACGTGTCAAAGGTTCTTAATCAGTTTAATGAATTTCCACCAATAGTTCCAGGTCAATGAATATGACATGGTACGATTTAACTTCAAACAAAGTCAGCCAACAAAGTCGTAATATATATTTATAATTGTTTATATAGTATAACGACCTACGTTTGATATTTTATTTTACAACGTTCTTTTACTACGGAAGAAAAAAATATTTTCCTTTTTATGAAATATATTAGGACAGAGACGTATGAAATTGGGTACAGAAAATATTAACAATATTTTTAAGTAATAATAAATTATTAATACATTAAATTACTAAATAAAACATTAAGCATACTACAATGCACATTACAAATAGTATTTCATTTTCTACATCGACAATGTTAATGTCAAATATATATTAGCCTATTTTCACATACTTGCAAAGATTATCATTTAACGTACAAAAAACAAAAAAAAAACAAAAGACATTTTCGAGAGAAGGCTTTTAAAATGTTGGTGACAGTTTTACGGTTGGTTGGAATGCTTACGAAGTCATATTTACTAAACCGTGTTTAGTATGTATTTATTGCTTACTTAAAAATAGGTACATCATCAAAAACAACAAACACACAGAACTATACAATTTAGTAAAATAATGTAATTAAACAATAATATTCTTTTAAACTATCTACCTGATGATTACTTAGTGCAAGAGATTTATTTCAAAGTTCTCAAATAATATATATAACTTGGTTACGGAAGGAAGACAATGTGAAAATGGAATTAGGAAGATCGGAAGGTAGAAAAAGTGTGTACAAGAAAGTCCTTAACTCCATGTTCAAACACTGACAAAATGGTACCTCTTTTTGTTACAAAAAAATGTTTTTTTTTTATTTATATTGATTTTCAACAAATTATGTAGAGTTCATCCATAAAGTGTCTGAAGAGGATATGAATAACAGAGCTTACTGTCGATCAATATGAGTGAGTTGGCAAGACGGATAATGTTGTTAATGGTTTATAAATTACCTTATGGCTTAGCTTAATTAACTTATTATTTTGCTGGGAAATTATGTATTTTTTTCCAATATTTGAAAAAAAAATCGATAGATAATTTTTCAATAACTCTTTACTTAAATTCTTCCAGAAGGTGGTCCTAAATTGTACATTTATAAAATACATAAATACAAAAATATTTATAAAATACAAAAAGTGATGAAACTTTTGAAAAGTGATTGCCGTTAAAGTACCACAATCCGGCAACTTTTTTCGTAATTAGCTGTAGTTTAATTGCTTGACCGCATTGTTATATGTAAGCAAATTGCTTTGACCCTTCGTGCTACGTCGTCATTGTTCGTTGAAAAAAGATATAAAGATATGATGTAAGATGCTTCACTGGTTGAATGTCAAATTGTGTAGAATGTAAAATGTATGTATAAGTATATAGTTATATAACTCTACCTCGGGCTATTCCTAGGGATTTGGCTTCTGTATCAATTGGAGATGTTATGGGGCCTGGTAATTTCTTGGCTTGAAGCGTCCTAACTATGGACTTCCACCTCATCGAGATTCATTCCTTGATCGAAGGTCCAGCTGGTGGCTGAGAACAGATAATATTCAAGATGATTGTTGAAAATTTTGACAATTTTTGTCACTCGAATAGACTGCTGTGTGGTCTAGTGATACTGTGTTTATAGACGAGTATCGAGCTGCAGCATCCAAACCCCAACCCTTCCCCTGAATATGATAGTGGTTGTTTTTAATGGTGATTATTATCGTAGGGAGACTCAAAAGCTCTAAAAAATTATATTTTATTTAAAATGTGAAACAACTTTCATATAAGAAGAAAATCTGCTAATAAAAAAACACATGTATAATAACGATATAAATAAAAGTAATGGTTCCTGACTATCAAAACTGACATCTGCATCTTTAACGTTACAACTCTCATTATCTTTACTCATTTTACTAAAAATTGTATTAGAATTCTCTTACTGCTTAGAATCACCAATGAAAGTAGTTCTATTCTTTAAAACACTCTATTGGTACTGCTGACAAACACACTAAACTGTTTATTACATAAACTCTTCACTATCACTGTTACACTTTATTATACTAGTTCTGTTATATAACTTAGTCTATCAACTGCCTTCACTTAGTTGGGAGACGATTTTTATATTCACTACTTTTAATCAAATCAGTATCCAATATTACAATTATTTTCTTAGTCAATTAATTTCAATACAAACATTAAATGTTATAGTCAAACCAACAACTGATATCTTTATTTATTTATCAAAAACCTACCCTCTAATTATATAAAAGCTAACAATTGCTACAAAGTTTTATAACGAACTCTAATTAAATAATATTTAAAAAGGGTAATCCAAGAAATTAGAATTAGAAGTACTTTTTTTTGTAATTAAACTTTCGTGATCAATGATGTTTATTAAATGTATATTTACCCATTTTAACGTTAATTAAAATCCGCGAATACGCTAGGCTTCGAGCTTATGAATAGAAACCCGAATGGGTACGAAACTAATCGGCCAGAATTCCGATTAATTTACGTGAACATAGCCGGGTAAATATTTATCTAATAGTAAAATAATAACTAATAATCATTACATAGTATAAAGCAAAGTCGGTTCCCGCGTCTGTCCCTATGTCTGTCTGTACGTATGCTCAGAGGAAGATTTATATGTATAATAACATGCTTAATATATTAGAGAACCACTGATAATTTCAAGATTTTTAATGCGAAGTCGAAAACAAACACATTCTTTTGCGCTTACATTGCAAGAGTCTGAACTCTATGAGATAGATCAAAATAATGAACTAAGCATTGTATACCTTAAAAAGTTCTACAAGAAAGTCCGCAATGTTTATCTCTTAGGGATAACCTACAATAGCCAATTTTTATTGTTTACTTTTTTCGAGAAATAATGGCTTCTTTATGAAGTAATTTTAAGCACTACAGCATTAATGCTTATCTAATTAAGTACTCTGCATCAATGCCTGCATACTGCCATGTCTTATATACGGATGCCAAACTTGGGCTAAGGCCCAAGTTTCAGATAAGTCTGAACAGCAACAAAATAAATTAAATATATGTCAGAATAGTATAGAGAGAAGTGTATTGGGAGTAAGAAGAATTGATAAAATACAATTAAAAAAGATCAAAGGAAGGACCAAGTTTGAAAAAGTTCTATCAGTTTGCAGAAAATTGAAATGGCGTTAGACGGGACATATGTTGAGAGAAAGGAAAGAAAAATGGACCAGAAATGCAACTGAATGGTTGAAACCCGTACTGTCGGTCACTGAGGAGATCGTTACCTTCTAGGAATGCTAGTTCAATACACGCTCTATAATCTTGCTGAGTATGGAGGTGATTGAAATTGGTCTATAAATGGCAGGCTCGGCACGGCTGCCTTTTTTTGGGCACGGGTTGCACATTAGCAAGCTTCCAGGATTTCGGCACTACCAGTCATGAAAGAGAGGCGATATAGACGTGTCAATAAGGGAGACAACTCAGCTACGCATGTCTTGAGTAGAATGGGTAGTATCTCATCAGGACTATTGGATTTATTGACATCTAAACGGCACAATGCTCTCCATACCTATGTGTTTGTGATGATGATTTCAGGCATCGAAATACTTTCTTATACTCATACTTTCTCTGTCACTGAATGTGCCAGGGATCCATCCGACTTCAGCAGAGAAAGCAGTGAGGGTTGGCAGAGTTTGACTTGATCGTCTCGGCAAGAGACCAGAAAGCCCGACTGCCAGTTGGTTTGACAGGGAGCTTTTCGCCATTCGCGATTCGATCGAGACGAGCCTTCCGCAATGCCTTTTCATAGGACTTGGCAGTTTGGTTAAAGGCTCTCTTCTTTGAACTTACATCCGGAGTTTTGCGGCTTCGAGCATCAGCCCA